>MU223559.1:958688-998086 GCA_018584345.1 Thuja plicata | reverse complement strand
TTCCCATGTCAAATAACGTGCCATAAAATATTTTATTTTCAATGTTTGAAAAAATGTCCCCAACCTACCATATTGTTAGTGTTCATTATGATTTCAAAATGCCTTGGCTGGATTTCAAAATCAATGATTCCGCTTCATTAATGGACATGCAAGATGATTGCAATTCCCAGAATCATCGATCATTTTGCTAGATTGGATAGGTATTTACTTCATCTTGGTTTCAGAAAAGGTAATGCAAACAGTAATTTGTACTTAAGAACTAGTGAAGATGTAATTTTAATAGTCGAAGTTTTTGTAGATAATATCATTTTTAGAGGTAATGATGAAATGAGTAAAAATTTCTCTAAGGAAATGGAAAATGAATGTGAGATGTCGATGATTGGTGAGATGAAATTTTTCCTTGGACTGCAAATCAATCAAAACAAGAATGGTATTTTTATTTCTCAGACCAAGTATCTTAGGCCCCGTTTGGTTGAGGAATTAGAATTTGACTCAAAACCTGATTATCTCAAAATAAGGTTTTTGAAATTCTAGTTTTGTGTATTCGGCAGATAGTTTGGACCGTTTGGTTGACCCAGAAGATGACTGAGACAATCCATCTTCTGTGTTTTGTTTCCAATTTTGAAATTAGAATTGGAATTGAGAAATTCATATTTCTGTGTTTGGTTGTACAAATTAAAATTAGAATTGGAATTAGATTATCCATTTTTCATGTTTTATTCATTCCATTTTTTGTATATACACATTTCCAAGTATATTTTTTTAATGCAATAACATTGGACAATAAAAGGAATTATTCATTAAATCATTAAAATTTAGTTAGACACAAGGCACCCAATGATGCAAAGGATATGATAACAACATGAGACAGGGACCATGATGGTCACAGTAAAGATAGAGATAAAGAAGCATTTCTTGAAACATGAGCATCAGATGAATATCCTATGGTTTTAACAAGAAAGTCTATTCTACAGGTTTGTCATGTAGGACAATGATTTTTTGAAATCAAAGGGCCTACTATTAGGACAGTGTGTGAAGACAAGATTCATTGTTAAAACATAGTATTGTGACATTGATGCATAAGATAGCCCAGGTCAAGGATAGAAAAATGAAGAACATCCAGGTTGTTGTTGTATAGGTGCATATCACATAGATGCCAATGATATTAAAGAAATGGGAAAATAGTGAACAACACTTAAAGACATATGTGCATAACAATGCAAGAGAACAACATTGATGTATCATGTTCAAGAAGTATCACCATGACAATATCATGTAGAGGCACTGTTATAATAGGTGTGCAGTGAAAGGAAGCCGTGAACAATACATAATGCAATATTGAAAGGGATTTTGCATTTCATGAAGCAACATCATAAAGAACTCATCATTGTGAATTCACAGAAAAAATGAATGAAAATGTATGTAAGATTCATGACCTGTGTTGGTTTCATGTGTTTGGTAAAGGAAGTAAGGTAAACACACAGTCACCTTTGTTTCCATTTGAAATCTATAATCTAGAGCTACAGAATTAATGCCAATACATCCACATAGCAGTGATTACAGAACCAAAAGGAGCAGAGTTTGCATAAAATTGAATGACATGCATAAATATAAGAGAAGTATAGCCCAAAAAGATCAAGTGCGGGTTGTTTTAAACTCAAAAACCTAATAACTCTATATATGAAAATCAAATATAGATCACAACATATGTGAGGGTTTTATAAGAATAAATACAACACCAATTAATAGCCCTCAGTCATGCTATTTATACAAAGAGAATTATACAGAGGTAGTGGAGTGGGAAAATATGCCCTCAAATCTTTATGTAGTCGCAAAGATAAATTCAAAGACACCAAGCAGAACATATAGAGGTCGTGGCCAGCAATCCACAAGAGTTCTTCATTTTTTAAAGTCGAGAAGATTAGCAGGGAACTCAACGCCTAAAAGACCAAAGATGCTCAAGAACTCATATAGAGAAAGGATTTTCATTGTTTTAAACATGAAAAATGAGGCTCAAGATACCAGCGAAAGGGGATACCTATAAAAGCATCAATTTGTGAGAGAAATTTGTAAAAAAATCTTGGTGCCCTAATTTCTCATGGCACCACCTAGTGAGCATCAAATAAAGTGTAGAAATGAAAAATTAAATGAAAATGAAAAATAAAGTGTGGAAACATCATGTGCAGAGTGAAGAGAAACCCAAAACAATGACTTTCACAAACCCTACAACCCGACAGAGAAACAACGATTCCCAAACCCCATTCACAATTCTCATAAACCCGATGGATCCGACGCCCTATTAAATGGGGTTGATAAAAATGGAAACCTAGAAGATGAAATCATATTCCACCTATTGGGTGGGAAGATTGTGCCACCCATTTTGAGGTCAAAATTGGATTTTGGGGTCCAAAACCAGAATTGCATATTAGCGAACCAAACGAAAGAATTGGGAAAAAAGAAAAAGTTTCGTACCCAATTCCTCCTTAATTTTGGTAACCAAACGGGGTCTTAAGGAAATGTTGAAAAAGTTTGGAATGGAAGATTGTAAACCCGTTGGAATACCTATGGTTACTAGTCACAAGCTTACTACTACTAATGAATCTAAGAGTTTTTTCAGACAAAATACAGATCTATGATTGGAGGCTTACAATATCTGACTCACATTAGACCAGATATCAAGATATCAAGAAGAGCCTAAAGAGACTCACCTTGTTGCTATAAAAATAATATTTAGATATCTAAAAGGAACACTAGATTATGGATTATGGTATAAAAAATCTGATGATTTTCTTTTGCATTCTATACTAATTTTGATTATTAGAATTTGAAGAATTCAATCACCAAGATCCACTGTATTCAAAATAACTGTCACAAAATCAAAGAGTGGACACAACTCAAAATGATCTCAAAGATGAAATGTTCATTCAAAGAGAAAATAGAGATGGAACTATAAAAGAATTAATAATTACAAAGATATCAATCCTTATAAAGGAGATCAAACACCAGAAGGTGGAGAAACCTAGGTTACATGATAATAATTAATAATAGAATTAATTATTATATGCCTAAAGTTTAGTTTAAGTGAACTAGAGATAAAAAGGGACTTAATAATTAAATCAATAATGGTTTAATTAATAAGTGAAAATATATTTTTACTCTAACACACCCTTTAGATAAACTTAGGCAGAAGCTAAAAACCTAGAAACAACTACTGAAAGCAGGAAATGGGTCCCGACAATAAGGCCTAATTAGGTACCCAAGTACAAAAAAATCTTTGTAAAGAGGAGAAAATTCAGTGGTAAAAACCCCTCTCTGAAAAGAGATGAAGCCTAATGAAGGACTGAAGAAGCCTCCAAACTGGAGAATGTCCCAAAAAATAGGAACAAAGGAAGAACATGAAGAACATCATTGAACTATGAAGCTGCAAACACTATCAAAGAATAACTGTTGGGACCTCCACTATAATAGAACATGATTAGGTAAATAAGACTGTAAACATAGTCTGAAGAGTTGATCAATCAAAGATGGAAGGATGCCTCCAAAATAGGAATGGAAGAGTTTCCATATGGTAAATGATCCATCTCACTAAAATGCATACACATCAAGCCAATGCATCCGCCTAGTATGTAGGAACAAATACTAAATACGTAGATCACTCCATCAATCCAAGGAAGCATTAGAACCAATAGGAGATACCCACATAATGCTAAGCAGGGAGAGGCATGATAGGTACACTGAACTAGACTGCCAAGAATAACTGCATAACGAAGAACCAGGAACATAGAAAGTACAAGCACGTATAAAGGATGGTGTCTTAGAGGAAACACTCTCTTGACACATATCATGAGGCTAATGTCATAGAAGGAAAACTCACTTGAAAAAGGTAAATAAAACCCCCCATGGAACTTTATAATGTAGCGCGAGTACAAATAGACACAAAAATGTCTAAGATCCCAAGCATACATCAGATGACACTTTATCCCAGTGTGTTTGCAAAAAAAGGAAATGCTACAGAAATAGATGGCTATAATGATCAGAAATGACAGAAAGTTGTAGGTACATAAGTACCAGCTAAAAATGAGTCATCCCATCCAAGGAAAATGATCGTAAGACCTAAACAATCCAAGGTATCTACCAGAATGCCAAAAAGAATAAGTACTGAATAAAATAAACTTGGAGCAGATTCTACCAATGATACCCATACAAGAAGAAGGAGAACATAAACAGCTTTTGAACAACATGTAGAAGTCAAAAAATAGAGTCTGGAGGAGCAATATATGATGACCGGAGTGCAAAATGGAACCCTAAACTCTACAAAATAGAAAAATCAGAAAACCAAACCTAGAATATTAGGTCGGGCTCGGAACCATCTTTCCAACGATATCTCATTTGGTGAAAAATACCCTCGTTTACTCAAGATATGAGAAAAAAAATGAAGAGGGATCCAAAACAAGAACTCCAAGTGATATCAGCTAAATCTGGTGGATCTTCGCTAAATCTAGTGATGCTGCTAAATCTAGCATAACTGCTAAACGTTTGGCCAAAATTGGCAGAGGTACCAACAAAAAAAGTAAAAAAAATAAAAAAAAAGAATGTTAAGAATATTTTTTTGCACTGGTACGGTGGCGTCAATTTTGAGGCGGCATAGAAACTGAGGCAACATGAAAATTGAGACATTTTTTTCCTCGGCATTTGTACCAAGGTCATACATGCAAAAAAGAGGGCCCAGATTTTAACTGTGTCCAATTCGGATGAGCCTTATATGAAAATAGGGGTTTTGGGCCTTTTGAGTGCAATCCTGAGGTCAGTTTGTGCCAAAAGTGCTCCAAAAAATAGCTCCCCCCAGACCCATACAAAAACTCTAAAAACTTGAAACCCTCAGTGCTCTAAAAAATCTTCAAAAAACTCAAGAACGAGCTGCAATAGAAAGGCTCTGATACCATGTTAGAATTTGAAGAATTCAATCACCAAGATCCACTGTATGCAAAATACCTATCACAAAAGAAAAAGAATGGAGACACAACTCATAATGATCTGAATGTTTAAATATTCATTCAAAGAGAGAATAGAGAGAATTACAAAAGAATTAATAATTGCAAAGAGATCAATCCTTATAAAGGAGATCAAACACCAGAAGGTGGAGAAACCTAGGTTTCATGATAGTAATTAATAATAGAATTAATTATTATATGCCTAAAGTTCAGCTTAAGTGAACTAGAGATAAAAAGGGACCTAATAATTAAATCAATAATTATTTAATTAATAAGTGAAAATACCTTTTTACCCTAACACTAATTGGGCATGAAATGTTGATGACAGAAAGAGTACAACTGGTGGTGCAATTTTTCTTGGGAAAAGATTGGTTTCTTAGTTAAGTAAGAAGCATGATTGTATAGCTCAGTCTACTGCTGAATTAGAGTATGTTGTTGCTGCTATAAATTGCACATAGATTGTTTGGATGAAGAAAATGTTGAAGGATATTGGGATAAATTTTGATGAGCTAGTGGTTATTCATTGTGATAACACTAGCACAGTGAATATGTCAAAGAATCCAGTTATACATTCAAGGACTAAACATATTTCAATTAAGTATCATTTCTTTAGAGACAAGGTTGTAGAGGAGATTATATATGAGTATATCAACACAAAAGAACAAATAGCTGATATATTTACAAAAACTTTGCCAAAGGATGCCTTTGAGTATCTCAGAGGCATGCTTGGGGTGAGATTCCTTCCTTGCCAGAACTAAATTGATGCAAGAATGCATCAATCCAATGGATTTTAGAGCTATATCTTTTTCTGGACTTGATGTATGGATATCCTCCTCAGGGGTATTGATCGTAGGAATAATATAGAACACATTTGGGTGATTATGCACCTAGTTGTTGTAGGCATGAAGATTTGAGAAAGCTACACCTTGCAGAGAAAAGATGGTCAGAAGCAGAGTAATGGCACCATTTGCCATTGATGTCAAAGGAGGAGAAATTCTGTGAAGAGAGATTGTGGAAAATCCCTACTATTTCAGGGAGAGCTGTGAAGAGGATATTGAGAAGATTGTATTGAGATAGGCACTTTTTGGATTGATGGATTTTATCATATGTTTCCATCAATTCCAAAGGGGGAGATTGGGGGAGAGTGTGATGAGATAAAAAAATTGTGGAAGCTGTGAGCTTGTATTTGTGAAGAGTGTTGGATCTAGAGCAGTGGTTGTGATTGAAGAGCTTCATTGGAACTGTTTTAGTAAAGGTGTTTCTATCAGTCGGTTGATTGAATTGTATATATTATATACATCTGTATTTCAGAGAGTGTGTCCTGGGGGTGGATTTAACCTTCTTTAGGTAGTGAGCCTATTGTTTCTCTTGACTCCTAACAAGGTCTATCCTTTAACAGGGACTATGTACTGTATATATTAATCAACTCCTAACTGGGCTAAATCTCCTAACATGGATACTATACTTTCAGTGCATTATTTGTGGGTGCTAATTCCCACCGGGGTTTTTCCATTAACAGGGTTTCCTCGGCAATAAATGGTTTTGTTGTTAATGTGTTTATAATTACCATTTTATTTTGTTTAAAGTTAAATTTTATATTATTTACACAATTGATTCAACCCCCCAACCCCCCCCCCCACTTAATTGTTCTGGTGGACTATTATTTCTAACACAACTGATCAGGGAAGTTTTATCTACGTGGAGGAGTTATTTATCACCTTAAAGAAGATGTAGACGGATGTTAGGAGATTGTGAGAGACCATAGAACATGTTAAGGGGTGATAACCTAATAGGAGGTTTAATATAGTAAGGATTGTGGGTGTTTTGAGTCCATTCATTGCTTTTACTTGGTACTTAGCATCATAGTGGTATAAGGGCAGGTTTACGTCACTTGGCATAGGTGATCTTGGTGTATTTCAATGGAAGGAAGTGAGGGAGAGGCTGACACAATTCCTCCTAAGAACATGTCTCAAGAGGTAGTGAGGAAGATGTTTGAGGAGATGTTTGAAACCAAGGTGAAGGAATTGGAGAAGGCTAAAGGCAAGGGAAAGAGATTGAATGTAACTCTAATGAAGAAGGAGAGAGGGGGGAGGATGAAGAGACTCCATGGTAGGAATTTAATTTACTACAGATTAGAGAGAATTCATGGAGGCCATAAAGTCTATTAGCCAGGATTCCTCAAGTGGTAAGGATGATATTCCTATGTTTAGTGAGAAAATGAATGCAGAAGAAGTCATGCATTGGATAGAGGAATTGAATAATCTTTTTGAATACAAGGAGGTCCCTGGAAATAAGAGGGTTGCAATTTCCAAGTCAAAAATAAAGGGGGCAAGACTTACATGGTGGAACTACCTGCAAGGTAAGAGGGTGACGGAAGGTAGTCTACAATGATATCATCCTCAGATAAGATGTTGGCAAGGGTGAAATCACAATTTGTACCAGTGGACTATGAAGTCCAAATTTACAAGAGGATGTAAATTTTGAGGCAGAAAGATCTTGATGTGAGCACATATGCAGAGGAGTTCCATGGGATAATTCTTAGAACCAAACATCATGAGGAGAAACTAGAGAAGGTGGCAATATATCTTAGTGGATTGCAATATAGTATTCAAGATGAGATCAATCTTCTATCCCCAGACACAGTGAACAAGTGATTCTAATTAGCACTAAGGGAAGGGGAAAAGCTAAGGAGAAAGAGAGATTGGAATAATAGAGGGAGAGGAGGAATAAATTTTAGAGTAAGGGGAGGTTTTGGGGGCATAAATCAACCATAGAAGACATAAGGAGAGACCAAACTAGGAGAGAACTCGAGAGGCTCAGTCTACAAAAGAAATTCTAGGGGAAGAAGACCTAATGATAGAGGCATATTTTGGGGATCAAGAAGAGGTAATATTCTATGGAAGGTGATTCAATTGTGGAAAAGAGGGATACTCTACTAAGAGATTCCTTGAGATGAATCAAACCAATAGAAAGGGAGGATAAAGGAGGACACAACTAATCCAAGAGGAGGACTCCTAGAGTGTGAATTATCCATCAAGACCTGTAGAACCAGAGGAGGGAGAAAATATAATGATGAGGAGGACTTTATTAGAGGGACCTACACCCCAGGAGCCTCAAAAAATGAAGTCTCTCTTTAGGACCACATCCAAAGGAGGAAAGGTATGCAAGGTAATTGTGGATTCAAGTTCAATAAACAATCAAGTCTCATTAGACATGGTTGAAAAATTAAAATTAAAATTAAAGAGAATTCCTCATCCTTTTCCTTCTAAAGTTTCTTGTCTAACCAAAGGGAAAAAAAATATTGGTAGATGAGAAAGCTTGGGTAGATTTTCAAATAGGAGAATATAAAGATAGGTTGCTTTGTGATATTGTTGCTATGGATTTTTTTTCATTTTCTACTTGGAAGCCCTTGACAATATGATGTGAATGCACAATATGATGGGCACAAAAATGTTTATAAAATCACCAAGGGAGGAGTGAACTACACCATGAACCCATTTTCAGACAAAGTAGAAGAGAACCCACAAGGATCTGGCTTCCTAATGATAGGAGAGAAGGAAATGTTACACATCTTGAAGGAGGAAGATATAGGATTTTTCATGATGTTAAAGCCCAAGGACATGACATATCAGTCTCATGATAAGGAGAAGGATATTCCTTAAGAAGTGAAGGACTTGTTCGAAAGATATGAAGGAGTGGTGAAATAGGAGATACCTAACTCTTTTCCACCCATTAGGGATGTAAGTCATCACATAGAATTCATTCCTAGAGCCACCCTACCAAACAAAGAAGCTTATAAAATGACTCCCTCTTATAATGAATAAATTTCTAAACAAATTCAGGAATTGCTTGACAAGGGGTTGATTTGGAAGAGTCTCAGTCCATGTCCAGTCCCAAAATTCCTTCCACTCAAGAAATATGGCAAGTGGAGACTATGCATAGACTCAGGGGATATCAATAAGATCACCATAAGGTATATATTTCCCATGCCAAAAATGGAAAACTTGATGGATTTTTTAGGAGGGGCTTGTTATTACTCCAAGATACACTTAAATAGTGGATACCACCAAATAAGAATAAGGGAGGGTGATGAGTGGAAGACAACCTTCAAAACTAATGAGGGATTGTATGAGTAACTTGTAATGCCTTTTGGGATAAGTAATGTCCCTAGCACTTTCATGACATTGATGAATGAACTGCTTAAGAATTTCATGGAAAGATTTGTTGTGGTATATCTAGATGACATCCTCACTTTTAGTAAACCAAGGAGGAACACCTAAAACATTTGGATTTGGTATAGAGGAAACTACATGAGGAGAATTTTCTCATCAATTTGGAGAAGTGTGATTTCATGAAGTAAGAGTTGGTATATTTGGGTTTTGTTTAATCTCCAAAGGAAGTCTTAAGATGCACCCATCCAAGGTAGAGGCCATAGTGAATTGGACAAGTCCTAGAACCATGGGAGTGATTAGGAGTTCTAATGGTTTATCCAATTTCTATAGGAATTTTCTCAGGAACTTCAGTAAGATTTGTGCACCAATGGTAGAAACCATGAAGGGAGGAATAAAATGCAAATTCACTTGGACATAGGCAACGAACAAGGATTTTGAAACATTGAAGGTAAAAGTTTCTCAACAACCGGTTCTTATTCTTCCTGATTTTAATAAAATTTTGACCATAGAATGTGATGCCAGTAATATGGTCATAGGAGCTCAGTATTAAGTCAGGAGGGGATGCCATTAGCCTTCTTTTAGTGAGAAGCTAAATGAGGCTAAATGGAGATACTTATCTTATGATTTAGAGTTGTATGAAATAATACAAGATTTTAAGAAATGGAGGCACTACCTCCTACCAATAGAATTTATTGTCTACATAGATAATAGGATTTGATTTTTCCCATTAGTCAGGAGAATCAGAGTCATAAACACATGAAATGGATAGAGTCTATCCAAGAATATACCTTCAAAATCAAGCACAAGAAAGGGGTGAGTAATAAGGTGGAAGATGTATTGAGTAGGAGGGTAATGGTAGTGCATGAAGTTCAGTTACAAAGTGTTGGGGTTGAGTCTCTCAAATATATGTATGAGGGAGATGAGGATTTTCATGACATTTATAGGGTATGTACAAAGTTATCTAACTCGTGCAATGCTGAATTTTTAGAGTATTTGGTCCAAGAGGGTCTACTATTTAAAGGAAGCCATTTATGTGTTCCAAGGTGTTCAATGAGGAAGAACATCATTAAGGAAAACCCTTTTGGAAGTTTGAGTGACCACTTTGGCCTTGACAAGACTTTGGAGTAGGTGAGGAGGTACTATTACTGGCCTAAAATGCAAACAAATATCAAAAAATTTGTGGAAACTTGTATGGTGTGTCAAAGGGATAAGGTAGTCACTACCAATATAGGATTGTACCAACCATTACCCATTCCTAGAAGACCATGAGATATCATAAGCATGAATTTTGTGATGGGACTTCCAAGGACACATAAGGGGCATGACATTGTATTTGTTGTGGTTGATAGATTCAGAAAGATGGCTCACTTTTTTCCATGCAAGAGCACCAATGATGGTTCCCACATTGCAGACACTTCTTTAGAGAAGTGGTAAGGATTCATGGACTCCCTTCTAGTATTATGTCAGATAAGGATGTCAAGTTTTTGGGTGATTTTTGGAGGAACCTATGGAGGAAGTTGGGAACAAACTTATCCTTTAGTTCTTCTTATCACCTACAGACATATGGAAAAACTAAAGTAGTTAATAGGTCTCTTGGGAGCCTATTAAGAGGATTAACCAAATAACATGGTCAGACTTAGGATGCAATTCTTCCACAAGCATAATTTTCTTATAATGACTGTTAATAAGAGCACCAAAAAATTTCCTTTTCAAATAGTCTATGGGATGGAACCTAGGGGAATTTTGGAACTTAGTGAGATACCTAATGAAGGAATGATCAGTGCATAAGGGGAAAACTTTGCAAAATCAATCAAGGAGGGTCATTATTGAGTCAAGGATACACTTCAAAAGAATGTCATTAAATACAAGGAACAAACAGACAAGAAGAGGAGATTTTTGCTATACCAAGTGGGGGATTTGGTATGGGAACATTTGAAGAAAGACATGTTACCTAAAGGGAAGTATACCAAACTCATGATGAAGAAAATAGGCCCTTGTAAAATTGTCTATAACTATGCACCTAACACATATGAAATATATCTACCCCCTGACATAGGAATTTCACCAATTTTTAATGTTATAGATCTTATGCCATAGAAGGGTAATGTAATTGTAGGTGATCAGACAAATATACAGACAGGGGAGGATGTGGAATGGCTAAAGGATCTTCCACCTAGCTAAGATATGCAATTGGAATGCATCTTAAACACCAAGGTAGTCAAGAAGACAATGAGGAATGTGTACAAGAAGTACTTGGTCAAATGAAATGGTTTCCTAGCATATGAAGAAGTGTGGATTAATGAATAGGATATAAAGAAGCATGACACCAATTTGTAGGACTTCATTTCAAGTAGTTCTTGAGATCTTTCTACCCCAGGAGTATGGTGCAGGGGCATCTAAGAACAAAAAGGAGAGTACGAAGGATCATGGTATTTCATGAGTAAATATTCATGTAATAAGGTCTTATGGACCATTGGGGAACTTATTGGGATGATTTGGAACCACTTGTAAGACCATTGACCCTGATTGGCACTTATAAGCCTACTTGGTCAAACCTAGTCAAAGGAACTCTAGGAGTCTAGGAAAGGGTAGAATAGGTCTAATAGGATTTTTGGGATCATGTTTAGTAATTTTAAGGTGTCCTTGTTACATATAGGGTCAAGATACACAAAAGTGCAAAAGTTGTCAAAAATGTTGCATGACAATATTGACGACTTTTGTACAAAGTTGTCAATTCAGTCCCAACGGTTAGTTGTACTCAAATGGAAGTTGGGGAAGGTTTTATTTCTTGAAATGATACCATATAAGCAATGGGTGGTCAAATTTGAAGGTTTTGTTGAAGTCTTGATAATTGAATGCAATAAAATACACTAATTTCATGTCAAATTTGTTGGTTTTGGTTGGTGTACAAATTGTTGCAGATTCATTATTGCTTGAAATGCTCATGGATGTGTAGAAAAATGAATTATCTCTCATTTTCATTTTTTTTTGTGTTATTTGGATTAGTGAGCGAAGAGATACATTCAATTTCCCAAAACCATTCTTCAAACGCTTGCCAACCTAGGGTTTTGACTTCAAATCACTCTAACTTGACTTTCCACCATTGGAAATCATGAAATTTGGTGGAAATCTAGCTATGTTAATGTACCATAGGATCATGTGGGTTTTAGACAAGAAATAAAGCACCAGGAGGAGCATTGGGTGTTGATTAACCAAGCATTTCTATGTGACTAGTTAAATTGTCTTTGTGATTATGGTCGCAGAGGAGTTGGGGAGTGAGTTAAGAATGATATATTGGTGAAATTTATGGATTTAAGTGTGGAAGAGATGATCCAAATATTTTTTTGTAGAGATAAATCCATTTGTGAGGTGTTCCTTTGGCAAAGTGGCCTAATTGGCACTTTAGGCCTAGGCGACTAATCAATTCTTTTGGTTATTGTTTGGAGGGAATAAGAACCCATATTGAAATATATTATTAAGTGTCCAAAAGGGTATCCTAAATTATTATTTACTTAGTATTTTCTTGGGTTAAATTCTAAGTTGGGGGTCAAAAACCATGTAAGGAGGGCTAATAGGACATTAGGCCTAATTAAGGCATTATACCTTAGACACTTGGGTCAGGATCATTGGATGGTTGGAACGAGTTAGGAGGTGTTCACATGTCAGGATAGGGTAGTTTGAGGGGTCTAACTCATTTTCTTGGGAGGTTGGAACCAAAAATATTTTTGTTCCTAGGAATAGGCCTATTAAGCATAGTGGGTTGCTTAAGGGCAATTGCGGTGGGAAGTTTTATCTACATGGAGGAGTTGTTTATCACCTTAAAGAATATGAAGAGGGGTGTTAGGAGATTGTGAGAGACCATAGTAAAACATGTTAAGAGGTGAGAACCTAATTGGAGGTGTACTATAGGAATTATTTTGGGTGTTTTGAGTTCATTCATTGCTTTCCCTAGGTACTCTGCATCAAAGACATCTCCTTCTCTTGGTAAGTGAATGAACCATTCTTCCCATAGATAGTATAATTATAGAAAATTTTAGAAAACTTGTAAACATGCTATTCACAAAAATATCTAATTAGGATTTCTATTTATTTAATCAAGTATCTCTCGAGAAATGTTAATGTGTATTTTTCTAGTTGGGACTGCAATCTATGCTAAACAAGTCAACTATTTTGGAAATGGTTTTCTCAATACTTTTAAATGTCAACATTCTTCTAGATTCAATGATAATTATCAGCAATAATAAGCTGGAGTTCTCAGAACCCCATGTGAGGAGGTCAACTTCTTGAAACATTCATCAGTGTTTTCACCTTGACAAGTATATTGGTAAGCTCATATTTCAGCTACTATTTGACTTCATGCAATCTATACTAGTGCACTAATATTTTACATATTCTTTTTTGTAGTTATCTGATCGACTATCTAAATACAGGTCTACATCATCTCCTTCTCACTTGGTTTTAGAGATGTCCCTTGGATTATAGTTTAATGAATCATTGATTATTTTTTTTGTACATAGGAGGAACAATTTTCCATTGAGAACACACCAACCTAATAGTAATAGGTGGGGAAGACTAGATGTTCATACTTCTTTAAAGCTACAAGAGAACCTTGATTACACAAAATGGACATTCCTACATCAAGGAAACTCATTTTTTTATTGCTATCTTGATTTAGTTCTTGATCATTCATCCCTATTATGGGCCTTGTAGTAGCCTGAACTCACTAGAATCCCTTTGAACTTATTTATAAATAAAATATGTTAATGACATTAAAGTTATCTAAAACTTGCTACTTGTGCCCACCTACCATGAAGAGTCAGTTTGGACCAGAGAAACTCAATTAAACTAATCATGACATGTTTGAACTGTTTAAAATAGCTTCTTCGAATACTATTTAGAACTCACTAATCTTTTTCGCATTATATTTAAGTTGTTACTGTATCAGAACATTTGCAAGTATTGAAACAATTACTTTTTTGGCAATTCAGTAAGCTATAGCATAAGCAATTTCTTAGTTTTCCATATATATATTAATTGTCTTATAATGGCATTGTTTATCTTCATGAGCTACATGATCTACCTTGTGATTCTCCAACTCCTCTGAATCAGCCATATCTTGTTGCTAGTTCTCTGAATGTTATTCAACTGTGCCCTTAGTTAGGTCGTGTTCTTTGCTCAAAACTACATGTTCAGATGTAGCAACTATTTGATTTTGGTGACCATCTTTAACTTTCTCCTCTTGGAATTGTTCTTTATGAGGACTGAAATATTGCTTTGAATCTACTACTTCCTTGTTTTGGCATATTTTATTAGCATGGATTTCATATTCATTTTGATCTAGAATTTCAAAACCATTACAATCTATTCCATCATAATGACATTCTTCACCATTGTGGGATGCAATATTCAACCTCCTCCAATTCATTCCTCTCTTGAACGGGGTTCTCCACATTATATTCAAACTTGTCCTCTTGTGAGCATTGTTCTTTTTATGGAAGCACCTTTTCATTTGCATAAACTACAGAATTATGCTATCCACTGTAGTAAATGTGTATATAATCTTCTCTACATTTGAGTTCCCTAACTATTCCCTCCTAGATTTGCTCTTTTATTTGAATAAAATGTTCCTCTAGTTCTTGAACTTCCCCATTTAGACCTTTTTCATCCCAATAGCTACCATCTTCCTTGTAATCTAAACTTTCAAAATCCTAAATAATAAAATATAATTGCTTGATACCAGTGATAACCAGCCTGTCTGAAACTTCTACAATATTCAACTGAAACATATGTTGACATCAATGACAAAACATGAATGTCAATAGCTCTAACAAAAATAATTCCAACAGAATATACCCATATACACTGTAAATATACACCTAAAAGTCAATATGTGTCTATGCAATTGAAGTGTTATATATTTATATGGCATTAATTTGATTGATTGAAAGATTGATGTTTAAAATTAAACTAATTATATTCAAGAACTTTTCTCAACAATTATATTGAAGAATTCAATTCTTCTTGCATAATATGATATAATTTATATTAATTATTCTAATATTAAATTATATAATTATAAATGTATATATCTATAGAAATAGGTTAACATATATTTTGATGTTCAATTTTTATTTTTATATAGTATATTATATTGATTTAAATAAATATATATCAAGTCACAAGTTCCTAATAATATTCAACTTCTATAATTACAATCAATTTCTAAACTAAAAGACAACTACTTGTTATTTAAGTTATTAAAAAATAATTTAAATAAATATACATTTTCTCATTTAGGATCTACAAATGAAGGTTGGGTCCCAATGTGAGCTAGGCTAAAATAATTTTCAAACTGAAATAATTTTCATGTATGAAATGACTTGGGGTAACTTTTTTATACATTTGGGCAAAAATAATAAGCGAGATGCCATTAAAACTTAAAACTTACTTTCCAACCTGTCTACACAGTGACTAAAATAGGGCCAAGTTGCCTCCAAAACAACCATTAAAAAGTGACCAAATCAAACCTAGATACTCATTGAATCTATGATAAGTAGACTGCCACCCAGTTTTGCAAGACATTGTCCGAGGTACACAATATTAATGCTCAAATTTGACAACTCAGATGTTTTTTGAAATTGCACATGCCAGAATCCTTCTAGAACTCACTATATCACCTTCTCCAGAAAAAACTATATCTCATCCCAAGAATCTTCCACTTAGGGAATTAGTTCATTTAGGAATAAAGAACACATTTTCCTACCTCTATTGTCTGTGAGATATATTAATCATTAAATTTGGCCGCTCTAAAACTTCCTCGAAATACTATTTTGGTATTATGTATTCAGAAGATTTTAATAAATTACATTTGATTTGGATTTGTGCAAAATATCAAACGAGAAGTTAGGGATTTAAATAAATTACATTTGGTTTGGGTTGGGTGTTATCTGCCATATTGGTGTTCTTGCCTATTAAAATTTTCTATATCATGTGAAATCCCTTTCTCATTTCTTAATGCATGCTTCTAAATTTTACGTGCATATATCAATCAGAGCATATAATCAAAACATTTAATCATGCTTGGATTATTCTAAATAAATTCACGTCCCAATTTTGGCACAGTTTCGGAGTACGTTGGTAAATATAAATGAAATCTGGCTTTTTATTCGTCCATTTCATTTGCTTCAAATTTCATTAAACCTTTTCAACAAGTGTCTTGAGAATGAAGTTTCATCAATAATCCATTTTGTGAATGCAGTTTCATCAATAAATATTATTATTTAAATAAATTTGCATTTAATCGCTTAGGCTGTCAGGTCCTCATGTCAGTTGAAAAAAATCAAACTAAAATATTTTTCATTGGAAATCACTTGGGGTAATTCTGTATACATTTGGACAAAAAATAATGAAGTGAGTTGCCATTAAAATTCAAAAAATAATGAAATCAATTGCCATTAAAACTCAAAAAATAATGAAGTAAATTACCATTAAAACACAAAAAATAATGAAATATGTTACTATTAAAACTTAAAAAATAATGAAGTAAATTGCCATTAAAACTTAAAATAACAACCACAAAATCAAATAAGCGTACTCTTTGATGCTGTGAGAACAACAATACCAGCAGTTTTTGCAGGACGTACACAATATTAATGCCCAAATTTGACAACTCAAGTGTTTATGAAAATGCACATGCCAAAATCCTTCTAGAACCTTCTTTAAAATATACCAGATCACCTTCTAGAAGGTGCCACTTGGGAGGATTAGTTCATTTAGGAATAAAGAACACGTTTACCAAATATATTTGCCTACTTTCTGGAAACACGGTCAACAAACTTTCATAAATCCCATCTATTTTTTACTCACGACAAAATAACAAATCAAATCTTGAAATTATGCAATTGTGCAAGGTGGCATACGAACATGTATAATTTCGGGCACCAGTTTATTTCTATTGAAAATCAGTCTGAATTGAAATATTAAGCTTCAAAGTGGGCCCTCTCATAATTGAGGTATAATGCATTTAGCAAATTTTGATAAATTACATTTTGTTTGGACTCGTGAAAAATATCAATCAAGAAGCTAGGGCTCTAAAAATTTAAACGAGAGTATATTAACATGAGGAAAATAGCATGCATTATTCTGTTTGACATGATATTCAACTGATTCTGAAATATTAGCCTCCAAATTGGGCAACTCAGGTAGATATAACAAAAGTGCAAATAATAGACCCCTTTTAAACCCTTCAACTTCATTCTTGGAAGATATCATATCTAATCATAGAAGGTTGAAAATTGGTATATGTCCTTTCTTATAATTCATAAACACTCTTCTTAAATTAGTTATTTATGATGATGATCAACCCATTTCAAATTAAAGCCCTCTAAAGTAGGCCTTTTGAGAAACACCAAAAATTGTTCATAGCTTTGTGCGATGTTAACACTAATCTTTCAATTCTCGTCTAATTTCGTCTAATAATTCCTCTTAATATTAATTAAGTTATTTTATTATTTTATTAATGTCTTTTCTAAAATTTAATTGAATATTTTTATTATTTAATTTAACTGATATTTCTGGTTCTTGTCATCACAATTAAATGATTATTTCAATTATTTAATTTACTAATTATGTCTTCTATAATTGAATAAAATAATTATTTAATTTAATTATTCCACTTCCAAAATGTTAACTAAGTCTTTCTAAAATGATAACACTAGTGATCGTCATTTTGAAATCTCGTCTCCCGCCTATGCTTGTGCTATTGCATCTAGAATTTCTGCCAGTCCCTCCATGGTGGCGGTTTGCGAGAGTCATGGTGTCATGCGCCCTTCCCGGCCTGTGTTGTCATCTACTGGGCCTAGTTCATCTTCTGCGTTTGCTTCCTTGGAGTCGTCCTCTCATCCATCTTTGACTCCTATTGCCCCTTCTTCCGAGGGTGGGGAGTCAGGGCCTGTTCCCTCTGGTGCTCTTGGACCTTTGGTAGCCCGTTCTCCTCCCCCTTTTCCCTCACAGGGTGTTTTGGACGTGTTTGTGGGGTTTGGGGGTGGTCAGGCTAGGGGTTCCTTTCCCTCGGCTTCAACGGCTTCTAAGTCTCCTTTTTCTCCCCATTCTTCTTGCGTGTTGTAGGTCCTGTGTCTAGGGCCATGAAGAAGAGTTCTCTGGTGTTTGAGCCTTTCCCTATCTCCAAATCCATTGTTATTTCCTTGGACATAGAAATAGTGGCTGAGATTGAACATACTATATCTATTTTTTTAGCCCATGGAGCTATTTGTAGATTTAGGGGCTTTGGGCTAAGTCTACTAGAGCTACATGCGTGGATATCCAAACATTGGGAGCCCATGATTACTAGTACAGTCCATATTTTTCTTTGTCTAAAGGATCTTTTACAGCTAAATTTGATAATGTTGAGGATAGAAATCATATTCTTTGTGAGCATTTTTTATCTAAGATGATCAGTATGTGCTGATGATAAAGCCATGGCATGAGGATTTCAATCCTTCTTCTGAAACTTTCAATAAGATTCCAATTGGAGTCAAGCTTCCGAACCTCCCTCTTCATCTTTGGGTGGATCCTCTTCTTAGTTAAGTGGGCAAGGCTCTTGGAGACTTCCTGATGGTGGATGCAGAATCTAAAGACATTTTTCATTCCACCTATGCCCGTATTTTGGTGGATATAGATGCCTCTAAGGGTTTTCCTGCTGAGATCAAGTGTATCTCTCCTAAGGGTAACTGGATTCAACCTTTGGAATATGAAGGAATTCCCTTCACATGCAGAAGGTTCTTTAAACCTAGACATGTTGCGGCTAAATGTGATCTTAGTAAATCTAAACTATCTTCTCCTTAGTAGAAGGGTGCCTCTTCCCATCATTATATGGTTGAAAAGGTCTCTTCCCAACAGAGATTTTCCTAGGTGGTTGCACTTGATTCTCCTACTTATTTCCGTCTATATTGTGCTCCTTTGGTGGTGGGTATGGTTTAATCCCAGGCAGGTGGTGATGGCTTGCCATTGCTAGTGTCTATTTTTGCTAAGGAGATTATGTCTCAGGGTTATGGATTTGAGGTTGTCTCTTTGGCTGTTGTTGGTCCTGATCATGGGATCTATGTTGGTCCTTTACTAGTTGAATTGACTTCTGTTGTTTCAGTTGGTTTGGCTTTGCTAGATAGTGCCCAGGATTTTTCTCGTGAGCCAGATATTGCTAGCCCTAAAAACTCTGTTGTTGTTCCCTCTTTGGAAGATGTTGGTTCTGGGTGTACTCTGCGAGTAGTTTCTGCAAAGAGTGTTGGACCCTTGTTGGGTGATGGGATCTTGGTTATCAATTCCTTATGCCGACAAGATGACACTGCCAAGGTGGAAGAAGGATGGATCACGGTTAAAGGTAAACACTCCATACGGTCTACGTCTTCTTTTGACATGATGATTTTGTCCCATAAGTTGGAGACTATAGGAAAATTGTAATGGTTGTTTTGATTTTGGGCTGTCAACCTTCAAAGTTTAATCATTAGAAACATTCTTTCATGTTTTTTTTAGGGGGTTGGCCTTTTGTTCTGGATAGCATGTTGTTGTTTTTTGTCCCTTTTCTAGTTGTTTACATCCAAACTTTAGCCTGGTGTGTTATGGTCAGCTGGTGTCTTACTAATCTCTATTTCTTACGGTTGATAGTCTATTGGTGTTGTGTTGTTGGCTTTTCTATTGCAGAAATTCTTCTTAGTGGGGTTCCATATCTCTCTCAAAATCTAATTGTAAAGGGTTTTGAGACCGCTTCAAAACCTATTTTTACCTTAATATAAAAAACTAAGTCTTTCAAAAATAAATAAATTATGCAATTTATTTATTCCCAATCATGAATAATTAAATAAATTTTGAATTTATTTAACAATCATTATTCTTCTAGTTCTACCTCCATGACTAATACCAACTTGCAGTTTGACTAACCAATGTATTATGTCATCTGTCCAATCAATTTTCTTGACTAATCCATCAAATCAATCTTCTTTCCAATCAATTCAGTTCACTGGTCAATTAATTTTCTTAACTTTCCAATCTCATCAGTCCTCTATTCAATGTATTTAGTCTTGTCATCAATCAATTTTATTGGGCAAGAGTTAACTCTTAATTAGTCTGATTAATCTATTAAATCAAGTCTACTCTAAATCAGTCTTAACTATCCATTATCAATCAATTATCAGTGCCTATTGAAATCCAAATAAAAGTCCTCTGGAACTTTCTGGAACCTCTTTGTGTAGAAACTAGTCCTCCAAGATAGGCTCTTAAGTCAAACATATTTCCTCAACAGAGGCCTCCATCATTGACAAGGAATGTCATATGACACTTTATTGTCTTTCAAGCTCTATGATCCTCAGCTTGTGTTGAAGGTTGATAAATATCTTTTGAGCACTGGGAATTGGGCTTTTATGACAAGGTTGAGGAGCAATAATATAGAGTGCACAACCAAAGACTAAATATGGGCCCTTTCCTCCTGTTTATGGACTCAATTCAACCCCCACCTCATCCAACTACTTCTTACTGAAGTATACTACCCTTCCAAGGGCTTATTTATCAACTCACTAACTTCCTAGAGACACTCGGCATCCTACTCGGTAACTAGTCTAGAGTGCTCAGTTGACTGCTCGATAACCACTCGGTTACTATTCTTATTTTGTTCCACTGACCAATCTTGGTAAAAGTTTCTAGTTGCTTGGTGAATTTCTTGTTTAAGTCTCACCAAGTCAATTATACTTCTATAGATCTTCAACCTACTTTCCCGAACCCAGGACACACTTACAAATTTTCTTCAACTAGAATATTTTCAACTCCCTTTAATCCTATGGTTTCTACAACTAAAAAATCTAGATTGGCTTCTTGAAACCTTAAAACTTAGAGTTTCTTCACTACCCCTTGTCCAATTACTTCTCTATCCAAACCCTATGGATATACCTTCACTTTGACATTCCAAAATACTTCAAAACATTTGACATACCCTTTATCAAATCAGATTGCTCATTTCTCCACTCACTCGAGCAATGTCATCAATTTCTCAGACGTATCTCTCTCCCACACTCTCTTGGTGATCACGCAATTCTCCACTTTATCTACATATTAAATTTTTAGGATTGTATAATACATGTTAAGGATGACTCATTCCATGAGAATCAGACAGAAATCATTCATGGAATGACCATCTTCAAAATAACTATCAAACTTTTATTCAAACTGTGAAACTAAAAGAATGTCAACACAAATTTATTAAAGACTGAATGGAAATGAATCTCAGAACATTCAAAATGATTTTTTTTTTTTAAATGTAAATATTCTCAATGCATTACAAATGTATAAGAGTCACTATGAATCTAAAACCATGCAACGAAATATCAAGATTGCAGAATTATTGTGTTTTATTGAGAATCCTTCTTACAGTCCATACACCAAGCATTCACACACATGTATCTCTCTGCTATACAATGGTGAGATTAAAACTTATAAACCATTTCCCCAACTATCCCAACCAACTATGGTTGTTTACATTGTTTTTTAATGACTAAAACCCCTTACACTAATTACCCTCCAAAATCCTTAATTAGTCATTGAGTTTGAATATTTGAATATTCAAACTCTTATTTTAATGCATTTTCTTAATTAAAACTTATTCCACTAAGTCCACTTGATCATTTATTATCATTTCAACTCCTATAGACCCTTATTAGGCTCCTTGGTTTCTATTGACCCTACTTATAAAGCATTTTTGGTCTATTACAACAATTTTCACATTTTTGTTTCTACAAATGCTATAATTGGCTTCAAGATCCCGTAATTGATCTTAGTTGTCTTCCAAGTCTTCATAACTCCTTGGTGACTCCTAGATGACTCCATGATGTTGTTTATCCTTCTAGATGCCCCTGCACCATGTTCCTCAACAATAAAATAATTCTTGTCCCAAGAATTGGACAATGTCTTCCATCCACCATTTTGATCATAACTCGGTTTCATCCTCTATTGAGAGATCCAATAATCTCCCAAAGTCACCTACTTTCTTCCTTTCCAACCCGTGTTCACATCATAAAAATTTTAGCACTAAAACATGTATTTAGATGTCCTCTCCTCGGACAGTGTTGCTGGTAGTACTGTTTGTATTGGGACTATATTCTTGCCCCCATTTTACTCATATGTTGCCTCTGCAACTCCTCCAATCCTTCACCCTTCACCTGCTCAACAATAGAGAAATTGATTATCCTCACTTGCACACATTGCAAGTCGCAAAGCCCTACATCCTTAGGACTTTCCTTCCTCTTATACTGTTGCAACTCTGTAGCCAAATTCCAGCCCGTATCTACCTTGTTCTGACCTTGCACATCTTCAAAAATCTAATCTCCAAAACACATTATAATATTATCTGTATCCCTACAAACCAGAGGTTATAATTTATACTTCTCATTACACTTATGCACAATGTAAGTATTTGAAAAACCATCATGAATAGTTATCCTATCGCATTTCCATGGTCTTCCTAAAATCATATGTCCACAACTCATATCTATGACATCACACATTACTTGATCATTATAAGGACCAATTGAAAAATTAACAAGGGCTCTCTGAATAACCTCTACATGCAACGCTTGACTTAACTAGGTGGCTTTGTAAAGATTATGATGATCTACCATTGTCAATCCCAACTTAGTCACCATCTCCATTGAAACCAAATTATTATGTGCCCTTGAATCAACAATTAAAGTGCATACCTTTTCTTGTACCAAACATCTGGATCTAAATATGCTTTCCTGTGGCGTTTGTGTTAATGTTTTTCCTTTCCTCAAAAGTAGACATTCCCCTTCTTCTGGCGGTGCTAACCTTGGTTCATTCCTATCTTACTCTTCTATCCCTTCCTTGATCTTAATCATTCCACTTTGGACACCTAAATGATTTATGCCCTATCTCATCTCAATGAAAGCATTTAACTGTGAAGATATCACTTCCTCTTCCTCCTCCAAATATTCCACCTCTATGGTTGTATCCTCTTCTTTGATCTAATGTGGGTTCCTTACCCTTGTCTTTATCATTACTGCTCTGAAAATCTGAATTTTTTATGCCACCTCTTCCTCTCATGTCTCCTCCCCCTCTATTATTTTGCCTTTCATTCTTCCTCTTCAACGTCTCCTCTGCCCTAACTAAAAGTTGAAAACATTCTCCAAGGGTTCTTGGCACATTTAACCCTATCTCATCTTGAATGTTGTATCTTAGGCCATTGATGTATCTATCCACCTTCTCATCTTCATCTTTTACTCCTCCCCTAATGCTTATGGTGTGAAATTTCTCAATGTAGGACATAATATCCATGTACCCTTGCTTCAAATTGTTCCTCCTTATCTTGACTTGTATTGCCAAATTTGATGGCAAGAATTGACTCTTCACCATTGTCTTCATCTCTCCCAATTTGATATTGTATTTAACCCCCTTTTTATCATTTCATTCTGAATGTTGATCCACTATGTAAGGGTTTTTCCCCTTAAACTTGCTTTGGCTAACTTGACCTTCTTCTCCTCTTCTACATCGTCAAGATCAAAATAGTTCTCAAGTGCTTCTACCCATCCAAGCATTTCTTCAGTGTCCATCTTTTCTTGGTAGATTGGAAAATCTACATTGCTCCTACCACTGGTGCCCTATAATGCCTTTATCAACCTTATGAACCTCCTTTCCTCAGGATCCTTTTCTTCCCTATGACCCCTATTTTCTTGTCCTTCATTGTACTCTTCTTCTTCTTCCTCATTGTTCTCTCCATGTACCTGTTCTCTCCTAGGTTCTCTACTCTCCTTTTCCAATTCTTCTATTCTCTCTAAGAACTAAATTATTTCTCTCCTCATCTTTCTTTCTTCTCTTTCCCTAGTTGCTTCTAACTCCCTCTTCTCTCTTTCTTTCTCCTCATATTCTACCCTCAATTCCTCTATTTCTCTAGCCATTTGATTCTTAGGTGCCATGTCTAAAACTTGTGTCTTCTCCCTTCTCAAGGATCTACTTACTGAGGCTTTGATACCACCTGATGTAGAGTTCACAACCAAAGCCTGACTATGGCCCTTTTATTCCTGTTTAAGGACTCAATTCAACCCCCACCTCATCCAACTACTTCTTACTAAAGTATACTACCCTTCCAAGGTCTTTTTTCTCAACTCGGAAACTTCCTAAAGACACTCAGTAACCTACTCAATAACTAGTCTAGAGTGCTCAGTTGACTTCTTGGTAACCACTCAGTTACTATTCCTATTTTGTTCTACCGATCGGTCTCGGTAACTATTTCTAGTTGCTCGGTGACTTTCGTGTTTAAGTCTTACCGAGTGAATTTTCCTTTTATAGATATTCAACCTACTTTCCCAAACCCAGGAAAGACTTACAAATTATCTTTAACTAGAATATTTTCAACTCCCTTTAACCCTATGGTTTCTGCAACTATCAAAAATCTAGATTGGCTTCCCGAAACCTTAAAACTTAGGGTTTCTTCACTACCCCTTGTCAATTCACTTCTCTATCAAAACCCTATGGCTATACTTTCACTGTGACATTCCAAAATACTTCAAAACATTTGACATACCCTTTATCAAATCAGATTTCTTGCTGCTCCACTCACCCAAGCAATATCATCAATTTCTCAAATTTATCTCTCTCCCACACTCTCTCGGTGATCACCCAATTCTCCACTTCATCTGCACATTAACTTGTTAGGATTGTATAATACATGTTAAGGATGAGTCATTCCATGAGAATCAGATAGAAATCATTCATGGAATTACCATCTTCAAAATAACTGTCAAACTGTTATTAAAAACGTGAAACTAATAGACTGTTCGGACAAATTTGTTAAAGACTGAATGGAAATGAATCTTAGAACATTCAAAAAAATTTAAAACCAAAAATTAAATAATCTCAATGCATTACAAACATGTAAGAGTCACTATGAATCTTATACCATGCAATGAAACATCAAGATTGCAGAATTATTGTGTTTTATTGAAAATCCTTCTTACAGTTTATACACCACGCATTCACACACATGTATATGTTTGTCGTACAATGGTCAGATTCAAACTTATAAATCCTTTCCCCAACTATCCCAACCAACTCTAGTTGGTTACATTGTTTGTTAACAACTAAAACCCCTTAATACTAATTTCCCTCCAAAATCCTTAATTAGGTATTGAGTTTGAATATTTGAATTTTCAAACTCTCATTTTAATGCATTTTATTAATTAAAAATTATTTCACTAATTTCTCTTGATTATTTATGATCATTTCAACTCCTATAGACCCTAATTAGACTCCTTGGGGTCTATTGAGCCCACTTACAAAGTATTTTTGGTCCATTACAATAATTTTCACATTTTTGTGTCTACAATATACCATAATTAGCTTAAAGATCCCATAATTGATCTTGGTTATCTTCCAAGTCTTCATAACACCTTGGTGAATCCTAGATGACTCCATGATTTTGTTTATCCTTCTAGACCTCAAATACAAACAAACAATAAATAAGAAAAATAATACGCATCAAGAAACATCACTTCATAAACTTAAAAAAGGGATTAGAAACCATAAACAACATGAATTATTAAAACCACCAACATGCATTTCTAATTTTGAAAATACTCAAAAATAATGAACAACATGAACCAATTCAACAAACAAAAATCCAAAAAAAATATCAATACCATCTAAAATTGCAAATACATTCAATATTCAACTTCAAAAAGAAAAAAAAAATTATTATCGCCAATTCAAGTGTTTGAGAGAACAATCCAGGACACACCAAAATATATATGAGCACTTTGTCAACTTTTTTATTTCAAAAACAACATTAGAATATTTAGAAATGAACAAAAAGAAATCTACTTCAAATTGGTGAAATATACTGAAAGTAATTTAACAAATTCAATTTGTCAAATATGCAATGTTGAAGTGAAGCAGTCTATGCTTCCAAAGTATGCTAGGCCACACAATATCTAAAGCAACAAAGCATTGCAATATGTAGAAATGTTGACACAATTAAAGGAGAAACTTGTTTTACTAAGAATTACATTTTCCCAAATTTGGGATCTAGGATACAAGAGATCTCAAATGGGACTAACAAGTTTGATAATTAATGTTCTAGTTAACACAAACATTATACACAGAGCTTTGCCACTGTCAATTAGTAATACAACAACAATTGTTCTCCCTCAAAAAAAAAATTGGAATATAAAAATGTATTCCAAAATGGCATGGTAGGACCAAATGTAATCATGCATGCTCTCAAAAAATTGATGAAAACAACATTATACAAAATTCACAATGTAGAACTAAACAAAAATTGGAAATAAGCACTACAAAGCAATAATGAAATTGAAGAGAACAATGAACATAGCACAAGTAAAATTAAGGTAGATAGTGACATAGAAGAAAAACCATGTGAAACTTTGATACATGGATTCAATGAATCTATTAATATATATATAATGCAAGAAAAACTAAAAGAGATTGCAACCATGCCAGGGTGCGAGCAAGAAGTTGAGTGCACTTTTTTTTCTTCCAAAAAGTGGAACTGTTGCCCCATTTTTCCTTATAGTGAGTTCTAACGACTATAAGAATAAGGAGAGGACCCTTAACCTTAGTGCTCAGGTAAGCTTCAGGTAAGACACGGCTCACAGGTGCCAATCTGAGGCCAAATTGGGCCTAGGTCGGTATCTAGGCAAGGTCATGGGTCGGCCTCTCACCCTTTCCCCTTTCCCCTACTTCCACTCACTTTAGATAACTGGATCCAACCAACGTTATCCCAATTGACCTAAAAATTTGAAACACTTAAAGATTGAATATTTAAAAAGGTTAGTAATAAGAAATGTATTATTAAAAGTATATTTTCTAAATATGTAATTTATACTAATACCTAGATAATAAAAATGAATGTTTACAAGGTGTTTCCAAAAACCATTGTTTAAAAGTCACTTTTTCAGGACCTTCCACGCTCGTGTATGACAACCATAGTTTGAGCTAAATGAAAGTATTTTTTTGAGTCCTTTTGGGATATAATTTTTAGGACACATAAAATTGATAAGCATATTTTTTTGTAATTTTTTTGGGATATATTTTTTCTACTATTTTTTTATTGGTCGTGATTTCTATTTGGCAAACCCCTTGTGTACGACAAACATAGGTTGAACTAAACTCATCATTTTTCAAATTTTCCCTTTTTCCATGTGAAAATAATTGTCTATAGTTTGATGTCATATAATTTAATTTTCAAAAAACGTGAAAAAGTTAAAGTTATTATAAAAATAAGAAAACCTATTGTTTCATGCTTATGTACCTATTTTATTAGAAATTATTTGAAAAATAGAAAAAATTATCCAACAAAGCCAAAATTTTATATTTTAAATGTATGTAATCATCTATATATAATGGGTTTTAATTTTGTGAAAAAAAACCCTAGAAAACCATTACCCTAGAAGTGGACTCAACTTGCACTTACCTTGCACAAGACCATTACCCTATTAAAATATTCAAAGACAAATATGGAGAAGAAATGAATTTCCCCATGCTATCCAATGGAAATCCACTTGATGATGACATTGTAAAAAACCTTTAGCTACCAAAAAATTGCACACTGTGAATTGTCACATTCACAAAGACATTTTTCATATCACACGACTAACCTATTTTTTAAAATAATCAAGGTACAAATACAACAAGTATTGTCTACAATGTGAATAATAATTTGAAAGGGGAAAATATAAGGAAGAAATATATTAGAAAAGAACGTCAAACATAAACCAAATCTAGAAAACATACTAAAATCAAACATTGGCTATGTGAACTTCAAAAGAATAAGAATGTCTCCAGACTATACAAAATAACTCAAAAAATATACATTTGGAATGATACGACAACTAGGACCACAAAATTTTTCCTCAGTTTTATTAGTGCAGAAAAAAATTGGAATGCTCTCACAAACACACTTGAAGAACTACATAAAAATCACTCCTCAAAAATAAAAAAATATTTTAATAGCAACAATAAAACTGATATGTACCAACTCATTAGAAAAGATCCAATAACATGTGCATGTTACTATAGACATCAGATAAATACACTAAAAATTTAATATTTACATATCATTCTTTCTTTAGAACAATATTAGACTACTTCTCGATAACAGCATTTAAAATCGAGGAAATGAACATGATCATTTCCTCATATGGGTTAAAAATGCATCAATCTATGGCAAAGAAAGAAATCAAAGCATTGTAGCGTTTATATACAAGTACATTACATTTCAAATCAAAGATTTAGAACTAGACATAGCCATATTACGCAGGCGTCATCATACAAAGCAATGCAGGAGATTAAAAAAAACTTGTAGATACAATTTCCCACTCCCACCACTCAAGAAAACTGCAATACTTCAACCATTAGTAGAAAAGAATGAAAATAAAATTTCAATCACCAATAATATTCTTTCCAAAATTCAAAAAGAAAGCTATGATATTTCATTCACATTTGATAATTTCCTAAATGAAATGGACACAACAGAAGATGACTACGTATTGGCTTTAAGGTCAACAATCCATAAACCCAACCTTTTCCTCCAAACAAAGCCTTTAGAGATATAGAAAAATAAATTTGCTAAAAGAATATCATATTGTTGAAAAGAAAATATAATTGAATATTATGGCTGCATCATATTTGATTATTTGACAAGTGGCAACAACATCCAAAGGTGTATCTCCTTTGTCATCTATTTTTAAACCTTCTCATAATTACACTCAACTTTATGAATCTTTGCCTAATGTGATATTGAACTTAATTAATGCTAATGTGTTAACACTTCCTCATATCAAACTCATTAACACATCTAAACCTCAATCCAAATAATTTGATCCCAAAGCTTTTTTCCAATACCATCATTAGCCTTGTCATGATATTAAAAAGTGTTTCCGCTTGAAGAGTGTTATCCAATACCTTATTGATTCTAAGGCTATATATGTTGATGGTGACAACAAGCAAGGAAACAAATCTATGACTCCTCCCAACCAAAACTTTAAAATATATACAAATCCTTTGACATCTCATTCAAACAACACCATTGATCAACCTTCTTCTTCCCAATGCATTGACTATGATGAAAAAGTTAATGAATCCAATCATCTTGTTAACCAGGTTGAGGAAGTCAAACCTAAACCTCTATCTCTGCCTTGCATTACCTTTTCAACCCTACTAAGATAATTAAAGAATTTGATGGTTCTCTCTATATTGTTGCAAAGGTTAATGACCTTCCTACCCGTGGCACCCTTGTTGTTCCCACTTTCATGGTGAATGTGATAACTGAAGAAAATCTTTACAATAAGCAATTGCAAAAATATTTTTATGATAAATCTGATGTTAGGATTCAAACTTTCAATGGTTTCCTTTATCCTTCGCATGGTTCAATTTCATTCCCTATTAAAGTAAGTGGTAACACTTTAGATGTTACCTTCACTGTTATTCCAACTTCTGGTCAATTTCAAGTCAAACTTGGTCTTCCTTGGCTTACCTCCATGCACATTGTAGCTTCTCCTATTCATAAATGTGTTAAATTTCCTCATAATAGAGAAATCATGACTATTAACCATAGTATTTATTAGCCATTTGTGTCTTGTGACTCTGTTCACCTTGATTTCTTTTGGCCTTCTATGTCTCAACCAACTCAAACCCGTCCTGACCATCTCTTTAGATTATATCAATCCTAAAATGTTCAAAATATTTGTGAACTTTGTGAACCTAAGGATGTTCTAACTCTTTTCCCTGGACGTGGACTTCTCCTTGCACCACTTATACCTCCTCTTCCTATTTATTATAGACATACTTCTCTACCCATCTCTCAACCTAGTGTGGTTCCTTCAACTCTTCCTCATAAAGAAGAAAAGGACCCAATGTTGATATATCTTATCCCACCTCAAATTTCTAGCAAGACCAAACATAACCATCATGCTCGTGATTGTCATCACAAACTTGTTTATAGAGCTCGTCAATGTGCTTATCAAAACATTGCTTCACCTCATACACCTCCTCATATTTCACTTCCCTTTGACCAACCCATGTCGTAGCCCATGGAGGAAGTGAATTTAAACAAAGTTAAAAAGAAGAAATATGACAATGCTATTGTTATCTTGGATTCTATTACAATTAATCTAGATGACGAAGATACTCTTGATGATGATGTTCTTGATTCTAACAATGATATGCATGCTAGTGATTTTGATGAGATGTGTGAGACTATTAATATTGATCATGATTTATCACTATGCTTTCATAATAGTTATCTATCACTCCTAGTAATGAACACTTCAACCTCTCTTCAGAACAGGGTCCTTTATTTAGAATTAGCTATTGTCCATCTGTTGTTCAAGTGATTTTGATCCTCTTGTGAGTTTCCCACCTTCCCTAGACACTATTGACCAAGATGAGGGGTAGGCGATACACTTGACTAGATCCTCTTGTGTAGTAGATTCTACTTCCATTGAGGGATGGCGGCAATTCATTTTGACATAATTATGGTATACATGACTTATCATATTGACCTACTAAACCCAAAGTTGGTATATCCCTTTCATGCTCTCTTTTTCATGTGTTCATTTCCCTTGATTTATCCTTTCCCGGGGGCATTTCACAATGGAAATGTTTCTTATAGATGCATGATTCTCTGTTAAAGCAATAGTTTTAACATGGGGGGATACATTCACTTCACATTTTGCACACACACTGATTCAATGCTATTTTTCAGTGGATCCTTAGACTGGTCCTCATTTTTTATTTGGTCCTAGACTGATCGTACACATTTGGTCCTTTGACTGGCCATCCTTCTTTGATCCCTAAGGAAGCTTACCTTCCCTTAGGATTGATTGCTCTGCTTTTGGATCTATTGTTGGAAGAACTTTCCGTTAAGGACTGATCCTTGTTGATGGATTGAACTAACATAATATAACTTGCTAGACAATTCAATTCCATCCTTTTTAGTTCTTTCCTTGTGTGGTTCACAATAAGACAAACTCTTATTGGGCTAGTCATATCTCTCTCTCTCTCTCTCTCTCTCTCTCTCTCTCTCTCTCTCTCTCTCTCTTTTTTTTGTTTTGGTTTTGNCACAATAAGACAAACTCTTATTGGGCTAGTCATATCTCTCTCTCTCTCTCTCTCTCTCTCTCTCTCTCTCTCTCTCTCTCTCTCTTATTTTGGTTTTGGTTTTGACAAGGGCTTAAGTCACGAGGGGGCTAGATGTTTCTTTATCTCCTCGACCTTAATGAGATCATCTTATGCATTTGATCTACTTTATCGCGAGCATGAGCTTGTCTCATACTTATGCTAAAGTGGGGGATAAATGTACCATCCTAAAAAGATAGCACCCATTATTGGATTTATTTTAGGACCTATTAGACCCCATTTTAGTGATTTCAAGATCCAATGTATTTATACTTTATTTACCACATCTTTCATGTACTTTTCCTGAGACTTTGCACACTTCCCAAGCTCCAGATTTTCTTTAAAATTGACCTTGTCTGGACTAGGATAACCTAGACCCACCTTGTCCTAGACAAGTCTGACTTTCTTGGGAATTAGTTTTAAGTGGGCTCCGGGCCCAATGTAGTGATGTTTTATTTCCCTTTCTCAGTTGGGGTTGGCCTAGCAATTGTGAATCTCAAAATGAGTATAAAAGGGGGTCTTCTCCCATCATTTTGACATCCATAAGATATACCTACATGATCTCAAATTCAAGAGCAATTGATTGATCAAGTGCAAGCTATCAAGTATTCAAGTTGTGCAATTTAAGTGGTGGATTCAAGACTTGAAGGATAGCGTCCAATTGAAGTTCTCCAAGTCTCCAAGTCTTCTTCCATTGAATAAAATGCAATCTTCTCTCATTGATGCCAATTTCTCTCGCATGGTGGCCAAATAGAGGAATTCTCAAGCAAGCAAAAAGATCCATTCCTCTTCTCCATTCAAGATTTCAAGCATACACTCATTGAAGATCTAGGATTTGGCAAGTGTAGATCGATTGCATTTGTGAAAGTATCCTTGATTCCAGAACACATTCAAAGCACACAAGCATCCTTGTGGAGTTGACTTATTTCTACATCCATCCATGACTATTTTTCATGCAAGGCAAATCTGACATTTATCTCAAGTTTACACTACTTTTCGATTTCATTTCAAGGTTAATCCCTATACAAGGACTTGACCAAGGCAAGCCTCTTTTCCACAACATTTTTCCCCTTATTCTTGTGTGCACGAATAGGTTTTCGGAGTTTCAGATCCAGAATTTCAGTGTTACAGAACCAATGGTTGATCCTGTATAAAATTTATCAGGTTTCGAGTCTCCAAGACAAGGCCAAATTTATAGGACTACATCGACTTGAGTCGACATTGTCCTAAGAATCTACAAATTTCACACGTGAAAGTTAAAGGCTTCTGGGTTCAAGATATGGAACAATTTTTGATTCCCTGAGTTCTGCGACACTCATTTCCAGATCTAAAGTTTGTTCCTCCTCTCCTAGCTTCAAAATGAGTTCATTCTTCTTTTCATCTTGCATTTAATTTTATACATCCGATCTGATATCATATTTAGTGAATTGTAATTTCATTTATCATAGTTTACATTCCTTTCATCATCTTGCATATCATTTTACATATCACATACATCTTAACATAAAATGAATTCAATCCCCAACACTCCATCTTCAATTTTAAATCTAGCATTAACATCCCTTCATCGTTTTGGGCTTTGCTAATCTAGTTTGGGTTTGAGGGTGAAGCCTTTTGGGGGTGTTCCTAATGTAACATAGGACACTCCCCTTTCATATCCACATTTGATTTGGTGAGCCATCTTCCAATCATAACATAGTGGTTCACCATTTCTTATGTTATAGGAGATATCCTCTACAAAAATGCATGTGTTCCAAACTAGGAAGAAGATCCTTAAAATAATTCAAAGTTTCAAGAAAGTAAGAGATCTTTGCAAGATATATATGAATCAAGTGTAAAGTGGTCCTTTTTAGGGATACATAGCTATCAAAGGGGGATAACGAGATCTTTCCCTATGAATATCTACCAAGTTCTAAAGAGATGAAATCTTTAATAAAGATGGTATCTTCAACACTAAGAAAGACAAAGGAGATCAAGAATACACGTCTCACCCCTTGATAGGAGAGGCGATTCTTGATGAAGTACTACACACTTTCAACATTGAGGAGAGGTTATTTATAGAAGACATGTGATTTTAGGAAAGAAAGAGGTCCTAATCAAGGATACATGTCTCTAAGAAAGGGTAAGGTCCTCATGAAGGACAAATAATTATATACACTTCAAAGGAAAATTATTATTTAAAAGGTGTGATTTAACAAGGGGAAAAATAGATTGTTAAGAAGGAATTAATGCTTTAAAATTATTATTTCCCCCAATTCTAGAGACAAGAATGATTAGGCTATTATGTTGCAAGCCAAGTATGATTGTACATGAAATTGTACCACATTGAATGTCAATGAGCCCCCAAAAGGTAAGTTGTTAGTGCCAAATAGTGAGGAGAAAAACATAACAAGCCTGACAGAATGTTAAGGTAACAAGTGACCGACAAAAAAATATCCTCTATTATAGGAACGAGAGGATTATCAACAAGTTATGTAACACACCTTCTAAATTATTTACAATAAGTGAGAGAAGTATACACACAATGATGGATAAAAAAAATTGTTTGTAGCACTTGGTTTATTGTCAGACCTATGTCTTATGGGAGGAAAGATCATCTTACAACCATTTATGAGTTTAATAAAGATTCTTTCAGTTAAAGTCAAACAAGTATCCAAAAGTATAGACCTTCTCTCTTATGGAGGGGAAGATTAGGCTTTGATGGAGAAATTGGTAAGGAAGGAGCATGAAATCTTATATAAATATTGATAATAACAATGCAATAACCCATAACAAAGATAAACCCACCTCTCTTTCTCCAAATCACACAAGTGAAAAAAAAGTGCAATCATGATGGGTTGATATAGTTAGCAAGATGAGCAAGATTATTTAATAGAAACTAAGTAGTGATATTGCTATCAGGATTTAACTGTGTAGTTTTTGAGTCAAACTCATTGACCCATAATTCATGAGTAGTGGTTCAACATGAACCCATCTCTCATGAGAATGAATGGAACACTTAGCACTCATTGGATGATTTAAGAGAAACTAAGTAGTTTTGGCAATATCCCTATTCTATATGATTGCAAGATGATTGTCTAGATCTTTCTTCAATAATATAAATCATCTAGTGTTCATAATTTCAATAATTGAGACATTACTTTAATTCATAATCATTGGGCTCAACTAGGAATTATGTAAGAATGGTTGAAATTTTACAATGCAAGCAGAATGATTAAAGAAATGTTCAATGCAAACAAGAAGAAAATAGGGGTACAATGTAAAGAATACAAAAAATAAAAGTAAGATCAATTAGAATCTACAGAAAAATAAAATTTGTTCGACAAATTAAGGTTCACTAAATTGTGAAGGAAAAACCATTCCATCAAGATTCCGCAAATTGTGAAAATAGATCTAAAAATAAAAAGCTAATTAACCCTAAAAATTGAACCATGTGTCATATTCATATTATAAATGCACTCCTTTACTTGTAGCTTTCCAATCAGCTTAAACTTAAACTATAAACAAAAGTTTGAAAAGTTAAATATTTCCTAAATATGATTTACTCTTTAATTGGCTAGATAAACACTTCCTACTTGAACGTGAATGTCAAAATTGCATGGCACATGCAAAGTACATTACAATTGTATGCATTAATGCCTATTATTACATTTAAATATTCTAATATTTGTTCCGCACGACGTTGTATTTATATAGTATAGAAATAGCCCACACGATATAGCTGGATTGGGATTATTTTAATATATTTTTAAATTATCTTTCGTATCTGATGAATTGGTTTGAAAGATTTTTTTCATTCCTATAATATTTAATTCTTAATTCCGTGGGGAGGATCCTCGGCCGGCAAATTATTAGGGATGCTATTGAGTATAATCTGAATTTTCTTTTATGGAGTTTATAATCTGTGGCATGTCTTGATGTTTTATTTATAAATATATCTACGTTCGTGGATGGTTTTTAATATGGTATTATAGATTTTTTCATTTATTTTTCTGATTATTAATATTCAATTGGATAGATAATATTTTTATTAAATATATTATTTATTGAATAATAGTAAGTAAAATTCTATATTTATTAAAATAAAAATTCATCTATTCTTCTAATTTTAGGTATCTATTTTTAGATTAGATAGAATAAGTTTTAATTTATTGAAGTTTTCTTTTTTGATCTTATTCGTTTAAATTTAAAATAAAGTTGTTAGAATGAAAAATATAATTAAAAAATATAAAAAATTATTTAACTTATAAATTTTTTTATTTTTTATTTTATTATAAAATTTACAAATCATATAAAAATATTTATCTAGATTTTTTTAAAGATGATAAGTCATATTAAATTTAGAAAAACCTATAATTTATAAAAGTAATTAGAAGTTTTCAATGAACAAGAAAGGTTTTGAATTGAAAATTCAAATTTCAAAAACAATTTACAATTTCTATTCATTGAAAAAGTACAAATGTAAAACCTTTCTTATTGATTAAATGTTTCAAAATAGGTAACAATTTGTATACATTGGAAAACTATCATATAAGTAGCTGAAATTTCTTCAATCTCTAAAGCAAATAGAATGGGTAATGGTTAAATGGGCAAATCTATGAGGAATGGGTTATCTAAAACCTACTCTTAAAGATAAAAGCCACCTGTTATCAAATCCTCAATCGAATTTTGGTCCAAAATGAACATTGTGCAATTCCACCTCAGAACCTGGAATTGGAATTAACTTATAAAATTAGAATTGAAAATTCAATTTTGAGAAGGGAAACCAATTCCTGTTTTCCAATTCCAGGTCAATTTGGTAATAGATTACAAAGTGTAACCTAATACTGATGAAAATATATATACGCAATTGAATCCTAAAACAACAAGCTTTTATCAAAATAAATACTTCAAACAAACATTAAAATCTATTTACAAAATTGCATTGACTGACAGGTGGAGTGGAGATTTTGCAAGCACCTCTACAAGAGAAAAGACTTACTTCATAGTAGTCATTTATTTTTTAATACACCCACAGATTGAGAGGGGATGAATCAGTCTTAACAATTAAACTTTTATTTCAATTTTGAAAACATATAACTTTAATGCAAACAGGACAGTTTATTAAAAAATAAACATCTTTTTGACTGTAATTTTCTAGAAGTTTCACTATAGTAGATTTCAAATAATTCCTCTTAATATTATTTTATTCAATTATAGAAGATATAGTAAATTAAATAATTGAAATAATCATTTAATTGTGATGACAAGAACGAGAAATATTAGTCAAATTAAATAATAAAAATATTTAATTAAATTTTAGAAAAGACATTAATAAAATAATAAAATTACTTAATTAATATTAAGAGGAATTATTAGACGAAAACAAAATTGAAAGATTAATGAAGTGGCCATTAAATAATTAATTAAAATCATTCAATTATTGATTTTAGAGAGAAAAATGAATTTGAAATTAAATTAAAAGAATGACACAAATTAATTAAATAATTTAAGTTATTTAATCAATCAAGACAAAAATTAGTGTTAACATCGCACAAAGCTATGAAACAATTTTTGGTGTATCTCAACAGACCTACTTTAGAGGGCTTTAATTTGAGAGGAGTGTTTATGGATTATAAGAAAGAACATATACCAATTTTCAACCTTCTATAATCAGATATGATATCTTCGAAGAATGAAATTGAAGGGTTTAAAAGGGGTCTATTTGCACTTTGTTACATCTACCTGAGTTGCCCAATTTGGAGTCCAATATTTCAGAATCAGTTGAATATCATGTCAAACGAAATAATGCATGCAATTTTCCTCATGTTAATATACTCTCGTTTAAATTTTTAGAGCCCTAGCTTCTTGATTGATATTTTTTACGAGTCCAAACAAAATGTAATTTATCAAAATTTGCTAAATGCATTATACCTCAATTATGAGAGGGCCCACTTTGAAGCTTAATATTTCAATTCAGAATGATTTTCAATAGAAATAAACTGGTGACCAAAATTACACATGTTCGTATGCCACCTTGCACAATTGCATAATTTCAAGATTTGATTTGTTATTTTGTCGTGAATAAAAAATAGAAGGGATTTATGAAAGTTTGTTGACCGTGTTTCGAGAAAGTTTAAGTAGGCAAATATATTTGGTAAACAAGTTCTTTATTCCTAAATTAACTAATCCCCCAAGTGGCACCTTCTAGAAGGTGATATAATGAGTTCTAGAAGGATTTTGGCATGTGCATTTTCGTAAACACTTGAGTTGTCAAATGTGGGCATTAATATTGTGTACGTCCTGCAAAAACTGTTGGTATTGTGGTGGATTGTCTAGTTATTTTAAGTTTTAATGGCAACTCACTTCATTATTTTTAGAGTTTTAATGGCAATTTACTTCACTTCATTATTTTTAAGTTTTAATGGCAACTCACTTCATTATTTTTTGAATTTTAATGGCAACTTACTTCATTATTTTTTGAGTTTCAATGGCAACTCACTTCATTATTTTTTGAGTTTTAACGGCAACTTACTTCATTTTTATTTTTTTTGTTTTAATGACAACTCACTTCATTATTTTTTGTCCAAATGTATAAGAATTACTCCCAAGTGATTTCGAATGAAAAATATTTTAGTTTGAATTTTTTTTAACTGACATGACATGAGGATTTCACATGAGGACCTGACCGGCTAAGAAATTAAATGCAAATTTATTTAAATAATAATATTTATTGATGAAATTGCATTCACAAAATGGATTAGAAACATATTTTAACAATTTAAAATCTGAAAGTAAATATGTCAAAGTGAATATTTTTATTGATGAAACTTCATTCACAAGACACTTGTTGAAAAGGTTTAATGAAATTTGAAGCAAATGAAATGGGCGAGTAGAATGCCAAATTTCATTTATATTTACTAGTGTAATCTGAAACTGTGTCAAAATTAGGACGTGAATTTTTTTATAATAATTCAAGCATGATTAAATGTTTTGATTATATGCTCTGATTGATATGCAAGTAAAATTTAGAAGTATGCATTAAGAAATGAGAAAGGGGTTTCACATGATATAGAAAATTTTAATAGGCAAGAACACCAATATGGCATATAACACCAATTGGAAAGATGGAGAACCTTTACTCAATAATCCAAGAGATTCAATAAATAGAGAAACCAATTCGTTTGAATAAATATAATGCGCATTTTACTAATGATAGTCCATGGTGTATTGCATGTCAATTATCACAGGATCCTATGGGATGTGTACTAGCTCAATCCTTTCAAGAACCTAATCCATTGGATGAAGGATGTGAAAATGAGTACTTTGAAGATTCACGCACTATAAATATGTTGTCAATCAAGCATTTTAAGAGAGATAGTGATATTTCCTCTGAAGATGAAGGAGAAAGTTTTGATGTAGACATGCAAAGACATAGGAGTAGCAATTACCATCAGGAAGTCTTTTCAAATAATGAAGAACCCTTAAATATGAGTTATGAAGTGATGACATGTAACTGATTGAATGTTTGATAATATTAAGTTGAAAATGATGCAAGACATTAAATAAGTTAATGGTTTGTATTGTCATTGATGTCAACTTGATATCATCTGTGCGGTCATGTACATAATGCCAAAGACTTCAGAGAATCAATGGAACAGAGGTTATGCTTTCAGAAATGCATAAAAGTCAAGTATTCACCAAGTGACAGACTACATCGGCGGAGTGCACACCATCGGTAAAGACAGAGATAAAGTCACAGTGATGCCCGACGAGCAGAAGACAGTGTTGCCCAATGAAGCAGAATCACAGGATGCCCGACGAGCTAAAAACAGTGTTGCTCGACAAGCAAGATCCAATGATGCCTGACGGACGGAGATCCCGAAGCTAACTGAAGTTGCACCGACGGAACTGGTAGTTGTCACCGGCGACAAACTGCAAAATTGACCGACAGAACAGAGAGATCAGAAAATGACAAAATATCTAGCTGGTAGAGCTTAAGGATAGACTTAACTGGTTGTTTTATTTGTTTTATTCGACCACAGTTAAGTAAGTGATTTAAAGATGA
>MU223559.1:942760-954332 GCA_018584345.1 Thuja plicata | reverse complement strand
ATTGGATTCATGAGGACTAGTGAGAACAGTAATCTTTATTTGAAAGAAGATACTAATGCTAACACTTTGATTGCTGAAATATTTGTTGATGACATCATATTTGGAGGCAATGATATGCTATACAAATCATTTACTGATGAGATGAGAAAATAATTTGAGATGTCTATGTTTGGAGAAATCAAGTTCTTTCTTGGTCTATAGACCATTCAACAAAGTGAAGGTATTTTCATTACACAGTCAAAATACATCAAAGAAGTCCTACAAATATTCAAGATGGAAGATTCCAAACCTGTTGGAACACCGATGGCTACTGGATGCAAATTAACAAAAGAAGACAAGACAATAGAGGTAAATCAGACTCATGTATGTAGTACACACTAGACCAGATATTGCACATGCAGTGGTAATTGTTGCTAGATTTTCTGCTAACCCCAGGGAATCACATATAAGTGCTGTGAAAAGAATACAAAGATATCTGAAGAATACTGAGGAATTTGGCTTATGGTATAGAAGAGAAGGCAAATTTGAACTAAAAGTGTTTACTGACGCTGATTGGGTTGGAAATCTTGATGACCAGAAAAGCACAAGTGGAGGAGCATTCTTTATGGGTGACAGACTTGTCACATGGATTAGCAAGAAGCAAGGATGCATCTCTCAATCTACTGCAGAAGCAGAATATGTTGTTGCTGCTGCAAACTACTCAAACATTGCATGGATCAAACAGTTGCTGGAAGCTATGCATATGAAGATCATAGAACTAGTAGTTATCTATTGTGATAACACCAGTGCAATAAATATTTCCAAAAATCCAATCATTCATGCAAAGACTAAACACATTTCCATCAAGTATCATTATTTATGAGAACAAGTTCAAGAAAAAGAGGTGATACTTGAATATGTGCAATCAAAAGAACAATTGGATGATGTCTTCACCAAGCCACTACCCAAGGATACATTTGAGTACCTGAGAAAAAGACTAGGCGTCAAACCCATGTCTGTCAATCAGTAAAAGGACTGAAAGCTACATCAGCCATATATTATCAGAATATCATTCAAGATTGATGCAAGCAGAAGCTGAACTTCAAAGCTACATCAATATATAGAAAGGTATATATCATAACCAAACACCAGAGAAAATTGTTATATTGACGATGGATAAGGGAAATTCAAGGAATATATTATGGATAGAAGAAATTGTTTGACAGAATGTTAGATATTTGTGAAAATATTTGTTTGGCATTAATGTCAAAGGGAGAGAACGTATCCATATTAGCATAAAAAACTATTCGTTATCAGATTACTCCAAACAGGGAGAGATCATATCCATAGGGAGAGAATTTGTATCAAAGTTGCATACAAAAGATAGAGACATCAAAGAACAAGAACAGTCAAGAGAGAGAAATTGACACAGAAAGAGGACACAACACATCAGAAGAAGAAACAAAAAAGCTGCAAGAATCAAATCTAAGCTTACACAGAACTTACCAGTGGTCAGACATTTTTTTTTGGTTATCAAAACAAACTGTTTGGTAATTTGATGAATCTCAACAATTATATTTCATGTTGTATTAGAAATAGTATAGTATGATAATATAGCATGTTGCCATCAATGCCAAAGGGAGAGATTGATGACATGTAACTAATTGAATGTTTGATAATATTAAGTTGAAGATGATGCAAGACATTAAATTAGTTAATGGTTTGTATTGTCATTGATGTCAACTTGATATCATCTGTACGGTCATGTACATAATGCCAAAGACTTCAGAAAATCAATGGAATAGAGGTTATGCTTTCAGAAATGCATAAAATTCAAGTATTCACCAAGTGACAGACTACACCGGTGGAGTGCACACCATCTGTAAAGATAGAGATAAAGTCAAAGTGATGTCTGACGAGCAGAAGATAGTGTTTCCTGATGAAGCAGATTCACAGGATGCCCGACGAGCTAAAAATAGTGTTTCTCGATGAGAAAGATCCAATGATGCCCGACGAACGGATATCCCAAAGCTAACTAAAGTTGCACTGATGGAACTGGCAGTTGTCACCAGCGAAAAACTATAGAATTGACCGACAAAACAGAGAGATCAGAAAATGAAAAAATATATAGCTGGAAAAGCTTAAGGATAGACTTAACTAGTTGTCTTATTTGTTATATTAGACCATAGTTAAGTAAGTGCTTTAAAGATGATTTATACAGCTGGCAAGAAGATAACTACGAGATAAATCAGGAGTTAAAGCCGCAAATCAATTTGGCGATATTGTTTTTCATGCCAAGAATCAAGAATCAAGAACCAAGAATTAAGGAATATCATGTTTATATAAGAGACAAGCATAATTAATTTCTGTAAGCAATAATATACATGGGGGGGTGAATTGAAAGAAGACACTGAAGAGAAACTGGTGAAGGTTAAGCTTCATACAGTCCTGATCAATCAAGCTAAGGGAGAGCTAAAGAATTCTACAGACACTAACGAACAGTGAAGCACAGCATCACAGAGAAGAAAGTGTGAAGTACAAAGGAACTAAATTTATACATTGATCAGAGAGGTATTGTATGTAAATAGATCTGAATATCTGCAATTCAAGTTGCATTAGAAACATGTTATTGTGTTTCAGTTTAACCATTGAAGCATTAAGTCTCTTAACAGAGCAGGACTTAACAGTCTTTTATAATTGAGGTATATCCTAACAGATTACCAAAAAGGTTGACTCATGATAGTAGCATCGGTCTTACCTAAATCCTATTGACAGTCTAAGAAGGAGGCTGATTCAAGGATGGTAGTAAGATTAGCATAAATCCTATTGACAGTCTAGAGGCTGATTCAAGGATGGTAGCGTAGATGCCAGATACTTAGTGACAATCTATGTATAAAAATCCTCTAACAAGGTCTCACTTAACAATGTGTTTGTAACCTTTAACAAAGTTGGCTCCTAACAAGGCTCACTTCAGAAGAGTGAAAATTTGGGGTACCGATCCCAGTGGTTTTTCACTTAACAGGGTTTCCATGTTAAAATCCTTGTGTTATGTGTGTATGGTTTATTACTTTATTATTTTACATTTCACATATGCATTTATGGATTGATTGGTATACTCTACATATTTACCGAGCATCGATAAATAAGTATTACTGCCTATCGATAATCAAGGAGAAGGACAGACAAGGTAAAGCGACAGACAGTCATTTATTTAAAGTATTTCAAAGGCATACATCTTGTAGGGACTTAATAATCTGGGGTGTATTAATTGGTGGATTGAAGTTTAAAGGATAAATTTTTGAGGCCACTGATTCACCACCCCCTCTCATTTATTACTAACAATGAAGAAGATCCTGCATCTTAAAGAAATGAGAGTATCAAACTGAGAAAACCTTCACAAGAAGAAATTAGATCACTTATTGTTGCTTCCATTCATCTAGAAAGAAGTAATTATAACCTAAGAAACAAAATGACGGGTGTAGATCAAGGACATCAAATAACTGTGTTTATGAGGCAGACATATAGTACAAATAATTTCTTGGAAATATCAAAGAAGGTTGATAATCAAGGTAAGCATATAAAAAACCAAAGTGTTCAGTTTGATCTTTCCAAAGATACTTAAAAATTAGATAAAAATTGAAGGGTTACTCCTACACAAAGTGCTATGTAGTCTACATCCTTTGCAAATAAAAATAAAAAATAAAAAAATCATCAAAACCAAAGGTATGTAAGCCAGTTTCATCCTCTGCGACATTGAATGCTCCTAATTTTGACATGGCACAAAATTAAGCCAAATTAAGGTTTTAGTTCCTCTTTTAGAATTGATGAAGATAAAAGATCATATGAATATTTCTATATCTATGATTCCATATTTTAAAAACATTAAGTGTAGATACGAAAAATGAATATGGAATTCATAAGCATAAAGAAAAGGGTAATGATGTGAATGAGATTCAGAATGAAGTAATGAAGACTCCTAATGTTTATTTGGGAATAACCATAAAAATGTCCTTTTCAAATTTATATCTTTTTTATAAAACTTTTCTTATCAATAACAAGGTAGTAACAAATTGTATGATAGGGTTTCGCCTTGGCTGCTGATGGGGCTGTTGGCGTGGGGGAGTCTTCTGAGCAAGCTGGCCCTGGGCTGTAGCAGCGTCTGCCTGCTAGATCGTATGCAGATGTGGCAGCCTTTGAGGCACACATTCATGGTGCCAAGTCTTCTGCTCCTATCACTGGGAAAGGGGGCCTTAGGTCCCTTCCTACTGGAGTGACACCTGTCTCTGTTAGAGACCCCATCATGGTAAAGCTGAAACTAGAAATTGGGGATGAAATCATTTCAAATGTGAAGGATTTTTTTTCTAATGCGGCCATTTTCAGATTTAGGGGTTTTTGGCCCTCTTTGGTGGACTTGCATGCTTGGATTTCCAAGCATTGGGAACCTCTCATATCTGATTTTGTTCAGATATACCCTGCGGCTAAGGGGTTTTTTATTACAAAGTTTGGGAATGTTGCAGATAGGAAGATCATTATGTGTGATTGGTGCTTCACTTGGGAGGATGAATATTTCCCCCTTATGGGAAAACCCTGGCATAAGGATTTTGATCCTCTCACCGAGTCTTTAAGAAAAACACCCATTTGGGTGAGACTCCCGCATCTCCCCTTGCATCTTTGGCTGGACTCTATTCTGGAAGCTGTTGGGGAGGCCATTGGGGATTTTAATATGGTTGATACGGGCACCTCTGACATTCTTCATCTGACATATGCTCACATCCTTGTGGAAGCTGATGCTTCTAAGGTTCTTTCGAAGAAGGTTACTCTGGCTTCTCCTTTCGACCCCTAGATCCAGACTTTGGATTATGAGGGTATTCTATTTCTTTGCAGGATATGCCACATGACAGTACATGTGGCTGCCCGGTGTTCATCAAAGAGGATTAAAATGAAGAAATTGCCTTCGTGGTGGATAGGGGCTTCGAACCAGCATCATTCAGTTCATAAAGCATCTGCGGATGTTGCTACTCCTGTTGCTGACTTGGTTCAGGAGGGTGATGCATACCTTTTGGGGGTAGCTGATACTGCTTCAGTCAAGGTATTCGGTGCTGGGGGCTCTGTTGTCCCTGCTCCTCCATGTGGGGATCAGGGGCGTGGTGGTGTCGCTGCCCCTGCTAGTGTGGTCAGTGTTGATGCGATGATGGGGGATGGATGGATAAATGTTAAAGGAAAGAAATCAAAGTCGTCCATGCCCTCTTTTGATATGCACTTACGATTACACAAGGGAGGGCCTAAAGGAAAATCTTAATTGGCCTTTGTTTGTGGTCTGTTGGCCTTTGGTTGGGAACTTTTTGTTTGTTCCCTTGGGTTGGGGAGGTGTTGTTTTCTCTTCCTCTTGTTGTTCAGGGTTCTGGGGTCCCTTCAAAACTAGCTTTTGTGGCCATGTGTTGGCCTATTTTGTTTTTAGGTTTTGTCTCTCTTAGTTGGGCTTTATTTCTGATCTTTCACTTTGTATCGGGTTTCAGGAACCCATCAAAACCTATTTTCCTTAATCAAAAACAAATTGTATGATAGATTTGTGAGCTATAATTTACATCAATGCCTATGGGGATCATGCAACAATTAGGATTATGGATTGATACTACATATTCAAATTTTTATTCCATGGATAATAGGTAAGTACCAGTTATAGTGGTTGTCGGAACCTTGAAATTTGGCAAAAATTGAAGTGCCCATAGCAAAACATTTGATTGTAACATCCAGAGATACCTATATCATATTTTCTCAAATGACCTACTTTAAAGGGCTATAGTTTGAATTCGGTCAATCACCATTATAAATGGCTTATGAGGAGTGTTCATGTATCATAAGAAAGAACATCTACCAATTTTTTGCCTCCTATAATCATATATGATACGTCTTCGAAGTATCAAGTTGAAGGGTTTAAAAGGGGTTTGTTGTTTGCACTTAGTTACATTTGCCTGAGTTGCCCAATTCAAAGTCTAATATTTTAGAATCAGTTTATTATCATGTTTATAAGGCTAATGCCCAATTTTCATCATATTAATGCACTCCCATTTGAATTTTTAAATCCCCAACTTCTTGTTTGATATTTTTCACAAACCTAAACCAATTGTAATTTATTAAAATCTTCTGAATGCACAATACCAAAATTGTAAATGGGTCCACTTTGAAGCTTAATAGTTCAATTTAGGATGATTGTCAAAAGAAAATAATTGTTTTTCAAAATGAGCCTCATGTTTGTATATCACCTTGCACAGTTACAAAACCTTAGGATTTGATTTTTTTTATAACCAAAACTACAAGGGATTTATGAAGGTTTTGTTGACTGTGTTTCAAGAAAGTTTTAGAGCGGCCAACTTTAATGATTAATATCTCTCACAGAAAAAGGAGCAAGGAAAATGTGTTCTTTATTCCTAAATGAACTAATCCCCCAAGTGAAAGCTTCCTGGAATGAGATATAATATTTTTTGACATAGGTGATATAGTGAGATCTAGAAGGATTCTAAAATGTGCGAATTCAAAAACACCTGAGTTGTCAAATTTGGGCATTAATATTGTGTACCTCGGGCAATGTCTTGCAAAATTAGCTAGCAGTCTACTTCTCATAGCATCAATGGGTATCTCGGTTTGATTTTGTGCTCCCAGGTGGAGTTTTGGTCAGTTTTTTAAGGTGGTTTTGGAGGCTACTTGGCCCTATTTTGGTCACTCAGTAGAAAGGTTGGAAAGTAAGTTTTAATGACATCCCACTTCATTATTTTTACCCAAACGTATACAAAAGTTACCCCAAGTCATTTCATACATGATTATTATTTCAGTTTGAATTTTTTTAGCCGAACCCACATTGGGACCCGACCTTCATTTGTAGATCACAAATGAGCAAATGCATATTTATTTAAATTATTTTTTAATAAGTTAAAAAACAAGTGCCACGTAGTGGCAGTACTTTCCTTTTAGTTTATAAATTAATTGTAATTATAGAAGTTGAATATTATTAGAAACTTGTGACTTAGATATATATTTATTAAAATCATTATAATATACTGTATAAAAATAAAAATCTGAACGTGAAAATATATGCTAACCTATTTCTATAAATATATACATTTATAATTATATAATTTAATAGTAGAATAATTGATATAAATTATATCATATTATGCAAGAAGAATTGAATTCTTCAATATAATTGTTGAGAAAATTTCTTGAATATAATTGTTTTAATTTCAAACATCAATCTTTCAATCAATCAGATTAATATCACATAAATATCTAACACTTCAATTGTATAGACACATATTGGGGTTTAGGTCTATATTTACAGTGAATATAGGTATATACTGTTGGAATTGTTTATGTTAGAGTTGTTGACATTCATTTTTTGTTATTGATGTCAACATATGTTTCAATTGAATACTTTAGAAGTCTTAGATAGACTGGTTATCACTGGTACATGCAAGACTGACACATGTGTACAGACATTGAACAGAATTTTAGAGCATGCAAGTAAAGATCTATATAAGGGGATGAATACAGATCTTATATCAAAGATTGCTTATCCTGATATTGTCGTAGGCATAAGTTATAGTTGTTTTGGTAAAGACAAGTTACATAACAGTTACATAGGATTATAACAGACTTGGTCTCTGAGTTTTTTGAATAACTAGGATGGGAGCATGTGTTATGATATGCGAGCTTGAGGCATGGTAGAAGACATGTTGAAGAATGTTATTTGTGATTCTTGTTTCATTGGGTTCTTGGAGACATCAGTTGAGGTGTGTGATCTTGCGAAGACCTATTTGTGGCCAACTACAATGATGTAACGTGTTTAAAGGATGGTGAGCATGGATTATGGATCTTGGAGTGTAATTGTTGATTTATATTTGATGTTTTCTTGTTTAAGGTACCGTGTGTATCTTAGAAAGGGTCTATGTAATTATTTATGCATTAGAGAAGTCCTAAATGACTGACCTAATTCCTTATTCTAACTTGTATAAAGGAGAGTTATTTCTTTATGAGGTAGTGTGGAAGCTACGAGCTTGTAATTGTGAAGTATGTTGGATGTAGAGTAGAGATAGTGATTGTGATGAACTTCATTGGAACTGTTTAGGCAAAGAAAGTTGATATCAGTCAGTTCACTGGTTATTGTATACTTATCTATATGTACTTTGGATAGTGAGTCCAAAAGGTAGATTTAACCTTATCATTTGGCCAGTGAGCCTCTTATTTCTCTTGGCTCCTAACAGATTCTATCTTTAACATGGACTATGTAGTGCATGTAATAATTATCTCCTAATAGGGCTAGATCTCCTAATAGGGATACAATAATTTAAGTGCATTATTTGTGGGTGCTAATTCCCACCAAGGTTTTTCCCTTAACAGGGTTTCCTCGACAATAATTGCTTGTGTTATGGTGTTTCTTTTGATGTGTTCAAATTTATATTGAATAATTGGTTCATAAGTTTAAAGTTTAAAGTTCTCACAACATCAAAGAGTACGCCTATTTGATTTTGTGGTCCTAGGTGGATTGTCTAGTTAATTTAAGTTTTAATGGAAACTCAGTTCATTATTTTTTGAGTTTTAATGGCAACTCACTTCATTATTTTTTGCCCAAATGTATACAGAATTACCCCAAGTGATTTTGAATGAAAAATATTTTAGTTTGATTTTTTTTTAACTAGCATGACATGAGGATCTCACATGAGGACCTAACCGGCTAAGCGATTAAATGCAAATTTATTTAAATAATAATATTTATTGATGAAACTGCATTCACAAAATGGATTAGAAACATATTTTAACGATTTAAAATCTGAAAGTAAATATGTTAAAGTGAATATTTTTATTGATGAAACTTCATTCACAAGACACTTGTTGAAAAGGTTTAATGAAATTTGAAGCAAATGAAATGGGTGAGTAGAAAGCCAAATTTAATTTATATTTACCAGCGTACTCTAAAACTGTGCCAAAATTGGGACGTGAAATTTTTTAGAATAATCCAAGCATGATTAAATGTTTTGATTATATGCTCTGATTGATATGCACGTAAAATTTAGAAGCATGCATTGAGAAACGAGAAAGGGATTTCACATGATATATAAAATTTTAATACACAAGAACACCAATATGGCATATAACACTAATTGGAAAGATGGAGAACCTTTACTCAATAATCCAAGAGATTCAATAAATAAAGAAACCAATTCCTTTGAATAAATCTAATGTACATTTTACTAATGATAGTCCATGGTGTATTGCATGTCAATTATCACAGGATCCTATGGGATGTGTAGTAGCTCAATCCTTCATGGGACGATAGTCCATGGTGTATTTCATGTCAATTATCAGAGGATCCTATGGGATGTCTAGTAGCTCAATCCTTCATGGGAGGATAGTCCATGGTGTATTGCATGTCAATTATCAGAGGATCCTATGGGAGGATAATATTAAGAGGAATTATTAGACCTTCTAGAGAATGTTCCTTCATAGTGTTCATCCTTTGTTAAATTTTCTAAGGATAATTTTGTAACCATGAAATTGAATGATACACATATTGATGGCAATATTTAGAACTCATGAAATCTTTGTGAAATGGCTAGGTTTTGATTTCTCTGTGGAAGTAACTGTAGACTAGCTTAGGAAATTCTACAAGGGCCATGCAAGTTTAACTATCCTCAATGAGGGCTTCATATTTATTGATTGTGTTAATACTTCTATTAGAATAATCTATTAGAAGGCAAATGTTCAGAATTTTGAGGGTACAAATTTTTAATCCTAAACTGGTATCCTAACTTTGATCCTTGTAAAATTAGCAATATGAAAATCACTACATGGATTAAACTAATGAATTTCCCTATTGAAATAACTCAAAGTACAATTTTAAAATATATTGGTAATCAATTAGGAACTTTTTTGAATTTGGAAGATGATTTCCTTAAAAAATCTGATATTAAAATAGTTGTTAATATGGAAATTTTGGCGATGCACCTTAAAACCCTAATCCTTAAAGCAAGAGAAACTACACATACCAACATGCTGATCTTCTGTAGTAATCCAATAAAGGGAAAGGTTTCCTCACCAAATACTATAATGCAGTCTCTACCCTATTCCCTCAACCCAAAAATTAATATCAAATTTATTGATGATTCTGGGGGTTTATTAAATTGAAAATTATGGGTGGGATTATAATCTCCCCCTAACATGGCATCATCTAGGCCAGTAGATCCACCTTTTCCTGATCCTATAGAGGAAAATAATAGGGATAATACAAAAACTATTGGAATGCACAATGATTCTGGAGATTGGAACATAATTCTTGCCTTTATAGATTAAAAATTCTTGACTAGAGAAAAGCTATTCACTAACATGGTTAATCCCTAATACAGACTTCAAAGAAGGGGAATTGGTGGAGGATGAGGAAAAAATTCAAACTCCTTTTGATAAGTTGAAAATGCTCGGTGAATTTAGGTCCACTTTGATGGAGGAATTGGAGGATGGTGAACTACAGGAAGAAAAAGATTTAGCAAGGATAATTGGTTCCTTTCCAGGTGGCTCATCCAGAGAGAAATTGTTTGATGTGCGGGATCAGACAATTAATTGCAAAGGTAAGGATGTGAATGGTGATAATGGATCAGGTGTGGATAGAGACATTGAAGTGAATGAATACAAAGATTTCCTAGAAATTTTTTTGAGACAAGCAGAGGATATGAGTAGAGTAGTCATCCAAGAGTTAAAAAATATTGGAAAAGGGACAGTAAATTTGGTTTGGTTGCTGGATACAACCACTATGGTAGATATAGAGAGGATGGATAATGATGGGGGATAATTTCAATTGGAGGATGAAATAGGAGGCATTAAGGTTGGAGGAAAATAAATGAACTAAAGAATACACTCTACAATGCAATTGTAACTACTAGCTAGAAGAAACAAGAAAACTTGTAAACATATTCAAGATGTTCTATTATTTCATTTTGAAAATGAAAATCAACTCCAAGGCATTCTACATCATCCACCATTGAAAGATGTCAATAGAGATGGTCTATTTCATTTTGAAAATGGTTTATATTCTGATAGATTCAGATTCTAATGTTACATCCTTGAATGGCTGATGTTCTTGTAACCACCTGAATTTGGTCTGTCACAACTATAGACCCTATTTGCCCTAAGTGTGATCATACCCTCGATTTATGTCCAAACGACCATGTTACTGCTTGGCATAATTCTTTGAATAAATTTAATATCCTAGGTGATTTTTATCACTGATTTATATTAACTATTATAGCCATACAATTCAAATCAATTTTGACCAATCAAATCAAATCAAAATCAAACATGGCTATAGTATTTAATTATAAAGGAATTAAATAAATCCCTAAATCAAATACCCACTTGCAATTAATCCATTCCCCTAGCCTATTTAATTTAATTAAAATGGCTATAGTCCCCTAATTATTAAAAAAACAATTTCATTGTTTAAATAATTAATTCCTATGTTTTTAAATGAATTAAATAAGTTTATTTCATTTATTAATATTCCCCTAAACCCCAACCTAACCCATCTCAACCACTTCTACCCTGGGTT
>MU223559.1:929459-942681 GCA_018584345.1 Thuja plicata | reverse complement strand
GAATACTTAGCAACTCCACCCACTTGAGAAAGTCCACTTTCTCAAGCTGGACTTTCTTAAAGTCCATATTCTCTTACATCCTCCCTTCCCTCTTTAAGGCCTTCATTAATTCCTTCATTAATATGAATACCTTAAGCCCATGTCTCTCCCATGCCTTATTAATGCCTTGGGCATTAAAGGCTCTTACATATTCATTTATGAGTCTCCAAATTCATAAATGAACCTTGTCCCCCCTCTCTCTCTCCCATTCTTCTATAAATAGAAGCCTGTTTTGAGAGAAAATAAGCCTTCATCTTAGATCAGAAATACATTGTTATGCTGTTAGATTCACTCTAGACTTACATTTCATCTATTATCTCATGCTAGTTCTTTGTTTTCATTTCATGTTTTAAAGTTAGATTGTATGCATTTTCTCATTTTTAGTTTAAATTCAAATCAAATCCTTCATGCTAGGATAGTATTGGTCACTGATTTTGAGCATATTCTGAGGGCTAAATATGCAACTTATCATACTCTTTCTAGTTAGAAGGCAATAGGCCTATATTAGTGATTTTGAACATTTTGACTAACCTTTCAAGCTAATGCAATGACCTATTGAGTGTTTGTGTCATTTTCAAGAGGTACCCATTTACACACACACAATTCTAATAGATTCGCATTCTAATCTTATATTATTGAATAGATGATATTCTAATAGATTCACATTCTACTATTCATCATTCTTAGGCTAAATACATGGGCTTATTTATCCTAGGGCTTGATGGATAAAATAAAAAACCAAAACCTCTTGTCCTAAGCCTTTGGAATCACTACGTATACATCCCTAACTTCAATTTCCTAAGTGTTCAAGGAATTACACAAGTAAAATGTCAAGTGAGGGATCCATCTTTGAAGCACACTACAAATTGGAGGGTTTCCTAAATAGTCTAAATAAAAAAGAATAGAAATTCCTCCTATGATTGCCAAATGAACTCAAAAAAATGCATATGAAAGATAAATCACCCTACTATATTCCCATGGAAAGCATTCAATCACCCAATCTGATACAAGGAGAGCGAGGTGTTGGGGCTCGAGGCTCTCCCAACTACCAAGCCAGCTTGTAGAAATAATGCAGAATCCAAACAACACAGTGAGAGAAGAAAACATAGATGTCCTTTATCATTAATTGATCAAAATCATTACATGTCAGGCTGTAAGGCCTTCCCAATTTTGGCTAGATATCCAAAGAATTACAATATGATTCTCATACATGCGAGGTAATAGACCTACCTTCCAAAACTTCTATCTTCTAAATGATACTAAAAACTGCCTCCTCAACTAAGAACAAAGAACCAAATATATGCAAGAGTCCAACAAGAAAGTCGGCGCTCAAATCCATAAGTGAGACCCAGATTTAGGTCCACACATATCCCAATGAGAGATCCCAAATCAAATTAGCAACAAAAATTAAATGAAGAAGTCGGCCAATGATCCAACTTCCAAAATAGGCATCTCGGGCAGATGGACATCCAAAATTAGCAATCGTCAGTAAGGCATACCCGAGCATCAGAAAACCCGTCAGTAAGGACATCACCAAAACCTGTTGGTGAAAGCATGACTGAGAAACAAAAAAACAATATGCCCGAGAGAAAAAATCCGAGCGATAGAGAACAAACATAAAGAACTAAAGAAAAACATCTTTTTGGTTGTGCATGATTGCCAATGACCCAAGATGCTTCTGCATCAGACACTTGGGGTTAATAGAAATGATTACCCGAATCATGTATTAGGTCCAATATGAAATGAATCCAACTTAGATTAATAAAACCAATATGATTCCTCAATCGGTCTGTTCTTCCACTTTACTAGATACTCCATGTATTCTTTTCCTCTTGTGCTTCTTCCAACTCTTTGTTTCAAAATCTTTTCAGCTTCCTCTATCTGCTTCTTTGGATAATCATTTGGTACAGTCACTTATTCATTAGGTTCATGGTATTCATACAAGTCTAAAATGTTGAATATAGGTGATATATCCATGTCATCAGGTAAGTCAACTTCATAGGCATTTCCACTGTCAAATCTTCCTAGTATCTTATAGGGACCGAATTTCTTCATCTTCAGTTTACCATATGTTCCAACAGGAAATATTCCTTTCTTCAAATGAACCATTACAGCGTCACCAACTTCAAATTTTTTATGTCTTCTTGATCTGTCTGCATTATCCTTGTATTTCTGATTACTTTTCTCTAGCTTCTATTTTACATCTTCATGCAAGGTCTTCATAAATTTTGCAAATTCTTCTGCTTCAACACTTCTTTCTCTTCACCAACAATATCTCTCAAATCTGATATACCTCTTGGTTGTGTGCCATGAAAAATCTCAAATGGTGTCTTTCCACTACTTCTATTTACTAAATTGTTGCATGCAAAATCTTCTTGTGCCAACATCAAATCCCAATTGCCTGGTGTGTCTCCTACTAAACATCTCAACAAGTTACCCAAACTTCAGTTTACAACCTCTGTTTGTCCATCAGTCTGTGGATGAAATGCAGAACTAAATTTCAAGTCAGTATCTAACTTCTTCCAAAGTGTTCTCCAAAAATAACTTACAAACTTACTGTCTCGGTCAGAGATGATACTGCTCAGTAATCCATGCAATCTGACAATCTCCTTAAAGAAAAGATCTACTATATGTACTGCATTTGATCTTTTCTTACATGGTATAAAATGTGTCATCTTAGAAAATCTATCCACAACAACAAATATCGAATCATTACCTCTTTTTGTCCTAGGTAACCCAAGAACAAAATCCATGCTGATATCACTCCAAGGATTCTCAGGAATAGTAGTAGGTGTATACAAACCAGTATTCTGACTTACTCCTTTTGCAACTTGACAAACTCCACATCTTTTCAGAAATTACTGAACATCCTTATACAATTGAGGCCAAAAATACCTTTCTTTCAGCAAGCTCAATGTTTTATCAATACCAAAGTGTCCAACCAATCCACTACTATGTTTCTCTTTAATCAGATTAATTCTCATCGATCCTCTTGGTATACATAACTAGATACCTTTAAACAACATATCTTCCTAAATGAAATATTCTTCATACTTACTTTATTGATTTGTATTAGGTGCTCTGCACACTCTCCACTTCTCTGAACAATCAGGATCACTTTCATATATATTCTTCATGTCATCAAAGCCAACAACTTCAACTCTCATTTCAGTTAACAAAGATCTTCTACTCAATGCATCAACAACTCTGTTAGAAACTCCACTTTTATGCTTAATCACAAATGTATAGCTTTGCAAATACTCTACCCATTTCATATGTCTCTGATTCAACTTAATATGACTACCCAAATACTGTAAAGCCTTATGACCAGTATACAACACAAATTCATTTGACATCAAATAATGTCTCAAATTCTTCATAGCTTGAACAATGGCATAGAACTCTTGATCATAGACAACATATTTCCCTTTTGCATCATTCAACTTTTCACTAAAGAAAGAAATAGGTTTACCTTCTTGAGTCAACACAGCTCCAATTTCACTTCCACTTGCATGACATTCAACTTGAAATACCTTATTGAAATTAGGTAAGGCTAGCACAGGTAATTCAATGACTTTCAACTTCAAAGTCTCAAAACTCTTATCAGCTCCATGTGTCCACTTGAATTCTCTTTTGTCACCTCTCATGGTTTCAGTCATAACATTACAAATTGAACTGAAATTTCTGATAAATTTTCTGTAAAAACTTGCCAATCCATGAAATGATCTTACCTCAGTGATATTTTCAAGTGTAGGCCAACTCAATATAGCTTCAACCTTCTCAAAATCCATCTTCAAACCGTTAGCCAAAATCACAAATCCTAAATACACAAGCTCTTCTTTCATGAAGGAACATTTCTTCAAATTTATCAGCAACTTTTCCTCTCTCAATCTCTGCAACATTTTCCTTATATGCATCAAATGTTCTTCTCTGGTCTTATTGAATATTAGAATATCATCCAAGTATACAATCACACATTTATTCAAGAATTTTTTCAAAACTTCATTCATCAACCTCATAAAAGTACTGGGTGCATTAGTTAAACTAAAAGGCATAATGAACCACTCATACAAACCTTCCTTTGTCTTAAAATAAGTCTTCCATTCATCACCTTCTCTGATTCTGATCTGATGATATTCACTTTTCAAATCAATTTTGGTAAAATATTTTTCTCCACTCACACAATCCATTATGTCATCCATTCTTGGTATAGGAAACCTATACTTCACTATGATCTTGTTAATTTCTCTATAATCAATACACATTCTCCATTCTCCATTCTTCTTATGTGCCAACACAACTGGTACTATACATGGACTCAAACTTTCTCAGATCAAACATTTTTTCAACAATTCATGAACTTGTCGGTTAAGTTCTTCATTCTTGGTTGGTGTTAATCGATGTGGTGCCTTGTTTGGTAAACTAGCTCCAGGAATCAAATCCATACAATGACTAATATCTCTCATTGGTGGTAAAACATCAGGTACATTATCTGAAATTATCTCCTTGTACTCTGTGAGAAACTTTCCAAATTTTGTAGGAATGTCATTTTCTATATTCTTACTTGATTTGTTAGGAATCAGAACATAGCAAACATCATTTCTTTTTAAATCCTTAACAAATTGTCTACCTTCCATCAGACAAGTTTTTACAAATGTACATAGCTCATCAATAGATTCTTCAACCAAAGGTAACAAAATTTGTTTCTTACCATCAACCCAAATAGAATATCTATTCATCCGTCCATCATGTATAGCATGTATATCATATTTCCAAGGTCTACCCAATAAAATATGACAACAATCCATAGGCATAAGATCACACAACACCTTATCATAGTACTTTCCAATTTTCAGATTCACAAAACATTGTTCACTCACCATTAATGTATGCTCATCCTTGATCAATGAGATCTTGTAGGGTTTTGGATGTTTCATCTTCTCCAATTGCAAATTTGCAACCATTTCCTTAGATGCTAGATTCTTTGAGCTTCCACTGTCAACAATGACCTTCTAAACTTTTTCTGCAACTCTACATCTAGTCTTGAACAAACTTTTCCTGATCGGATCTTTCTTATCTTTTTCACTCCATAGTATCCTTTGGATAATGAGATTACTTTCAGGTTCATTGGATGGTTCCTCTTGCACTAATGCATTTTTGCTACTTCTACCACCTTTCTTGCTTGCATGTGTACACTCAAAGGATTTATGTCCTTTTTCACCACAATTGTAACAAGTTACTTGGAATCCTCTTCTGCTATATCCATCTCGGGAGTAATTACCTCTTCCTTGGTATGAACTTCCACCTTTCCATTCAGTCTTTCCTTTATCTTGAGATGTGTCTGAAAGTGACCTATCTAGTTCAGATCTATTGTTTTCACCATGAGATCTACCTCTTCCTCTAGGGAATCTACCACCTCTGCCTCTTTGTCTTTGTTCATATCTTCTGTTCAACTTTTCTTCAGCTTTTAGGGAAAATTGATATGCTTCCTCAATGCTTTCCATCTTGACCAAACTAATCTCATCTTGTATAGAAATCCTCAAACCATTCATATATCTTGTTGTTCTTTCCACCTCATCTTCAACATGTCCAGATCTAATGTCCAATCTATAAAATTCCTTAGTGTAGTCTTTTACTGACTTGTCTTTCTGCTTCAAACTTTGCATTCTCTGAACTAGGTTAATCTGATAATCACAAGGTAGAAATTTTCCTTTCAATTTTTTAACCATCTTGTCCCATACCTTGATTTTGTCTTTGCCTTTCTTCTTTCTATCCAATTGTAGATGTTCCCACCATAAGGATGCATGACCTTTCAGCTTTGTGCTTGCAATCTTCACCTTTTTATCCTCTGCTACATTCTCATATTCGAAATGCTTTTCCATCTCAATTATCTAGTCAATCAATTCATCATAATCCAATTTTCCACTATACTCAGGAGGATTGAACTGACGTGTGGATTTCAAACTTGTTAAGGCTCTCAGGAATCTCTCTTCTTCCTGGCCCATCACAGGTGCAGGTGCAGCTTCACCTTGAACCTCTTCAAATTCATCGTCACTAACATCTTCAAGATGTCTTCCTCTATGCTAGGCTATCTCAATAGCTTCCAATCTTGCAACCATATGTCTAAGCATATCAGCTAGACCTAGATCTGGGTTTCCTCTCCCACAAACCATCTTGAATCCCTCTGTAATTGTAGGTCAGATTGCAATCTTGTACTCCACAACAATACCAACTAGTGTTAGGGTTTTCAAGAAGGGACTTAGATCTCACCATGCTCTGATACCACCTGACACAAGGAGAGCGAGGTGTCAGGACCCGAGGCTCACCCAACTACCAAGCCAGCCTGCAGAAACAATGTGGAAGCCAAAAAAAATAGTGAGAGAAGAAAAAATAGATGTCCTTTATCATTAATTGATCAAAATCATTACATGCTGGGCTGTAAGGCCTTCCCAATTTTGACCAGATATTCAAAGAATTACAATGTTATTCTCATACATGAAAGGTCACAGACCTGCCTTCCAAACCTTCTATCTTCTAACTGATACTAAAAACTACCTCCTCAACTAAAAAAAAGAATGAAACATATGCAAGAGTCCAACAAGGAAGTCGACGCTCAAATCCATAAGTGAGAACCAGATTTAGGTCCACACAGATCCCAATGAGAGATCCCAAATCAACTCAACAATGGAAATTAAATGAAGAAGTGTTGGCAAATAATCAATTTTGTGTAAATTTGATTTAATTTTTGGTTTTCATTTATGGCAACACATCTGGGTTTCAGATTGATTCTAGAAAAGATGATTTTTGGTGATTCAGAAATAGACTAAGTGTAGAAGTAGAGAGATACATAAGTGTTTTGGATGCCGAAGATCGAGATCGATGATTTAGGGAAAGTGAGCTTAGAGGAAGATAGTATGGGGTATGTATGACCTCAACCTTAGGTCAATTTTGTTTTGGTTGAGTCTACGGTGAGTTAGATAGAATTTAAGTCAGACAGACTACAACAGAAAAGTGAAACAGAGTAGTTTGACAGTAGCAAAGATTGAGGGAGTATGGCTTGGACTCCAGGCAATTGAAGTTGCATTTTGGTTGTTGATAACCTCCACATTGACTATGCAAGAGCGTTGACTATGCATTTAGTGTTTACTATATTAAATGTATTTTGTATTGAAGGCCAACTTAGTAATATTTGTAATATTCATATTGAGAGATGACTTTATAAAGTTGTGAGATATATATATATATATATATATATATATATATATATAATATCTTTTTGATAAAGATAAGAGATGTGATGTTGATGAACGGTTAGAGGACAGTTGGATAAGTTTTTGAGCGAATAGCAGAGCAAAGAATGACAAAGATCATTGAAGAATATTAAAGGAACTATCTAAGCACCAGCGTTTCTTGTTTTTGTTCATGACTGAGAACACTTTGTAACCTGAATTATATTGTAAGAGTTGTAAGCTCAGTTGGCCCCTAACAGGGTGTTGTGAACCTTTAACAAGGTTTTTATTCCTTTAACAAGGAAATGTGCTATGTAATATTCAGCTCCTAACAAGGATAGGTCTCCTTATAGGGACATTATACTTTAGTACATGCTTGTGGGTACCATCCCCACTAGGGTTTTCCCTTGGCTAGGGTTTCCTCAAAAACAAAATATGGTGTTATGAGTATTGTGTCATTTTCTTATGTTCTTTTCTTTACTGCAAGTTTATGGTTGAAGAATTTATTTAAGTGCTATAATACTGATTCACCCCCCTCTCAGTATTATCCAATCCTAACAATTGGTAACTGATCTTTTGGCCCTTGGAGAGAAAGTCTAACAGCTTGAGGGAGATCAGAATGGATTTGGATAGTTTGCAAGAAAACTTTGATGTTGTACTTGAAGACCTTCATAAAGAAAAAGAAGGGAATGGAGAGTTGAGATTCAACATGCAAAGAGCTGAGAAATTCATAAAGAAACTAAAAGATCAACTTGAGCCTTCCAGAAATCAAAGAGAAGATCTTGTGGTTCAAATAAAAGAGGATTTAGATGAAGATAGTTTGGATCGGGTGAAGCAACTAAAAGAAGAGAATGAAACTTTGAAACTTGAAAATGAGACTATGGCTAAAGAAATATAGGCATAGAAGGATGCTAAGAATAAAATTCAAGAAGCTTTAAATAGGTCTTAGATCAAATAAAGAATGAGGCTGACAACTACAAGAAAAAGAAATATGGAAATGGAGAAATACAATCATATTATAAAAGGTGAACTTTTTGAAGAAAAGAAACACGTTGAGAAACTTCACACCAGTAGTGATTTGATTGATGAACAGAGAGACAGATAGAAACCTAAAGGTGATATGAATGGTATTGGCTTCAATGAAGCTGAATGTTCAAAGAATCAGGAAGAGAAATCAAATGAGAAGATTGATGCTGAGAAACCTTCTTTTGAAGAACCTAAAGAACAAATCAGACCCTTCAAAGGTAGATGCTTTGGTTGCAATAGATTTGGACACATGAAGAGAGACTGCAGAGGTAATGCCCCTTTTAGAACTTTTTCTAGCTATTGTTTTAACTATAATGGATATGGGCACAAGAAAACAAAATGCAGAAAACCTAATCAATCAGGATATAGACAACACAATGGAAGAGAATCTACAGTGAAACCTACATGCTACAAATGAAATAACATTAGACACAATGTGAAATGTTGTAAGTTTCAAGTCAATCAGGAAAGAAGACCTCCTATTTGTTACAAATGTAATAATCTAGGACATATTGCAAAATTTTACAGGTATAATGGATTAGACAACAGAAGAGTACCACCTCCTATGAATTCACAGAAGAATGGAAATGATATTGGTAAGAGTGTTGCAGATTTGAAGAGTGATTTTGAAAGTTTTTTTAAGAAGCCAGAAGATAGCAACAGTGGTAAGATATGGAAGATCAAAGAAACTAGTGAGACATTAGTTTAGGGAGAGTCAGTAGTGGCTACTGGATCCTCGCCTGATGGTAGAAAGATATAATTGACCTAATTGGCCAATCATGGCCTTAGGAGGAGAATTGGATACAGACATCAGAATATATCCTACCCCAAAATTCATGGATTGAGCTCGTGTGAGCTTGGGTATAAGCTTGGTCGACATCATGAAGCATACATCTAAGAGTGCAACATCAACCGACACATATATTTTGTTCGTGAGATCTAACAAGCTGACTTGACAGTTTTAAGTGAAAGTGAAATTCATAACTTAAACTTGTATAAAGAACCACTTGATGACCTATCTCTTTACCACTTGACAAAGAGAGGTAAGGAAATAAGAGAGAAGAGAAATTCAGATTATTCTACATTGGACGTGCATGATCGATTGAAGGATAAACTCAGAATTCAGTGAAAGAAAGGTATTTACATCATCTAGCCATGGATGCACCTATTATTTTTTATGTTATAGATACACCTAGGTATAAGTCCAAGAAAAATATGTTCAAATCATGTGAACAGGATCCAGAGGAAGCATTTTCTCAAACCTCGTATGGTGTGTTACACATAGAAGATATTAGGGCTTACATACATTGCAAATATGACATACTGGGAATTGATGATATATCAACTGAGATGGAGCATATGATTGATAATGGAGTCATGAGAGAAGAATACAAACATATTAATCAACTGAGAATAATGAAAATTATGGATTTATGCAAATTCAATGAAGATTAATGGTTCAAAATACTGTTAAGTAGGGTTCATGATCAGTTTATCTGGATTGTTGATCAACATGTGAAGATTTGTAGTGACCTAATCCATGAAATAACTCGATTAGACAACAACAGAGTCATTCCTGTTGTGGAGAAACATGTGAAGAAAGAATTTGAAACCCTAACTCATTCCAAATGGGACAGACGGGCAATGACAGTAAATGACTTCTTTCAGCAAGATGTAAGATTGATTGCAATGATACTTGGGTACAAGTTCTACTACAGTAGCTGACCTAACTCAGTATCTGCTAGGGTAATCATGATGGCATGGAAAATGGTGAAGGAAAATGTATAGTATAATCTATGAGAAGTTTTGGCACAACAATTCCTTGAGAATGTGAAGCTTGTGAAGAAGGATAGATTGAAAACCTTCAGATTTGGTTCATTACTGATGCATATGTTCATTCATATTGAGTACAAGTTTCATGACTTTTATCCTAGTGGTTGGAAATCTAGATTACCTACTGGCATATTGATTTCACATAGCTACAAGAGACAAAATGCTACTTGGGTTGATGGTGAACTATTTGGTATGATCAAGATAATACAGAGACAGATCAAGACAAGATACAAAATACATGAAGACATTGTTGAGAAATACAAAGATACAATTTGTTTCATGGTTGAAACTGATTGTGTGTGCTTTGAAGAAGTCATACCCAGGAAGAAATGGTGTTATCCCATGGGTTATGAAGTAAGTTCTGAAGTACTTAATATGTAATTAGAATATGTCCTTGCATTAGAGATTGATACAACAGAGGAAAGATGGGGAAAGTATGAAGAAAAGTCAGAAAAAGTGAGAGAAGAACGGACTAGAGGTCTGAGGAAGAGAAAGATTGAAAATCTTGTACATGAATGTGGAGTCAAAGATGGATTGACAGAAGAGGAACTAAAACATGTCAAAAAGAAGATGGAAGAAAGATAACTTGGACAAGAAAGGTGAAGTACTACAGCCCCTCCAACTCCTGAGGTAATTATTATAGACAGTCCACCTCCTCCTTAATAGCAAACAACACAAGCTGAAAATATCACTACTAGAGTTACAAGATCAAGCATGCATACATCACCTAAAGAGAAGAGCAGAGCAAGAGAAGAGAAGAAAATAGAAAAAAAAATTGGAAACTTGACTTGAAGATGCTAGATAAGAGAGCATTAGACCAAGGCAAATTGGTCACAATTGATAAATACTATAACAGGTATGAAGAAGTAGACAAGCTTAAAATTGAGGACATTGTGATAGATAACTTACTTACTTTCAAGAAGACACTGTTAGAAATTGAAGGACACATACCCATAGACCTTTATGGGAGATTGGAAATAAGAAAACATGTTGCACAAATTGAAGATGATACGATCAGAAACCAAGAAATTGATAACATGCTTCCTGTGATATCAGTTCAAGAAAGGGACATAATATACAAGGAACTAAAACCTCTACAAAGGAGCAAGGTGAGATTATTGAAAATCATGGCGAAGAAATATGATGAAGTCACTGAGGGAACTCAGAAGGCACTAGAGAAGATACTGATTAGTACTACTTCTAACAAGCCCTCACCTCCTAAGACCACTTTGCCCACACAGTTGGGAATGGGTGAGAAATCAAAGGCAACAGAGATAATTGCTAAGAAGAGTGAAGTAGATCTACCACCAGATTTCTATGTTTCTAGTGTAGAAATAACTCTTGACACCTCTCAAGATGAAAAGGACCCTTTTTTAGGGAATATGGATACTTCTATGGAAGATGAGGCAGAACAAAATAAGGAAGAGGATCAAAAGAAGGAAGAAGAGCAGAAGGAAGAATAAAAGAAGACAGATCAGAAAGAGGATGAAAAGAAAGATGTAAACACATCATCCATTTCATTGTTGGCAAGCAGTGATGTACATGTCAACAACATGGATGAAGTAGAACTAGTACAATTGGCATTTACTGCTTTGAAAAAATAAAAGGAAAGATCAGAATAGAAAGGAGACAAGAAGGAAAAAGTAATCACAAGAGGAATTGATATTGTAAACAAATTTCTTCCAAAACCTATTATTTTCCAGAATAAAGATGACATTGAAAATTTGAGAATCATACTTGATGAATTTGATGGGCACTATGAAAACTTATTGAAAATAGTAGAGGAAAAGGCAGAGAAGACATACTCAGAGAAGAAGCTAACAACACTCTACAAATCTATCACATGGGATTTAGGCATTTTGAAAACATGCTTGACAAATGCAAGGAACTGCATTGGACATGGGAGAAAATTGTTCAGTTATTGCATGAATCCAATAAGGCGTGTTCAGAATGTAGAAGACATTATTGCCAAAGATAGGGCAACTCTGAATAGTATGATGGATTATTGTGAAACATATTTACAATCCACAACAGAGCTAGACAAAGAAGTCACAATGATATTGGATAAAATCAGTGTATTAGATAATGAGAAAGGGAGAGTATTGGCAATATTCAATTTTCTGAAAAGCTTTATCACTCCTAAGTTATCAATACTTGAGGCTCATCTCTCAGACTTAGAGAAAGTTACAGATTCACTGTATAAATCTATGTCCACAGACTTAAAAGAAGCTGAGACCACATCATTTGCAATGAATGGCTTAATTCACATTAGCCAAATTTTGTTCAAAACATGGATTGCAGAAGTGAAGATCTTGGAAGATCCTCTTAGGATATTTTGAAATTGGTGAGCAAGATATAAACCTTTTGTTGTATATGCACCTTTGTCATTGTTATCAAAGGGGGAGAAGAGAAGAAAAAAAATATAGATGTATACATAATAAAAAAATGTACAGGAAAAGAAAAGAAAAGAGAAAAGAAAAAGAAAGGAAGATTATAGAGGAGACAGATTTGTTGGAACACTTATTCATATTTTTTGTTAAGTATTTCCATCAATGCCAAAGAGAGAGATTGTTGGCAAGTAATAAATTTTGTGTAAATGTGATTTAATTTTTGGTTTTCATTTATGGAAACACATTTGGGTTTTAGATCGATTCCAGAAATGATGAGTTTTGGTGATTTAGAAATCGACTGTGTAGAAGCAGAGATACAAAAGTGTTTTGGATGCCAAAGATCGAGATCGATGATTTAGGGCAAGCGAGCTTAGAGGAAGACAGTGTGGGGTATGTATGACCTCCACCTAAGATTGATTTTTTTTTGGTTGAGTCTAAGGTGAGTTAGACAGACTGCAATAGAACATCAAAACAAAGCAGTTTTACAGTAGCAAAGATTGAGGGAGTATGGCTTGGACTCCAGGCAATTGAAGTTGCATTTTGGTTGTTGATAACCTCCAAATTGACTATGCATGAGCCCCGACTATGAATTTAGTGTTTACTATATTAAATGTATTTTGTATTGAAGGCTAACTTAGTAATATTTGTAATATTCATATTGAGAGCCAACTTTGTAAAGTTGTGATATATATATATATATATATA
>MU223559.1:886413-929409 GCA_018584345.1 Thuja plicata | reverse complement strand
TATATATATATATATATATAAGATCTTTTTGATAAAGATAAGAGATGTGATGTTGATGAATGGTTAGAGGACAGATGGATAAGTTGTTGAGAAAATAGCAGAGCAGAGAATGATAGAGATCACTGAAGAACATTAAAGGAACTATCTAAGCACCAATGTTGCTTGTTTTTGTTCATGATTGAGAACACTTTGTAACCTGAATTATATTGAAAGAGTTGTAAGCTTAGTTGGCCCCTAACAGGGTGTTGTGAACCTTTAACAGGGTTTTTATTCCTTTAACAAGGAAATGTGCTATGTAATATTCAGCTCCTAACAGGGATAGGTCTCCTTACAGGGACATTATACTTTAGTAAATGCTTGTGGGTACCTTCTCCACTAGGGTTTTCCCTTTGCTAGGGTTTCCTCAAAAACAAAATATGGTGTTATGAGTATTGTGTCATTTGCTTATGTTCTTTTCTTTACTACAAGTTTATGGTTGATATTTAAATGGTTGAAGAATTTATTTAAGTGCTATAATATTGATTCATCCCCCCTCTCAGTATTATCCAATCCTAACAAGAAGTCAGCCAAAGATCCAACTTCCAAAATAGGCATCTCGGGTAGATGGACACCAAAAATCAGCAACCGTCGGTAAGGCATACCCGAGCATCAGAAAACCCATCGGTATGGACATCACTCAAACCCGTCATTGAAACCATGACTGAGCAACATAAAACAAACATAACGAGAGATAGAACTTGAGTGATAGAGAAAAAATATAAAGAACTAAAGAGAAAAATCTTTTTGGTTGTACAAGATTGCCATTGACCCAAGATGCTCCTGCATCACAATCCATACAACACCATAAAATAGTTCTCAAGAAATTCAATGTTGTTTTTATTAAGATCCACCAAGATTCATATAATATCATCAATATTATCTTGGAAAATCCTATCGTATCTTAAATAGACCATTTTGAACGACCATAACCATCTTTTGAATAGTTATGACCATCTGAAAAAAAAGTTGCAACTTCTTGAGCAACTTTTCAACAAATTGCAAAAGTGCAACTTTGCAACTTTTTTCACTTATTTTCTTTAGTTGTCAACAAAATTTCACATCTTGCACTTTGCATCCTATCAACCACTAATGGATCCAAATATGATCTAGGACCATTTCTAAGGTCATACTAGAAAAAATATCATAAACTCCTATGACACCCTATTAGACTAAGGTCATATTGGTCTAAGGAGACCCAAGGTTTATAAAACACCTTTGGGACCCTTAACCTTACAAAATGGACCAAATAACATCATTAGGTTGATCCTGAGGATGCAACCTTATTACATCAAATGAACCCATGGAAGGAATTTTGTGGTGCTCTACACCATACTCCTTAGGTTAAAAAGGAACTAAAGTCTCTTGATTTGGAATCTCTGCAAGGGTTGCTCCAGCTTTAGTCATATCCTCCTCTATCATCCATGTGGCATCTTCAAAAGGTGTGTTCTTCCACTTGACCAAGAACTCAAAATAGGTTCTCCTCCTTGTCTTGTGACTGCCCCTTTTGTCTAAAATGCACTCAATCTTAGGCTTTGATGGATTTGGAAGGTTTTCTTTCAAGTCTATATGATTTGTACTTTGGTCACCTGTGTCACGGACATCACTAATAGGACCCTTATATGCATAAATATCAGATACATTAAATATTGGAGACAAACCAATATCAAAGGGTAAATCTATTTTGTAGGCATTGTTCCCACATCTTTTGAGGATTTTGAAAGGTCCTATCTTCTTCATCATCAATGTGGTGTACTTTTCCGTAGGCAATCTCTCCTTTTTAAGATGAATCATCATCTTATCTCCCACCTGATACAGCAAATATCTTCTTTTCTTGTCAGCATTTTATTTATATGTATCAGTCACATGCTTCAAATTGTCTTGTACCTATTGATGAATCTCTTTCATTACCTCTGCAAATTCCTCTTCTTGAGCACTTCTCTTATCTAGGTCTTTAACATCCCTTAACTCCAAGTGATCCCTTGGATGTGAGCCATAAACAATCTGAAATGGATTGAGACCAGTAGTCCTATTTACCGAGTCATTATATGAGAATTCTACCTATGCCAATATTCATGACATGTAACTTATTAAATGTTTGAAGATGTTAAGTTGACTCCCAAAATGCAGAAGGATAATGAAAGACATTAAATCAGTTAATGGATTGTATTATCATTGATTTCAACTTGTTATAATCTAATCGGTTATAATCAAAGTGTCAAAGACTTCAAAGAATCAGAGAGATAAAGATTATGCTTTTTGTAATGCATAAAAGACAAGTATTCACAATGTCACTACAAACACCAACGGTTAGTAGAACCCGATGGACAGAGATCACCAACAGTCAAGTCACAGTGATGCCTAAGCAAGAACACCGACGAGCATTACCGATGAGTAGAATCACAATCATACCTAATGGCCAGAAACATAGTGTAAACCGATGGAGAAGCCTGAGGAGAACTAGAGTGTTGACTGACGCTATCAAAGAGTTAAACACCGAAATTAAATTGAGTTCAGAAACAAAAAATATCTAGCTGGCAGAGCTAAATATATACTTAACTGGTAGTTATCATTGTTTTCATCGACAAGATAAGCCAGAGATAAGTAATGGATTTAAAGTTGTTTTGTCTAGTTGGCAAAAAGATCTCAGCGAGATAAAACAAGAGTTTTACTTTAAATCTAAACGAGTAAGATTGTGGATCACGCCAAGATCAAGAAAATCAATAAACTAACAACAGTGATATCATGTCTATTTAAGAGACAAACTTTATTCATTATGGATCAAGGGGAGTGAATGAAAAAGAGGATGCTAAGAAGGAATTAATGAAGAGAAACTTCATACAGTGCTAATCAATCAAGCTGAGGAAAGAGCTAAAGTTTTCTATAAACACCGAGAAACAGAGCACAACATCACCAAGCATAATCAAAGTGGAGAAAAGGTACAATAGAGAAATATTGATCAGATTATTTTATGAGATTACAGTAGATCTGAAAAATCTGCAAGTATAAGTTGTATATGTGAATAGATCATACTGTTTCAGTTTAACCATTAATTCAGAAAGTCTCTTAACTGAGCGGGATTTAAAGATCCTTTCTATATCCAGATACATCCAATGGAGTATCAATAATTTTGATCATGAAGATAGCATGAGATTCCAGATACCTATTGACAGGCCAAGTGAGTGTTTGATCAAGGATGGTAGCATAAAGATGCTTGATATCAAGTGACAGACTAAACTTTCAAATCCTCTAACAAGGTCACACCTAACAGTGTGTTTGTAACCTTTAATAGGGTTGGCTCTTCATCAAGATCACTTCAAAAGAGTGAACATTTTGGGTTACTGGTCCCAAGTGATTTTTCCATTAACAGGGTTTCCAAGTTAAAAATCCATGTGTTAATGTGTCTATGAGTCATTACTTTAGTGTTTTGAATTTCACATAACTTAATTGGATTGATTGGTATACTTTAGATAATTTACTCTCTTTCGGTAAATTAACAAACTGCTTTTTGGTAAACATACAATAGAAGGTTTTACAAAGCATTCTGAATAGTAGTAATTTGATAAAAAAATTTGGAGGCATTCATCTTATAAGACTGAAGATAACTAGAGGCTTAATATTGTGGTACTAAGATTTAAGGGTTGATTATTGGAATATTTTTGAGGCCACTAATTCACCCCCCCTCTCAGTTATTACTAACAAATATAGCATCCAAACTAGTGCCATGTTCCTTTTTGAGACAACTTAATAGGTTACCAAGAGACCTATTGATCACCTCTGTTTGACCATCTGATTGAGGGTGATAAGAAGATCAAAAAGATAGATATGTTCCCAATCTCTTCCAAAGAGTCCTCCAAAAATGTCCTATGAACTTAGAATCCCTATAAAAAATAATGGATAATGGAAAACCACGGAGTCTAACAACTTCTTTAAAGAACATCCCTGCAATATGAGATTCATCATGAGTTGTCTTACAAGGAAAGAAATGAGTCATTTGGAAAAGCTGTCCACAACTACATACACACTGTCATAACCAAATTTTGTTTTGGGGAGTCCGAACACAAAGTCCATTCTTAGAGAATCCCAAGGCTTGTTAGGGATTGGCAGAGGTGTGTATAAACATGTATTTAAAATTCTAGTAATTCAGACACGAACACACTCGGGATATGATTGAAAAAGGCTTTGTATTATGTCTAGAAAAATCTTCTTATAATTATAACTATATAACAAAGTGCCAATATGGAAGTATAGAAAAATGATCCAAATGTATAAATTAAGCTTCCAATGGTATTTTCCTACAAATTTTAGAACCACAGAGGTCCCATTGGGCATCTAATTTCTTACTCTATTGGCATCCTATCTATCAAGATATTATGCTCAATAATGGGTGCTCTCAAAAATACATGCACAAGAAGCTATGAAGAATGAAGATTATAAGATCAATTAAAAATGAAAATGTGATGAATGCAATAAGCTAGTAAAGATTAGAGATGCAAAGGTTACTAATGATGAAAAGAAAAACAAATATGCAAGAGGTTTAAGAATGAGAAGGTAAATACATTTTATAGATGTCCTGGTAGGTGGATCCAATATTAGAATAAATGTGGGATAAAGGGGCAGTTAGAGGTAGTTGAAGACAAGCATTTTTCTCATGTTTACTAAGTGGGCACGGTTGATGGAGGTGAAGGAGAATAAATAAGGGATGAAGTAGTGATATGAGAGGAATTTGTGGATTTAATGGAATAATAATTAAATACATATTATTTAATGGATTTTATGAATTAATAGAGACTTCTGCCAAAACTTTTTCTCAACACCATAAAAAGCAGCAAAGACTTATGTCTGAGATTCTAGGTTCACAAAAAATTCCATCAAGGTGTTACCCAACATGTCTCTTATGAGACCACCCACTCCCGCCCATCCTAGATTATCAAGAATAATCTTGAAAGAATTATTATACTTTAAATTAAACATATTCAAATTTTAATCTAAAATTTAAAAAACAAAATCTTCTAAAATTTATAATTTAATTGCAATGATGATAGTCTATTCTTCATTAAACAAATGTTTTAACAAACTTTCAAACAAAATTTAATCAATTAAAAATTAATTTATTTGAAATAAAGAAAAATGTATATACTATTTTATTACTCATATATTATACTTATTATGAGTATATTCATGCATATCTATCAATCATCAATAATGTTGAATCTCTATAATATGAAAAAGGTTGCTATTCAATAATGGGCATGCAAGGCGATTGATTAAAATTAATTCTCTCAATATAATTAGTATTAAAATTAATAGTAAATATATTAAAAATAAAATTATTTGATTAAAAATTTATAATTATTTTATAGAATTTTTAAAATAATATATAGATTATAATTTGTTATTTGTTTACTAGTGGTCGTGAAAGTGATTTATTATTTGTTTCAAGTGGTTATGAAAAAAAATCCAATTTGTTCTTTAAAAGGGAAGTTTTTTTTAGTGAAAATTTAACTTTTTTTTGGTGTGTCATTAGTAAAATATATGTACATATATCACAAAATATAGAAAGAGAGACATATGAAGAATGAAGAAGAAAGAAGAGAGAGATAAAATGGATAATTTATTTGGTGATTAGATTTAGAAACTTAATTGGATACATATTATGTAAATATATTCCTTATTGTTATATTTTTAAATAATTACTCAACCTTAAATCATTAATTTACTTAAAAATGTGAAATAAAAACAATACCAATAAACATATTTTATATTTTCTATAGTATAACTTATTATAAATAAACATATGTTACTATATCATATCATTATTTCTATTACTATAAATAAACATATTTTTACTATATTCTATAATTAATTCTATATAAAGTAAATAATAAGGTTAAGTATTTTTTTTAATGGGTAATGGGCTGAAGCCGAGATCATCATGGGGATCGAGTAGACTCAAACCTAAGACCTCTCAGATGAGAGGCTCGCAACTTACCATTGTGCTACGAGGTGTTCCCCAATAAAGTTAAGTATTATAAAGATTTTATTATGTAAAATAAATATATAATTCTATAATTTTATTTTGTATTAACAATATATTTAAACTTTTACAATCGATAAATAATAATTTAATAATAAATTACATTTTAATAGTAAAACAAATTTATAATTGAATATTTAATAATAAATAATAATAAATTAATAAACTATAATAAATATATTTATATTTCCATATCTATCCCTCTCTTCTCTCTTTGTTTATCTATCCATCTCTCTATCTTTGTATCTCTTTCCTCCCCCATGTCTATCTTCATCTCCAATTGTATATATTTAGTCCTTTCTCTTTATCTCATCCTTATCTCTCACACTCTTCTTCCTTTTTTTTTGTTCATCTCTCATTCTTTATCTCCATATCTCTTCCCATATCTATCTTCATCTCCATTTCTATATCTTTAGCCCATATTGTATCATTGGTTATCTTCCTTATTCAATGATTTTATTTCAATTGTGTTTTGGATCCCTCCAATTTGATGCATAGTTTATTTGAATCCATCACTTCTCATGAAATCTTTGTTGCATAACACTATAATTTTCTAAATGCTCTACCAATTGATCTCATGTCTTTAACAAACGTACGAAATATTCAAACCAAAATTTTCCTAATTGACTTTTCAAACCTCATGACGTACCCATTGCACACCAAGGTCCAATTTCTAGTTAACGTATATATTCTAACTAATTTCATCCTATTTTATCATATAGAATGCCATAATTCTCTTTCATTAATTCCTTTAACCCTTTTCTATTGTTTTGATTTGATGTTTCATAGATGAGGCCACAAATAGTTCATACCAGGTTTACAATGATCTTACTATCATCCAAACATCTTAAATGTATCTTGCAAGTTAAATAAAAGCTCTAAATCCCAAATGTGTTGTTGATATCCACTCAAGGACTCTCTCTACCACACCCAATTCCATTGGTATCATTCCAATATCTGCAATTCAAACAATTCTTAGGTATTAGAAATAGACTAAAGAATACACTATATAATGCAGTTGTAATTAGTAGGTGGAAGAAACAAGAAACCTGTAAACATAGTCAAGATGTTCTCTTATTTCATTTTAAAAATGGCAATAAATTCCAAGGTGTTCTACATCACCCACCATTGAAAGACGTCGATAGAGATGGCCTATTTCATTTTGAAAATGGTTGATATTCTGATAGATTCACATTCTAATGTTACATCTTTGAATGACTGATGTTCTGATACATTCAAAATCTAATGTTATATTCTTGAATGGTTGATATTCCGATATATTCACATTCTTATTTTATTCCAGTAGTCAAGGAGAGATCTACGGGATAAAACTGAAGTAAATATTTAAAGCAAGATTGGCTAAGATTGTGGATCACACCAAGAACAAGAAAGTCAAGAAACTAAGAAACGGTGATATCATGTCTAAAAAGAGACAATCTAATTCATTATGAAAAAAGGGAGTGAATAGAAGAAAAGGATGTTGGAGAGAAACTGATGAAGAACAACTTCATACAGTCCTGATCAATCAGGCTAAAGAACAGATCTATATTTCTGTAGACACTGAGCAACAGAGCACAACATCACCAAGAAGAAAGAAGTGGATCAAAGGTATGGAAAAGACACATTGATCAGAAAGGTATAATGAGCTTACAATAGATCTAAAAATCTACAAGTCTATAGTTGTATATGTGAACAGATCATTTACTATTTCAATTTAACCATTGGATCATAAAGTCTCTTAACTGAGCACGACTTAACAATCCTTTCTATATTGAGATACATACCAAGGAGTATCAAAAATTTTGATCATGAAGATAGCACAAGATGCCAGATACCATTTGAAAAACTACAATAGGTTTGGTCATAGAAGGTAGCAAAGAGATGCCAGATATCAAGTGAAAAACTATTCTATTTAAATCCTCTAACAAGGTCACACCTAATAGTGTGTTTGTAACCTTTAACAGGGTTGGCTCTTCACCGAGCTCACTTTAGAAGAGTGAAAATTTTGGGTTACCGGTCCCAAGTGGTTTTTCCCTTAACAGGGTTTCCATGTTAAAAATCCATATGTCAAATGTGTTTATGAGTCATTACTTTAGGGGTTTGCATTACACATAACTAAATCTGGATTGATCGGTATACACTAAGTAATTTATTGTATTTCAGTAAATGAAATACTTCTAATCAGTAAACAATAAGAATAAGGTTTAAAAGTGAACTCCGAGCAATAGTTATTTGTTGATATTATTTGAAGGCATTCGTCTTGTAGGACTGAAGTAACTAGAGGCTTAAAATTGTGGTACTAAGTTTTTGGGTTGATTTATTGGAATATTGTTTAGGCCACTAATTCACCCCCCCCCCCCCTCTCAGTTATTCTAACAATTGGTATCAAAGCTTGTGTGCTTAGACAAGGAGTTTAACAGCTCAAGCAAAAGATCACAAGATGAACAAACGAGATGTGTCCAAGTTGAACAAAGACAACTTTGCATCATGGCAAAGAAGAATAAGACTCCACCTATCAGGTATTAGAAATGATATTGTTCTTTACTTAGACACTGAATATGTGTTTCCCATAGGACCTCACACACTTGAGAAATTGAGAGAGAAGCATGAGCACAATTGCATGATGATAGAGGTTGCTTCCTCACTCTCCGATGCTTAGTTTGAAGATTTCAAAACCTGCACCTCTGCAAAGAAAATATGGGATAAATTGAAGCTGGTACATGGAGGAGATGCTAATGTAGTAAGAGATAAGGCTGAAAGCCTAAGAGGTAGGTTTGATGACCTAAGGATGAAAGAAGGAGAAAATATCACTCAATATAGCTAAAAAATCAAAGAGGTAGTCAATGCTATCCGATGAGTTGGAGGTGTACTTGAAGAAGAGATAGTGGTAAGTAAAATCCTAAGAACCTTACTGCCTGTATATGCTATTAGAGTATCTTCTATACAAGAAATGAGAGTAGTTGCAAAAAACAATGTTACTCTAGATAGTCTAATTGGTAGACTAATTTCATTTGAGATGAATAACTTTGATAATAGTGTCTTACCATCTATAGAATCTTCAATCAAATCTTCTTTGAAAATAAGTAAATCAATTCATAAACACACTATGAGGAATGATAGTGAAAGTGATAGTGATGACCAAGATCTTGATGAGATTGAAACACTAATGGCTAGAAGATTGTAGAGAGGCAAAGGTAGATATGAAGGTAAATTACCACTTGTATGTTTTAATTGTAAAGAGGTTGGACACTTTGCTGCAAGATGTCCTAACAGAAAAAAACATGACATAAGTAATGATAGAACATGTGAAAAGAATTTTTACAGAGGTGATAACAAAGATTACCGAAGCAATCGACAATCTGACAGAAGTGATACCGGAGACTACAAGGACAAAGGAAAGAAAGCTTGTTACTTGGCTGAGAATAAAGCTGATGATACTGGCACCGAATCTGATGAAGACATTGAGATGGTATTTGTAGCCATGAAGGATGATTCAAACAAAGAAGAATTAAGGTATGTTGAGACTACACTCATATCTAAATTTAGTAAGAATGATGTCTAGATCATAGAGAGTGGCTGCACTCACAATATGACCGGTGATAAACAAAAGTTTGAAACTTTTGAGTACTATAATGGTGGATCAGTAAGAATGGGTAATGACAAACCTTGTCCAGTTGAAGGTAAAGGAACCATAATGTTGAATAACCTAATCAAATGTGAAAATGTATACTGGATAAAAGGACTTAATTATAATCTATTGAGTGTTTCATAGCTGAATAACACAGGTCACTGAGTAGCAGTTGAAAATAGGAAGGCAAAGATCTTCAATGAATCAGGAAAGTTGATCGGAACTAGTGAACAGACAAAAGGTAACCTTTTCTATCTGGATGATATAAACACCACTTGTTTAATGGCTAGAAACGAAGACATATAGTTGTGGCGTAAAAGACTATGCCATGTGAATTTTGACAACATGATAAAGATAAGCAATAAAAGGAAAGTAAGAGGCTTACCGAGCATGTCTAAGCCCGAGCATGTCATGTGTAAGAATTGTCAAAAAGGTAAGATGGCAAAGTATAGTTTCAAGAGTAAAGCCCATAAATCTAATACAATTCTAGAATTAGTCCATACTAATTTATGTGGACCCATGAGAACAAAGAGTTACTATGGTGATAGGTATTTCATTCTCTTTGTAGATGATTATTCTAGAATGATGACAGTTATGTTCTTAAAAGATAAATTAGAAGCATTCAAGATGTTTAAATGGTATAAGGCTATGGTAGAAAAATAAAGTGGTAAGGAATTGAAATGCTTAAGATCAGATAGAGGAGGGGAATTTATTTCATATGAGTTCACTAACTACTACAATGAGAATGGAATTAAAAGACAAGTTTCTGCACCAAGAACACCACAAGAAAATGGGATTGCTCAGAGGAGAAAAAGATCCATTATTTATTGTGCAAGAACATTGATGATTGAGAAAATCATCACTCAAACTTTTTGGAGGGAAGCTATCAGTACTTTTGTCTACACATTGACCAGAGTACAATTGAAGAAGGACACAAAGAAGACACCCTATGAGCTATGGTATGGTTACACACCCAATGTAAGTTACTTCAGAATCTTTGGAAGTCAATGTTATTTTTTGAAAGATGATAGAAATGGAAAGCTTGACTCCAAAAGTGAAGAAGGTATCTTTCTAGGGTATTCTACTAAGAGCAAGGCTTATAAATATTTTAATAAGTCCTCTAACAAGATCATTGAAAGTGCAATTGTTGGAATAGATGAATATGTAGAGAAGAATGATAAGGAAAGAAGAAAAGAAACAAAAGAATACAACAAGTTTGTTTACACCAAAAAACCTGACACTCTACCTGAGAAATAGTGTATCGCTCCCAAGAAACAAAACATTGCACTCGAGCATCAGACTACAATTACTGAAAATCAGGAAAATACTCAAGATGATGTTCCAAGTGATGAAGATCAGAATGAAGGTCAAAATGATGATGAAAATGATGGACAAAGAGCTGAACTGAAACTTGCCAAGTATGTCAGAAGACATCATCCACAGAATCAGATCATAGGAGACAAGAAGGCTAGAATGAGAACAAGAATAAGTCACTAAACACTAGAAGTTTAATTTGTGATTTTGAGCCTAAATCTTTTAATACTATACTTGAAAATGAAGAATGGGTAAGTGCTATGAATGAAGAAATAAAAAAAAATTGAGAAGATCAAGACATGGACACTCATACCGAGACCAGATGAAAAGAATGTCATCGGTACCAAATGGATATTTAGAAACAAGTTGAATGAGAATGGAGAAGTCACAAGAAACAAAACAATGTTAGTATGCAAGGGGTATGCACAAGAAGAAGGTATTGATTATGGAGAAACCTTTGCACCCATTGCTAGACTAGAAGGAGTAATAATATTACTTTCTTATGTTGCATTCAAAGGATTCAAGGTATACCAGATGGATTTCAAATCTGCATTCCTAAATGGAATACTGGAAGAAGAGGTATACATTGAACAAACTGAAGGGTTTGTTGATCCAGACAAGAGAAACATGGTATGTAGAATACATAAAGCCTTGTATGGATTGAAACAAGCACCGAGAGCCTGGTATGAAAGACTTCACTCCTATCTCATAAGCATTAGATGAAGATATACCCAAAATATAGAGACCTTCTCTGTCAAGCATCACAATTACTGTCCAAAAACCAATCTTCATTAAAACAACTATAACATCCTAAATATTCAACATAAAGCCAAGAGACCTTAGGAATAAGGTCAACACACACATTCTTCTTCATATAACCAACTTTGATCATTCTAAAAAATCCATACAGTGTCCGTACACTTCTTCCAGTCAAGTAACCAGTCTGTTCTCTCCACAGAAACATATGTTGACATTAGTGACAAAACATGAATATCAACAACATGAATAGTATCCAAATTTGATATCATCCAAAAATACCCCCCTTTGTCATTGATGGAAACATATGGGAAAATCCATCAACCCAAAAGTACTCTCTCTCAATACAATCTTCTCAATATACTCAACAGAAATCTTCCCAAAATAGTAGGGATTTTCACATAGAATCTTTCCCTCTTTGGCAGCAATGGAAAAGGGTGCCTTAACTCAACTGTAATCTATTGTAAGGTTTATCTTTTTTAAATCTTCATGTTCAACAACTAGGTGCAAGATCACCCAAATGTTCTCTAGTGTTCCTGCAATCACTCCCCCTCAGGAGTAGATCCATACATCAAGTCCATAAAATGATATAGCTCTGAAAGCCACTTGACTGATGCATATCTGCATCAATTAATTATTAGAAGGAGGGGCTCTAACCGCAAGCATTCTTGTGAGATACTCAAAATCATCTTTTGGAAAAGGTTTTGTAAATATATTTGCTATCCGTTCCTTTGTGCTAATGTACTCTAGTTTAATCTCTTCCTCTATTACCTTCTCCCTCAAAAAATGATATTTAATGGAAATGTGTTTAGTATTTGAATGCATGATAGTATTCTTTGACATATTCACTATGTTAGTTATCATAATGGATAATTAATGGTTCTTCAAAAATTATTCTAATGTCCTTCAACATTTGTTTCATCTAAACAATTTCTATGCAATTTATTACAGCAACAACATACTCTGATTCAACAGTAGACTAAGCAATACAGTTATGCTTCCTACTTAACCAATAAACCAACCCTTTTCCAAGGAAAATGAACCACCACTTGTACTTTTTTTATCATCCACATTACCTGCCCAATCAACATCAGTATAAGCCTGCAAAATAAAGTCATCTAATTTTTCATACCATAATCCATATTCTGTCGTTCCTTTTCTTTTCACATTAGCAAGATGTGTCTCTTTAAGATCTGCTTGATATCTTTCCACCATTCTAACTGCATTGGTAATATCTGGTCTAGTGTGATTTAGATATTGTAGACCACCAATCATAGATCTATACTTTGTTTGAAAAACACTTTGAGTCTCATCATTACTAGTTAGTTTGTATCCAGTCACCATAGGTGTTCCAATAGGTTTATAATCTTCCATTCCAAATTTCTTCAACATTTCATTAAGATACTTGGTCTGAGATATAAAAATGACATTCTTACTTTGATTGATTTGCAAACCAAGAAAAAATTTCATTTCACTAATAATTGACATTTCAAATTCATTTTCCCTTTCTTTGGAGAATTTCTTACTCGTCTTATCATTGCCTCGAAAGATGATATCATCAAAAAAAACTTATATGATTAAGATTCCATCTTCATCAGTTCTTAAATAAAAATTATTGTCTGCATTACCTTTTTTGAAGCCAAGATGAAGTAGATACTTGTCTAGTCTTGCATACCATGCTCTCAGTGCTTGTTTCACTCCATACAGTGCTTTCTTCAACTTAAAAACCATGTCTTCATCATCTTTCAAAGGAAAACCATCAGGTTGCTTGATGTATACTTCTTCTTCTAGATCACCATTCAAGAATGTTGATTTCACATCCATCTAGTATACTTTAAAGTCTTTATGTGCAGCATAAGAAAGAAATAATCTCACAGCTTCCAACCTAGCAACATGAGAAAATGTTTCTTCATAGTCTATGCCTTCTTGTTATGAGTAGCCCTTACACACCAATATAGCCTTGTTTCTTACCACTGTTCCTTCCCCGTCCATCTTTTTTTCTAAAAACCCATTTAGTTCCTATCACATTTTTGTTCATAGGTCTTGGAACCAATTCCTAAGTATTGTGTTTCTTTATCTGTTCAAGTTCTTCTTCCACAACTTTAGTCCAAGATTTATGTCTACATGCTTCATCGGTATTTTTTGGTTCAACTTGAGAAATCAAACAAATTTCATCTCTAACTCTAGATCTAGTCATCATACCTTTACTTACATCACTAATAATTGTATCTTTAGGATGGTTCTTCTTAACATACCTTGGAGTTTTTGGAGTCTCAGTAACCTCAATCAATTCATCTTCAATTTCATTTTCAATCATCAAAGGTTCTTCAGGTTCAGAAGTGACCTCTTTCATCTCTGTAATCTGACCATAGACACATATTCTTTCCTGAATCTAAAACTTTTCAGTTATCCTCACATTGGCGCTTTCAATCAACTTCCTCAATCTCAGATTGAAACATTTATATTCTTTACTCTTAGTAGAATAACCAAGAAGAACTCCTTCATCACTTCTAGCATCAAACTTCCCTATCTCATCATCTCTTTTTCTATAAAATTTACTTCCAAATATTCTGAAAGATTTTATAGTAGGTTTATGATCAACCCATAATTCATAAGGAGTCTTACTTGCACCTTCTCTGATCTAAATTTTGTTTGAGGTGTACATAGTAGTGCCAAATTCTTCTCTCTAATGAACATGTGACACATTTCCTTCCAGCAACATAGTTCTTGCAACATCTAATTTAGTTCTATTTCTTTGCTTTGCTATCCCATTCTGTTGTGGAGTTATAGGATTTGATCTCTATCTGTATATTCCATGTTCTTCACAGCAGGTATTAAATAAATCTGATGTAAAATCTCCACCTCTGTTTGATCTCAAACATTTTATCTTCAAACCAGATTCATTCTCAACTTTTGCTTTAAATAACTTGAATTTGTCAAATGCTTCAGATTTGTCTCTTAAATATGTAACCCACATCATTCTAGAAAAGTCATCAACTAAAGTATAAAGTACCTTTCACCATAATAAGATCTTTTTCTTTTAGGACCACACAGATCTGTATGCACTAGATCCAACTTCCCTTTTGCTGAATAAGATTTGCTTCTAAAATTGCTTCTGGTCTGCTTCCCCATAACACATTCTCTACACATAGTGTTAGATGGATTCACAATCTTAGGTAGATCTCTTATAACATTAATTATACTTGCCTTTACAATGTTATCAAAGTTAACACGACAAAATCTTATGTGCCATAGCCAATTGTCATCAACCTTTGCAATAAAACAAAAAGCTTTAGATGTATTCAATTCAAATACATTACCTCAAGATTTAGTACCAGGTGCGATCAAATATCCTGATTTTCTTCTGATAGGGCATTTCCGATTAGTGCATTTCAATCGATAACCTCTGTCCACCAAGTTTCCAACACTCAAGAGATTATGCTTAAGTTCATCAACAAGTAATACATTGTCAGTATTAGTTTTTCCATCCAGAGAAATAGATCCAACTCCAATGATAAGTTTAGGAGTATTGTCACCAAATCTAACAACACCACCATCATATCTTTTCAAATTTTCAAATTTATTTTTATCTCCAGTCATATGAAATGAACAACCACTGTCTGTAAACCATTCAGATTTCTTTTCAACATGAGATACTAAGGCTCTTTCCTCATGTATAGGTTTATCATCCTTTATCGCAATCTATCCAATTTCATCATAGTCACCATCATCATCAAAAACACCCTCACTAGCATAATAATATTCCTTGTCTTTAGGATACTTTTATTTTTAAAACTTAGGTTTATTCTTAGGAACCCTTGTACGACATTTAGATGCAAAATGACCGATCTAGTTACATGAAAAAATTTCAAAAGTAGTTTTCCTTCAAATTTACCTTTACCTCTCTTCTCTCTTCTAGAGGTCAATGCTACCACTTCATATATCTTTCTTTCTTCCTTGTGTATTTTTTCCCATTCCTCAGCATATTCTCCTAGCTCTTCTTTCAGATCACTACTGCTAGTGCTTGTAATTCCAGATAAGGTATTTTTGTTTCTATACATGGTTTCCTTGAATGTTGACTCAATGTTAGGTAAAGTATCTCCCAATTTTGCATCCTCTAAAGTAGCTCATTTACCAATCAACATATCTCTAGTGAAGGTCAGTTTCAAGGGTATAATTTCCTCTATAACTTGTACTTTGGTTCTAGACGTAGGTGTCAAAGATCTAAGAATTTTTGCAATCACTTATTCCTTGTTGTAAGTACCTCCAACATTTCTAATGCTAGTAACCACTTTAGTAATTCTCTATTCATATGCCCTAATGTTCTCATCTTTCTTATCTTCAGTGATTCCATCTTTGTCTTCCAGTTTTGTAGCTTTTCCTATTTTGTAAACTTATCTACTTCATACAATGCCTCTAATCTTGTCCAAATATCATGTGTAGAGTCCAAGTCTTTTACTTATGTGAATTCACCTTCAGAAAGTGCACTCATCAATGATCCCCTTGTGACCATATTACATGAAAATAGCTTCTTCTTATCTTCAATAGCTCTCTCTAGTTCATCCTTAGTCGGTATCTTTTCATTCTTCTTTATGATCATCCAGTAGTCAATTCCCAAACATAGAAAATGTGATCTCATCTTGTTCTTCCAACTATCAAAGTTTTCAGGATCAAATTTCAGACTATCCTTCATGTAGTAAGTCATCTTCAGGATCACCTCAAGTTGTTAAGATTTATCTCTAAGGACCAGTAGCTATGATACCAATTGTTAGGAATAGCAGTCCATAAGCACAATTGAGAGGTGGGGTGAATCAGTTGTGATATAGAATATTAAACTTTAAAATTTATAAACAAAAACTGTAATGTAAATGATAACATAGTAAATGCCAACACAATAACATGATACTTGTTGTCGAGGAAACCCTGTTAAAGGTAAAAACCTAGTGGGAATTAGCACCCACAAATAATGTACTGAGAGTATAGTATCCCTGTTAAAATATTTAGCCATGTTAGGAGCTTATTACAACATTACAGTACACAGTCCCTGTTAGGAGATAGACCCTGTTAGGAGTCAAGAAAAATAGTAGGCTCACTGCCCAGGCACACTTCCCAAAGAAGGTTAAAGCCACCCTCAAGGATTCACAATCCGAACAAGTGTATATAGGAAATATATATTCTAGTTAACTGTCTAATAGCAACTATCTTTGCTTGGTTAGTTCCAATGAAGTATCTTTATCAGAAACTCTTCTCTACATACAACAGAAAAGCAAGCCTCCTAGATTACACTTCTCTTCCTTTTCAATCTCTTCCACATCTTTCCAAAAGGAAACATCTCACATATATACCCTTTTACAATAATTAATTAGGTCGGCCAATTAATCTTTTCTAATACATAAATAATTAATTAGGTTGGCCAATTAGGCTTTCCCAATATACAAATAATTGTTTAACCCCTTGCTAAGATACACATTGTACCTATAATAAGTAAACATCAAATACAATGCATCAGTTATGCTCCAAGTTCTGCAATACATGATCACATTTCATAGTATACACTACATGTCTGAAGTCAGCCACGAAAATAGGTCTCCTCTAGATTACACACCATAGCTGATGTCACCAACATGCTCACGCAAATTGATTAATACCCAATGTTCCTCAATATGTCCTCTGTCATCTAGTAAGCTCGGATCACCTGAAATATCTTCATCTCTAAGATACACCCAAAACATAGAGACCTTCTTTGTCAAGCATCATAGTTACACTCCAGAAACCAGACTTCATTAAAACAAGTGTAACATCCTCAATATGCAACATAAATCCAAGCGACCTTATGAATAAGGTATGTACACTTTTTCTAGTCAAGTAACCATTATGTTCTCTCCACATAATCATATGTTGGCATCAGTGACAGAACATGAATAGTACCCAAATCTAATATCATCCAACATCGTCTACAAAATTCATGTGTTCTAAACTAGGAATAAGATCCTTACAAGAATTCAAAGTTTCAAGAAAGTAAGAGATCTTTGTAAGATATATATGAAACACGTGTAAAGTGGTCCTTTTTAGGGATACATAGCTATCAAAGGGGGATAAAGACATTTTTCCCTATGAATATCTACCAAGTTCTAAAGAGATGAAATCTTTAATAAAGATGAAATCTTCAACACTAAGAAAGATAAAGAAGATCAAGAATACATGCCTCACCCATTGATAGGAGAGGTCATTCTTGATGAAGTACTACATACTTTCAACACCAAGGAGAGATTATTTATAAAAGACATGTGATTTTAGGAAAGAAAGAGGTCCTAATCAAGGATACATGTCTCTAAGAAAGGGTAAGGGGAAAATGAATCCTTAAGAAGGAATGAATGTTTAAAAACTATTATTTCCCCCAATTCTAGAGACAATAATGATTAGGCTATTATGTTGCAAGCCAAGTATGATTGTACATGAAATTGTACCACATTGAATGTCAATGAGCCCCCAAAAGGTAAGTTGTTAGTGCCAAATAGTGAGGAGATAAACATAACAAGCCTAACAGAATGTTAAGGTAATAAGTGAATAACAACAAAAATGCCCTATTATAGGAAGGACAACATTAACAAAAAATTATGTAACACACTTTCTGAATTCTTTACTATAAGTGAGAGAATGAGTATACACACAATGATGGATAAAAAAATTATTGCTAGCACTTGGTTTATTATCAGACCTATGTCTTATGGGAGGAAAGATCATCTTACAACCATTTATGAGTTTACTAAAGATTCTTTCTGTTAGAGTTAAACAAGTATCCAAAGGTATAGACCTTCTCTCTTATGGGAGGGGAAGATTAGGCTTTGATGGAGAAATCGGTAAGGAAGGAGCATGAAATCTTATATAAATATTGATAATAACAATGCAATAACCAATGAGTTCCTACCAACCCATAACAAAGATAAACCCACCTCTCTTTCTCCAAATCACACAAGTGAAAAAAAAGTGCAATCATGATGGGTTGATATAGTTAGCAAGATAAGCAAGACTATTTAATAGAAACTAAGTAGTATTGGAAATATCCCTATTCTATATGAGTGTATGATGATTGTCTAGATCTTTCTTCAATAATATAAATATGAGTGTTCTTAATTTCAATAATTGACACTTTTCTTTAATTCATAGCCATTGGGCTCAACTAGGAATTATGTAAGAATGGTTGAAATTTTACAATGCAAGAAAAATGATTAAAGAAACGTTCAATGCAAACAAAAAGAAAATATGGGTCCAATATAAAGAATACAAAAATAAAAAGTATTATATTAGATGAATTAGAAGAATAGATTCAACCCTCTACAAAAAAATAAAAGTGGTTCAAAAAATTAAGGTTCACCAAGTTGTAAAGGAAAAACCATTCCATTAAGATTCACTAAATTGTGAAAATGGATCTAAAAATAAAAAGCTAATTAACCCTAAAAATTGATCCCTATCCATGGTTGATGATGTGACATGTTCATATTATAAATGCACTCCTTTACTTGTAGCTTTCCAATCAGCTTAACTTAAACTATAAACAAAAGTTTGAAAAGTTAAATATTTACTCTTTAATTGGCTAGATAAACACTTCCTACTTGATTGTGAATGTCAAAATTGCATACATTAATTCCTATGATTACATTTGAATATTCTAATTTTTGGTCCATACAAAGTTGTATTTATATAACTGAGGAATATTGATGGTAAGGCCTCTAGACATGAAAAAATAACTTTGTTACTTGATGCAGGGAAGGGGAAGAACCTTCCCAATGTGTCATCAAGGTTGTTACATGGAGTGTTAGAGGAAAAAATGACCCTAACAAACAACACCTATTAAAGGGGTTCTTATCCATTTTTTAAAGCTGAAATTATTATTATTCAGGCTATGAAACTCAGAAAAATGGTTATGAATCCCTCAACAGAAAACTAGGGAGTTGGGATGTTGAAGGTGTGGCCTCAGTTGGGGACTCTAGAGGGGATTCCATTATTTGGAACCCAAGGTCTGTATCCTGTAATATCTTAGCTAGTAACTTCAACAGGATATGTGGGAGAGTCAAGAGTACTAACAACAACTTAAACTTTATACTAATTAATGGGTATGGCCCTAAATTTCTTCATGAAAAAAGAGAGAGGTTTGGGCTGAGATAGAACATTTTCTTAAAAACCACATGCATGAAAATATAATTATAGGAGGGGACTTAATGTAATTTTAGAGATATGTGAAAAAAGGGAGGTTCAAGCTGTAAGATAACTCAAACAATGGTGGAATTCAAAGATTGGGCACAATAGTATAATTGCATGGAAATTGCTACTGAGAATGGAATTTATACCTGGTCAAATAGAAGAACTAAACCTCTTACATAGAATAGAAATTAAATAGAATCTCTTTTTTAGGAAACTTAGTCAATTTAAATTTAAATTTGAAATAAAAATTAATGGCGGCTTCAGGATTTGATCATTGCCTAATCAATTTAACCTTAGAAGAAATGTTAGCTCCAAAGAGAAACCCTTTCAAGTTTTAATAATGTGGCTTCGGGATGAGGATTGTCTAAAAAAAATTAAGGAATGATGGAACGAAAGAACCTTTGAAGGATCTAAATCATATATCCTTATGTCAAAATTGAAATTCTTAAAGAGATGCCTCTTTCAGTGGAATAAGGAATATTTTGGTAATATCGTTAATTCCAAAAAGGAGATAGAGCTTGAAATTTTATGATTTAAATGAAGACATAATTAGGAATATGATGAATCATGAAACTTATTCCAAGGAAAGCGAACTTCTTAATCAATATGAAGTATTCTGGAAAAAGAAGAAACTTGCTAGAAGCAGCGATCGAGAGAAACTTGGTTAGAAAAAGGGGATAAAAATATGAAGTTCTTCCATAACAATGGAAATGCAAAAATAAATCTCAATGGGATAACTTCCATTAAGGGACCTAATGGACATATTTTAGAAGATCCTAATAGTATTGCTAAGGAAGTTGTTAATTACTTTCAATGTATCCTTAACAATTTGGAGGGCTCAAATAGAAGAGCACAAGAACATATTCTAGCCAACATCCGTAGTATTATCTCAATTGAAGAAAATTAGAAGCTAAATGAATGATTCACCAAAGAAGAGGTAGAAGTGGCTCTCAAGAACCTAAACCCAGATAAGACCCAGGACCAAATGGTTTTCCAGCCCTTTTTTTATCAAAAGGGTTGGTAATTCATAGGAAACGAAGTGGTGGATGCCTTGGAAGGTATGAGGAACTCTAGACACATTTTGTGAAAAATAAACAATACCTTTATAACACTAATCCTTAAGAAGATGAATCCGGAAAGTTTTTATGATTATAGGCCTATCTCATTATGTAATACCCTTTATAAACTCCTGACAAAGATCTTCGCTAATAGGTTAAATAATTTTTTTCCCAGCTTAATATCAAAAGAAAAAATAGGTTTTGTATCGGGTAGATCAATACTAGATGAGGTTATAATAGCTCAGGAGGCTATACACTCTATCTAAAATAACAAGGTTCCTAGTATGCTTCTTAAATTAGATATGACAACTGTCTATGAAAAAGTTGATTAGAGGTTCTTATGTAGGTGTCTAGAGGCCTTTGGGTTCTCCAAACATTAGATCAACCTGATCTTTGAATGTATATCTAGTCCTAGGATGTCCATTCTCATTAATGGTACTCTTGGAAGTTTTTTAAATATATCTCAAGGGTTGAGACAAGGGGATCCAATATCCCTCTTACTCTTTATCATTATGGCTAAGGCCCTTGGGAGATCATTCACCCAAGAAAGGAGGGATGGAGAGCTAACATGAATAAAAATTACATAGGAATTAGACCCATGTACTAAATAACAATTTGTAGATGATAATTTGGTTTTTGGGACTGCAAGTATTAGAGAAGCAATTAAGCCTTTAATGGATTGTTGAAATCTTACTCTCAAGCGTCGGGTGAATTTATCAATAAGGAGAATTCATAAATTTTTTTATTTAATATCTCAAGGCCATTAGAAAATTATATTTGTGGGATCTTAGTTTTTAAGCTGGGAAGGCTTCCTTGTAAGTATCTAGGACTACCATTGGATAATGGAAATAGATCAAGTAACCTATGAGATAATGTATTAAACAATTTGGCTAGAAAGATGGAATCATGGAAAGGTAAATGGTTACAAGTGTTGGAAAGACTACCATGATTAAATCAGTCCTAACAACGAGCCCCATTTATCAAATGATGTTTTTTAGTCTACCTACTGGAATAAACAACAAGATTACTAAGAAAATGAGAACCTTCTTTTGTCAAGGAGAAAATGATAAGGCCATGATGGAACTAATAGCTTGGAAAAAAGTATGCAGAGAAAAAGAGGAAGGAGGTCTGAATATCAAAGATATCAAGAAGCAAAATTTGGCTTTAGGAGAAAAATTAGTTTGGAAAATGTATAAAGATCCTGAATATAAATGGGTTAAGATCTTAAGGTACAAATACCTGGATGGAATGGACTATCTTAGTATCTTTAGACATGAAGTTCCCCCAAATGGGTCAAGAGTATGGAACTTTATTAAAGAATATAGGGAAATTATTATGGACAATATAAATTGTGACATTAGAGATGGAGCTAAGGCTCTTTTTTGGGAAGACTCATCAGGTGCTTATCCTCCTCTTAGCTCTATCATTGATGATGATCAATCTATTGAGTACCTTAAAAAAATAGGGGTATTTATTTAATGGATTACAATGAATATCCTCTAAGTAATCTGGTACTAGGATGGAAATGGAAGTCATTAGATAATATGGATGTACGAAGAGAATTCAGGACAAAGATTGAAGAGACCCCATTTCATAGGAATATTAAGCCCAATAAGGGTAATGATAGAATGGTTTGGGCTAAAGCTAAAAATAGAGAGTAGAATGCAAAATATGGGTATGTAGATTTGAATAGCACCCAACAAGCTAAATCAAATTTACCTCTAGACTTATGCTCGAATAAGGATTGTCTCCCAAAGGCTGGGATGTTTGCATGAACATCCCTGCAAAGGGTAAGTGAACCAAGATGGTGAAAAAAAGGGGGGGTATAAGTGGCCACTTTTTTTTCTTTTTGAAATCAGGTAAACCTCAACTTCAATGATAAATTCGAGGGTCATTCACTCAAAATTAGAAGATGTGTAAAGAATAAGAATTGTATTACTCTAAATCTAGTTTCTAAAATAATAAGGTTTTTTAAAAATGGATAAGATTAAGAGGGTCAAACCCTTCATGCACAAAAACAATTTCCTGGTTTTTTCAAAAAAAACATAACATAGTTGTTTCTCTGCGCTTCACAAAATATATAGTTAGATTTAGTATTTTGAAAACCCCTTTGGTAGGATAATAGGTAAGAGTGAGATATAGAAATTGTATATTTTTTTGTAATTTTCTGTTCAGTATTTTTTTAATAAATTTTTGAAGTGACCACATCCTGAAAATCTGGTACTTGTTCGTGTGCTGGCCATAACTTGCATCAAAATAGTCAAAAATGCAAAATTTTTGTAAACAAAGTGTATAGAATCAAGTGTAGAACAATAATATGTAATTTGTTTTGAATTTGGTAAATAAGATCAAATATTATTAAAAATGGTAGACATATATCTATGAGGACTTTCAAGACACTGCTAAAGAAAATTAAAGCTTACTATGTTAATTATATCCAAAAATAGAAAAAATTATATGGTCAGAAAGATGAGAAGAAATGTGAGATAATGATGGTAATTTTAGAGATACCCAGTTGATCATTTATAAATCTGATGACAACAAAGTTGAGAAATCATGTTGGAAGATGAAAAAACATGTAAAGGGACAAAAATGGAGGGAAAATGAGCTTGCAAGCCTTAGGGTCATTTTCCAAACCTCTTACCAAGACAAAATCTGCTTGGGTTTTGATGTGTAAAATGACCCGCTTTGGTTTTGAAAAGTATAAAGTACCATGTATAGTTTTACATAATTCATAGAACTAAAATCGTAATTTTGAGCTTTACATAACCCATATGGTATATGAAGACATAAAAATATATGACCCATTCCTCTCTCTCTCTCTCTCTCTCTCTCTCTCTCCCTCTCCTCCTCCTCCTATTCTCTCTTATCATATTTCAAGAAAACCTTCAAAGAACGGAGGTTACCCACAAATACATGTAAGGCATGGATTGTATAGATGAACACTCGTAAGGCATTATTATAGTCATGAATGTATGCAAGGCATGAATTCTAATACACATGGGGCAAGGATCATACACTCAAGGCATGAATCACACATTTAGATATCCATAAATCATGAATCACACATGTGCATATGTATGAATGCATGAATCATACACATGAAACATGCATGCAAATAATGCATAAATCATCATTATTCTTAAGCCAAATAGAATATTCATAACATATGAATTCAATTATCATGAACCATACACATGAATATTTTTAGTACATAGTACTCAAAGCATATACATGAATTCATTTAAGTCAGCAAGCATATATGTGAATACACAACATGAAGTATATACATAAATTTACTGAAGTCATGAAGCATATATATATGGGATGAAGGCTACACATGAATACAATGTAGCAGATAAAGAATGAATTCAACTAGATCATGAATCACATGTATACACATGAGCACAATGTAACATACATGTAGGACATATATTATGAAGCATAAACCTGAATCCACTTAAGTCATGCATGGAGCTTGTACACATTAATTTAGGTTATGAAGCATATATGTGAATACGTGAATTAAATCATGAAGTACACTTGTGAACACACATAGCACATAAATTTTCTTGTCATGAAGCATACATGTAGGACATAGATTATGAAGCATACACATGAATTCACTTAAGGCACACATAGACCCTGTACATGTGAATTTAGGTTATGAAGCATACACATGAATACTTGTCATAGATTCTAGTATGGAGATCCATTTGGTTGTATCCTCTATGTCCGCGCAAGAACAATTGAGACGTATAGTCCCAATGGAAATGTTTGTTTTGGATGCATGTATGATATGTTAAAGAAATAGTTTTAACGTGGGGGTATACACTTTGCTTCACATTTTTCACACACACTGGTTCAATGCTATTTTTCAGTGGATCCTTGGAGTCGTCCTCATTTTTTATTTGGTCCTTGACTAATCGTACACATTTGGTCCTCTATATGACCATCCTTCTTTGATCCCTAAGGAATCTTACCTTCCCTTAGGACTAATCATTTGGTTGTTGGATCCATTATTAGAAGAACTTTCCTTTAAGGACTGATCCTTGTTGATGGATTGAACTAACATAATACAACTTGCTAGACCATTTGATTCCATCTTTTGTACTGCTTTCCTTGTGTGGTTCACAACAAGACAAACTCTTTGGGCTAGTGATCACACTCACACACTCTCTCTCTTTTCTATCTCTCTCTTTTGAGTGATGTCTCTCTTATTTTGGTTTTGGTTTTGATGAGGACTTAAGTCACTAGGGGGCTTGATGTTTCTTTATCTCCTCGACCTCAATGAGATCATCTTATGCATTTGATCTACTTTACTATGAGCATGAGCTTGTCTCATACTCCTGCTAAAGTGGGGGCTAAATGTACCATCCTAAAAATATAGCACCCATTATTGGATGTCTTTTAGGACCTATTAGACTCCATTTTAGTGATTTCAAGATCCAATGTCTTTATGCTTGATATACCACATCTTTCATGTTCTTTTCTTGAGACTTTGCACACTTCCCAAGCCCCGTGTTTTCTTTTAAATGGACCCTGTCAAGACTAGGCTAAACTAGGACAATCTTGTCCTAAACAAGGTTGACCTCCTTGGGCATTAATTTTAAGTGGCCTTCAGGCCCAATTCAGGGGTGTTTTATTTCCTGATCTTAGTTGTGGTCAGAAAAGAAATTGTGAATCCTAAAATGCGTATAAAGGGGTTCTCCTCCTCTCATTTTAACATCCATAAGATATACCTACATGATCTCAAATTCAAGAGCAATCAATTGATCAAGTGCAAACAATCAAGTATTCAAGTTGTGCAATTGAAGTGGTGGATTCAAGATTCGAAGGATAGCATGCAATTGAAGATCTCCAATTCTCCAAGTCTTCTTCCATTGAAGAAAATAAAAACTTCTCTGGTTGATGCAAATTTATCTCTCATTGGGGCCAAATAGAGGAATACTCAAGCAAGCAAGAAGATCCATTCCTCTTCCCCATTCAATATTTCAAGATTACACTCATTGAAGATCTAGGATTTGGCAAGTGTAGATCCATTGCATTTGTGAATGTGTCCTTTATTCCACAAAACATTCCAAACATACAAGCATCATTGTAGAGTTGACTTATTTCTACAACCATCCATGAAAGTTTTTCATGCAAGGTAAATGTGAGATTTATCTTGTTTACACTACTTTTCCATTTTATTTCAAGGTTAATTCCTATACAAGGACTTGACCAAGGCACACCCCTTTTCCACAACAATTTCTCCTTATTCTTATGTGCAGGAATAGGTTTTCAGAGTTTAAGATCCATAATTTTAGAGTTATAGAACTAGTGGTTGATCCTCTTGTCATGTCCAAAATGACATCAAAACATAATAATATTTTTTCTTAAAGTGCTTCTAAAAGGTGAAGGATGATGCAAAGCTTTAAACTGATGTTTACCAAATGTGTTCAAACAAATCAAGCTAAGTAATGATTTAGGTTGAGAGGTTAAGTGTATTTTTCATCATTAGGGTTAAGGAGAATCATGACGTGTTTCAACATCCCTTAACCCATGAGTTTAAGAAGTTTACAGTTTATCACGATAGTTGTCTAACCAGTTTCAAATAAGACATTAAATAGTTATAGGTCAGTGGATTGTTTAATATTTCATTAAAATTCAATGGTTTAATTTACGATGCTGAATATTCAACATTTAAGCTTAATTGGACTAATCATATTTTCATCTCCACCTAATAATCTTACTACATTAGCTACATCAACTTCCTAAGTGCGATAATATTATTTACTTCATTAACAAGGCCTCATTAATGATTTTAATAGAATTCTAATAACATACGTTCTCTAATCAATTGAAATAAATTCCTCTAGAGCTATGATTAAACTTGATTAGGCCTCATTTCACATTAATTAAACATATAATTAAATTTGCTCTAGTCAATCAATAGTGTGTAGCCCATTAATTAAAAGTAATAGTCTACTTACGATTATAAATTAAGTTGAACAATGGACTATTAATTACTCAACATTATCAGATTTCCACAATCCATTTAAATCAACTATTTTATTCTGGATTTGATTGTGTAAGTGCTTTTAGCATCAATGTTTCGAATTACACTCTGTGATCCATCATCAGGATGAGAGAGAGTGTAAGAAATGTAAAAATATATATTAATTACTTTCATTAAAGTTTCAATCCACTTAAAATTTTATCTTTTAATATCTTTAAATAGCCTCTTGATTTTAAAAATTTATTCTATGGATAATGATGTTGCATACTTGATAGTTTTAATGTTAAATATAATAAGTCAACTAATTTAATAAAAGATTACCATATTAAAATAAAAACTTAAACATTTAAATTTCTGACAAAATTACTTTAGGATATTTATTTAAATTAAATTAATAAGTTTTATTGAAAGCGTGATTAAATGACTACTAAACTTTGATCAATTTATAAAACAACATTAAATATTAATCTCTATGCACTTTAGAGAAAAGTATATTAATATGGGGTCATTTTAAATATTCACCCAAAATAATAATTTAAATACAACCCACAAAAACATTCCCATTAAACAATAATAACAATAAAAGGGAAGTCAACTCTTCCATTTGGAAAACCCTAACGTTAATTCAAAATTAGGGTTAGGGCTCCAAATATGAAAAGTCAAAGGATCATTTTCTCTCCTTTCTTCATTCTTTACTTTACCTTTTAAAAAAAAAAAACCCTAGTGCAATCTTTTGTTTCTTCTTTTCTCTTTGGCTTGTGGTGTAGGTCTGGAACCAGATTCATGGTGAAATGAGATGCACATAATACTATGTATATATACAAATATATTTACACCTTAAGCTATGTATATACATTTATATGTATACAAAATATGCATCCATTAAATTATCGAGCAGGTTATATACACTAATGGCGGCAGCTGCATGTATATTAATTGTGTCATAAGTCTTTTTATTTACAAAAAAAATGTCATTGTATATATTTTTTTGGAGGCCATTTTACTTTTGTTTACGACAAGCATGAGAGTGGGGGGTTTGGGAGTGGGGCTCAGCCCTTTCCTCGCCCCGTGGTGGCACCACCCCCACTGCCCACCACAGTCGGTGGCATTGTCGACGTTGTGGTGGTGGTCATGGTGCCTGGGTCCACCACGAGCGGAGGGGAAGAGTCATGGCCTCCCCTCCCAACCACCGTTGAAATCCATGGGGAGGGAAGCGGGCTGCACCCAGCCTCCCCTCACAAAAATTATTATTTTTTCCCTTTTTTTTAAAGTTTATGTTTATTTAAACAGTATTTTATTATTTTATTTTTTAAAAAACGCAGAAAAAAATAGGTTTGCAGTAGCTATATATATACACACACACACACACACACACACTTAAATAAACCAAATGATAATTCTAGGAATACTTATATAGATGAAATGAGGTTACTTTTAAAATAGAATTTTTTCAAATAAAAGATTTATAAGAGAACTAATTAGTCTTCCAAGTAGGCATAATAAATCATAAGCTAAGCCTATTCCTCTTCAAAATTTCAATTTATTCAGTGCACCATTTCTAGTATACCATTTTTTTAAAGCAATAGAAGAAAAAATTAACCTTTTTTCTCACACAATAACCAAGAGGTATATACATTTTGAAGAAGGTTTTAAACCAAAATTTCATAATCTCATTACACTTTTATTGTCTCTCTTTCCAATAACATAACCAATCTCTTCCTCCTTTGAGCCAAAATTATAAAAGTATAGCCTCTTGGTGTTTTCATAGTAACTTAAAGATGACAAATTTATTTTCTTTTTGAAAGCAATAATACAAAATCTATCAAAACTTACAATCTTACTTAGCAAACAATATTAAAAAACTTAGCCCCAAGGTTTTACATATAAACTTGCAAATTTAAATAGAATTACTCTTTATCTTTTTCAAAAGCTTGGCCATCCTTCCAAAGGATTAGGGTACCACAAAACTTGGATATAAGAAGGGGTTTTGAATAGACCATGGGAGCTCACTTCCCATCCTAGGTCTCTATGAGACCACCCCCGAGTTAGGGGAAACAAGAGTGGATTGGGTGACACACATGCACACAAAAACAACAAGATTACATTTCAACATAGAACACCCTCCCAAGCTTAAAACACTTTGGGTCACCTTTGGACCCATATAAGGGCTGAAGGTGGAAAATTAACCAATTAGGAGATGCCATAAACAAAACTTGCTAAATATACATATTCCTTCACAAGGCTCTCAAAATGCAACCAAAACTTTCATTCTTCTCACAAAGCTTTCTCCTCTTATCACCCGCAAATGATAGAGAAAAACAATGGAACATAGAGCCCATACATCCATGCCTTATCCCTCTTCTCCTTGAGAATAGACTCTACACTAAGTGGCATTCCCAAGACCATTCACCCACAAGGCTCTCTACCCTCCCAAGGGTGAGTCTATCCTTTCACACCCCAAACATCACACAAGGCAAGGAAACAAGACAAATGGAATGAAATCCACAACACAAAACTCTTACATACATTAACAAGAAACAAGGAAACTCATGGAATCCACAACACAACACTTGGCTACAGCATGATAACAAATATACCAAAAGAAACAATGAAATTTTGGAAATGCATAACTTAAGAGATTTCTTTTGGCTTGAGAGCACCAACCTTGCTCCAAGCTAATGGAAAAATTAGATGAACTTGAGCCTTTTCCCTTCCTTAAGCTTTTCCTCTCCTTTGTCAAATCTCCAAGTATCACTAACTCAACTAGCAGTCTCCAAGTTTGGAGAGTGGGAAAGCAACCCAAACTTTCCTCCAACCTCTCACTAAAAGGGCTCTCTCACCAACTCCCCACCTAATAATCATAATGAGAGATTACTTGAGTCCTCTTTTTCTTCCACCTTCTCGTAAATAAAAGGAAGACCAAAGTTGCAGAGAAGATGGTGGTCATGTCTTTCTTCAATTTTTGCCACTCTAGAAAAAGGGTACTTTAGGGAGGCCATAAATATGATTTTGACAACCAAAAGGCTAAAAATTAACTCCTAACCCATATTACACCTATAGGGATAGCTAATTTTATCCCTAACTACCCCTTGGGCTCATTCTAACCCCTATAAAACTCACTAAGAGTTAACTCACGAAATTATGTGATGGGACTCAAGGTTTGACTCTAAAATAAGTAACCCTACATAGGTACACTACATGGTGACTCTAGGGTAGGTATCCAATCTCCCTTAACTCTAATGGGCATGCCAACTCACTTGTACAAGTGTTAATTGACAGCACAAAAACACATCACATTTACACAACACTTGGCATGCCTGGCTAGAATTACATAATGAACATATTACAGTAACAAACATGCATATTCACAATTACAAAATAAATCACTAAAAAATGAGGTTATATCTCTTTGTAGAGTTAACCTTGGCTCTTTACTAAATTTCACATAAATCCAATCTTGTTTCCCCGATTTGAATCCATGGTCTATTCACCTGCACACTCGATCAAAGCATCAGTAGTCCAAGGTAAAAAATCATAACAATAATAAAAATTATCTAAATAGTCATGAATTTAAAAGATTATTTCCATAATTAGGTCATCCACAAGTATTTACAAGATCATTCTCAAAATCCTTTAATAACATATCCTCTAACATTTATAATTAACTATAAAAGATCATTTGCATAATTTCAAATTTTTAGTGCACATTCTTTTTCCTCATAACATAATTGAGATTCCAAAACATAGAATTCATAATCCAAATCCTTCTACTATATCATAACATCAATATCATTGTATAATAAGCATATAAAAGTAAATCCTAGCATCATCAAAATAAACATCACGACATAATATTGAATGTTATGATATCACTATCCAATAAGTCAATGTATCAAAATAATGTATCATCTTGGTAACCAAAATATGAAAATATCACTTGTGTTATGATGGGTCAGGTTAGGACCTCACATCCTCCCCCTTAGGCATGAACTTCCTCCTGGAGTTCATCAAAAATATGGGGGTACTCATATCTCATACATTTTTTTTCCTCCCATGATGTTGTGACCTCATCATAACAATCCCACTAGACCCTAACCTAGTCCAACTCTCTACCTTGAAGGGCCAAAATTCATCAAGCCAAAATGAAAATGGGATCCAAAGCCAGCTACCCATCTAACTCCACATGTAAGGCATCCCAATGAATAATATGATACTTTTCATAAATATATTTAAAACATGAAACACAGTGTAGATCTACGACATGCTAGGTGGCAGGGATAGACAATAAGAAACTGGACCTACTCTCTCCAAAATCTCAAAAGGTCCTACAAATCGAGGTGCAAGCGTAGAGCCCTTTTGAAAATGGATTGGAATCTTATGTGAGCGCACTCTTAGAAAGACCCTATCTCCAACCATATACTCTCTATCAATCCTCTTCGCATCTACATATTTATTCTACCTATCTTGAGCCTCACTAAGATGTTGTTTGATCAAATCTACCTGTTGCTCCATGTCCCTGACTAATTCTAGCTAAATGGATACTCTATCCTCAATTTTGTCCCAACTCAATGGTGTCCTACATGGCATACCATATAAGGCCTGATAAGGAGGCATACCTAGTGACATATGATGCCCATTATTGTAGGAAAACTCTACTAAGTGTAAGTACTCCTCCCATCAAGACTGATGATCCATCACATACATATGCAACATGTCCTCCAATACCTGGTTACCCATCTATGTCTTTCCATCAGTCTCAGGCTGATAGGTTGTACTAAAATTGAGCTTGGTGCACAATGTTTTCTACAACTCTCTCCAAAATGATGATGTGAAGAGAGAATCTTGATCGCATATAATCTTATGAGAAACACCATGGAGTCTGAAAGTGTCTTGCAAGAATACATGTGCTACTGCTAGTGTTGTGAAGGTAGTACAAACAAGTGAAAAGTGGGCAACTTTGGTCAACTTATCAACCTTCACCATGATGGTGTCATAGTGGCAAGAGGAAATAGGGAGACCAATAATAAAGTCCACGGAAATAGTATCCCACTTCGATTTGGGTATCTCATGTGGCTGAAGAAGCCCACCAGGGTGGCTATGCTCTGCCTTAAGCCTCTGACAGTCAAGACATATGGCCACAATCCTAGCAATGTGCAATCTCATACCTAGCCAATGATAAAGCTACCTCAGATCTGCATGCAACTTCTTAACCCTGGGGTGTACTGCATTTGGTTCTTTATGAGCCTCAAGTATAATGCAATCACACAACCCACCAGAACTAGGGATTTAAATGCGACCCCAATGGAAAAGAAGTCCATCAGATTCTAAGGAATAACCATCATATTTCCCTTTAAGGGGTCTCTAGGATCAAAGCTATTGATAATTCTCTGAATAAAACTCATCATCATGCAAGTGTTGAAGTATACAATCCCTAAAATCAGTACTAGTAGTCATGGAAGAAAGCTCATGTCACCTCCTACTCAAAGCATTTTCTGCCACATTCCCTTTCCCCTTGATGTAGTGGACATCAAAATCATACAAAGGAATTTAATCCACCTCCGCTATCATGAATTAAGATTGGGTTGGGTAAAGATGTACTGAAGACTCTAGTGATCAGAATGGAGCTCAAATTGATGACCCAGAAGGAAGTGTCACCAGCTCACCAATGTGTGTACCACTGCAGCAAGCTCAAGGTCATGGATAGGATAGTTAAGCTCATGAGTCTTGAGTTTCATAGACTCATATGAAATACATCATCCATCTTGCATAAGGACCGATCCAAGTCTATCTAATGATGCATATGTGCATACCACAAAGTTTTCTGAAGGGTCGGGCACAACAAGGATAGGTTTGCTAGTAAGGGCTCTCTTGAGCTTCTAAAAAGCTCTCTCGCACTTCTCTGTCAATTCAAATTTATTTCCTTTTCTTTGAAGGGATGTAATGGGGTGTGCCACTCTAGAAAACCCTTCAACAAACCATCTATAATAGCCCGCTAAGCCCATGAAGCTCTTGACCTTAGTCACAATGATAGGTGTTGGCCAATCCATAATGGCTCTAATCTTTGATGGGTCAACTGCGATCCCATCACCTGATATAACATGTCCAAGGTAGTGGACCTCTGATCTAAAGAAGGAACACTTTGACAAGCTACCATACAACAAGTTATCTATCAGGCACTACAAAACCTATCTCAGGTGCTCCTCATGCTCCTGTTCATTACAGGAATAGATCAAGATATCATCCAGGAACACGACTACAAAACTATCCAATAAGGTGTGTAATACTCCATCCAAAAGGCTCATGAATATAGCTGGATCATTTTTGAGGCCAAATGGAACCACCATAAACTCATAGTGACCATACCTCATAAGAAAATTTTTCTTGTGGATGTCACTCTCCACAATCCTCAACTGATGGTACCCTAATTTAGATCTATTTTTGAGAACACACAGGCACCCTGTAGCTAATCAAATAAATCACCAATCCTAGGAAGTGGATACTGATTCTTAATAGTTACTTTTTTCAACTGGCGTTAATCCATGCACAACCTAAGAGATCCATCCTTCTTCTTAACGAAGATGACGGGTGCTCCCCATGGTGAAACACTAGGGAAAATATGCCCTTTCTCCAAGAGCTCCTCTAACTAAATCTTGAGCTCACTGAGCTCATGAGTAGTCATCCTATAAGGGGCTCTAGATATTGGCTCAGCTTCTAGCTCAAGCACTATATGAAAATCAACTTCTCTAGGTGGCGGCATACCACGTAGTTCCGATGGAAAAACATCTTCATACTCTCGCAATATCGAGTTATCATTGAGGGAAGGTTCCTTCTCCTCCTCCTCCTTTCTATCACTGATGGTAAATGCAAATAAATAGCATCCCTTATGCATACACTAATTAAGATTCATAGTGGAGATTGTACGAAGAGATACAGGCCTCGGAACTCCTACTATAGTCATGGGAGTACCAAAATCATCCACACATTCAACCCTCTTTTATCTACATTCCATCTTGGCATTTTGGGAAGAAATCCAATCCATGCCAAGAACTACATCATATGAACCTAGAGGTTTAATGAGTAGATCAATCATAGTGGTCATGTCTCCTATCTGTATCTGACAAGCTCTGACTACATAATCAACTGACACCCTATCACCCGAAGCTAACTCAACCTCCCAATTTACCTCTTGTCTAGCTACGCCACTAGCCTACAATGCTCTAGTAAAAATGGAGAAATGAAAGAATATTTAGCTTTTGAATCAAATAGGATAGTAATAATACTACCTTAGATCATACCTGTAGCCTCAATAACTGTTGTCTAGTGCTTAGCTTGGTGGTTACCAACTGCCGCAAAAACTCTGTGAGAACAACCCATGTCTCCCACTGTAGGCTCTGAAGTATATGTTCTCTAATTGTCAATTGTCAGTCCCTGCAGACACTCTCTAGCTAAATGACCCATGGCACCACAAGAAAACCAAGGTCCTCATGCATGAATCTAAATCCCCTAAGGCCTAGACTATTGTGGTCTCCTATTCCTACTGGACCCACTGAATCCACCTCTAGAGGACTACTGAGTCCTAGCTAGATGTGTGAAAGGTGCATGTGATATCTGATCTCATCTAGGTCCCTAAATCTACCAATGTTTGGGCTTAGAGTCATACTAACCCTGTGATAGCCTAGATCTTTGACTCTGTTGAGTCTACAGCTAAGGTGTTTTGAAAGATCCTGATGAATTCCTTTGGTTCCCCTTCCAAGGGGGTCTTTGATAACTAGAAGTCTGTGGTGTAGGGTTTTGGTTCTGTGAGAGATCATGAGGTCTACCCTTGACCTCCTCTGTTATTAAGGCCTTCTCTATGACCTCTCAAAAATTTACTGGGGCTGCCAAGCGTACATATCCTAAAATAGAAAAATTCAACCCCTTGAATAAATGGTTGACCCTAAGCTTCTCATCTCTCATGTAATCCACATAGGAGCTCAAGAAAATTTCTGTCGTATTGTAATACTATAAGTCCTCTTTGCTGGAGGTCATGGAACTCATCTATGTGACACTGCCTAAAGTACTCTAATAGATATCATTCTCTAAACCTTTCTAATAAGGTTTCCCATGTGATGGTGTCCAAAGTTAGGTTACTCTTAAGTTCTTCTATTCTCCACCATGTAGAGGTTGTCCCTCTAAGAAGATGAATAGAAAAATATGCCCTCATATTGCTCCCATAAGGGCACAACCCAAAGCACCACTTAAAACTCAGGAGACATGCCTCAGCCTCGCTCCCATTAATGGATCTTGAAAATGGTGGTGGGTTGAGTCAAAGTAACTCCCAATCATATCCCCTACATCCTGGGGTGCTCTCCTGTCCACTCTAGGTACTACCTCAGGTGGTGGTACTGGAATATATACTAAATCTACCTCGTGGTCAACATGGCCCTCAACACGACTAGGTGGAGGGCTCCTACTCCTCTCTCTGATAGCAGTCATGTTCCCTTCTCACTCTAGCTGATCTATGACTGGTGACAATCTCTCTTGAATGATACTAAATAGGTTCTGTAAACCTGCCAAAATATCATGATTAAGATTCGGAGGAGGTTCAGGAGGGGGATCTTGATTCCCTCCAAGCACCTCTACCTCAAGCTCAACATCCACTCATTCTGAGGAGGCCTATGTACAACCTCTCCCATGTCTATGAGTATTACACGTGTTTGGAGGCATCCTACACAAAGGTTTAAAAGTTATGAGTTGAACGTCATGGGTTTAGGTTCCATGGGTTGTAACATGGCTCTGATACTAGAAATGTCATGCCCAAAATGACATCAAAACACAATTTTTTTTTTTAAAAGCGCTTCTAAAAGGTGAAGGATGATGCAAAGCTTAAAGCTGATGTTTACCAAATGTGCATTCAAACAAATCAAGCTAAGTAAAGATTTAGGTTGAGAGGTTAAGCGTATTTGTCGTCATTAGGGTTAAGGGGAATCATGACGTGAGTCAACATCCCTTAACCCACAAGTTTACAGTTTATCACTATAGGTCTCTATCCAGTTTCAAATAAGACATTAAATAGTTGTAGATGGGTGGATTGTTTAATATTTTAGGGTAAAAGTACAAACCTGTGTCACACTTTTACAAAGAAACAGGACCACGACATGCAAAAATGTTAAAATTTAATGACATAAAAGTGGCATTTGTATTTAGAATTTGAAAATGATGTAAACTAATGAAATGTGTAAAATTGGATGTAGTTTATGCCTATAATTTTTTAAATTTTTTTTGAATAAGCATTGACCTAGTTTTTAAATTTTTGAAGTCCATTTTTTAATTTCTCAAAAAATGCTGAAAATGTAGGGTCTAGTTCCCTCCAACTAAATATATGCAAATAATCCTTTTTTCCCTCTGATTTCAGAATATGTTTTAGATGACATGTACAGCTAGTGCATAAAAAAAGAAAGATTAGTTTTTGGTATATATTTTGTCTGTTATAACTATTCAAAGTTGAAGTTACCCGAAATTAACAGTTTTTTTCTCCCTCCACATTTGCCCTAGAAAATCTAAACTAAATACAAAACAAATTACATATTCTTGAAGAGGACTCTCTCCTCTAGTGTTAAATATAAGTTGTAAATTTTTCCAAAATTATTTGCTATTTTTTTTTTCGAACGAGCATGTTCTTCAATGTTGAAATACCTACTTGGCATTTTTTCAACTTACAATATAGTATATGTAATTAAAACACCATAAAATTATATGACCATAATCTAGACTCCAAGCTCTATGAAAGGGTATTTTTAGATTTTAAAATAAGCTAAATTTTGATGGGGAAATTAGCCTCCAAACAGATATTTATTTAAAAATCTCAATTTTTGCTTGTGTTGCTGCCACATGGGATGCCACATAGATACTTTCGGTTGAACTAGTTTCGGCCGAACCTGGTTTGGCCAAAACTAAGGCTGACCAAACATGGTCGCGTGGATGACCATGACCCTTCAATCTCATATTTAAAAGCATTTAAAAAAAAAAAAAAAATACATAATTTTGTAAATTGTGAATTAAAATAAGCTTTTTTCTAAGAAAATCATTTTTTAATAGTTTTAAGGGCGTATTTTTTGGCATTAAAGGACAACTATGGATTAAAATTATCAAGAACGTTTGTATTTTTTACAATTTTAGTTTTTATTTTATTTTTTTATTTTTAGTTAAAGCATTGTTCAATATTAAATTATGAACAAGTATCAATATCATTTTTTATTTTTTATCAAGAGTATATGGTTTTGTGTATGCAGGTGAGTCGAAGCTCTCAATTTGAACAATTTGTGCAATGGGGAATAAATAAAATAGATTAAAAAAATTTGATCAAAAAAGGAATGACAAAATGAAAGGTTATACAAAACGTAATCAAGATGAACCTGTTGAAGCTCAAGAAGATGCAATTCAACTAGAGGAACAAATTGGTGGAAATATACCCTTTGATATATGAAATTTGATGGAGATGAATGAGGAATCATTTTTTAGTCAATTTTCATCTTACGAATTAGTACCTAAAAACACAATAAAAAAACAATGCAAAAATATTTGGGATGAATATTTTCAAAATAGAAGTCTGATTGAAAAAACACAATTATTTGTCAGGTTATTCAAGAAAAAAGAAATGACTCCTGTTTTGGAGTTGTTAGGTGTTGATAACAAGAAAAACTCAGGAGACAATGTAAATTGAACAATAGTTGAAAATTTGGAAGATGCATTGAACGACATTAACAACTCAAGTTGAGGAGCTGATTTAAGTGCTGCACGTAGAGCATTGATGACTACTTTATCTAGTAGGAGGTTGACACAGAGAAAATAAGTACTTGCAATTTATGATTTACTGAATGTATCTAGAAGAACTGTTCAAAGATATATCAAGAAGAGAAATATGTTAGATGAAAATATTCAAAAGAATTGGGTTAATATTTGTAGACTTCCTCGAAAAGACAACATTTCTGAAGATGTAAAAAGATAGGTCATTGAATATTGGACCGCTCACTCTCATATTTCTTCTAATAGAAGGGATACTATACAGATGAAAGATGAAGAGACCAGTATGAAAAATGTACACCCAAAGCATTTTATAGATAGAATGCAAAGTGAATTGTTTGAATCATTCAAGTAAGAATTTTTAGATGTGAAAATATGTCAAAGAATGTTCGAGAGATTGCGCCCTTGCTTTGTACACATAAATAAGGTATGTGAAACTTGTTATTACCAAAATCATGTTGAGTTTCATCAATATTTTCAATCTTATAAAAAGGTTATGGCAATACTTAATTTAGATATGGTCATCCCTAGAAGTATGACACAATTTGTGAAGTCTATTTTATGTGAGAAATCAAAAGATTCAAATGAGTTCAAAGTACAATGTATAAAGAGTGCATGCAGTGATTGTGGAGATTTACATAAATTTCCATTGTAAATTGAGAATATTAATGTTGCAACGCCAATTTTGTGGAAGAGATTTGAATATGAGACATACTGAACTAAGACATGAGCTGAATCCAAAAAAAATGTATTGAAGGGGAGTGAATTGCCCTACCTTGAGTTTATGACCAGGTTTCATACTGTAATTTATCCACATATCCAACATTGTCATGGTGCACGATGACAAGAAAAATAGCTTCGTGATTCCAAAATTTTTTTTCCACCTGGTTGTATTCTTTCAGTAGTAGATTTTGCAAACTATACATTCTCTCCTCAAAAAGAGCTCCAAAGTCAATATTATCATTTTGATCAAGTTGCAATATCTGTCCATGTGACCTATAGACATGCACAATTTGATTTGGATGAGGTAAAAAGTACTAATACAAATGAACGCATTATCATCAAGGAGGTTCATTTCTATATTAGTGATGATAAAGTTCATGATAGGAGCTATGTGGCTCATTGTTTTGCAATGTATTTTGAAGATATTGCGAATCACGGAATAAAAGCTTCACAACACTGGATTTGGTCTGATGGTTGTGCAGGTAATTTTATGCACTTTAATTAATTTTCATTCTCATTGATTACTTACATTAAATTGTTATGTGATTGAACTATTTTCCATACAACTTAATCTTGCAGGACAACTTAAATCCGCAAAAGTTTTTAATTGGCTAGCTATGCAACATGCTAGACGCAATGTTAAGTTTCAGTGGAACTTCTTTGAAAGTGGACATGGAAAAGGAGAGCACAATGGAGCAGGAGCATGTGTGAAGTGTGCACTTCACCAACATGAACTTGCAGGTACAAATTGCGTAAACAGTAGATAAATATATATCTAGATATAAATCAAATAGTATAATTTAAACTTAGATCCATTTGCTTTAAACTGATAGTTCAAGATTTACAGGTAACATGATAGAGAATTCAAAGAAAATTGTTGAATGGTGTCAAAATCATTTTTTTATTCGGGACACCAAATACAACAAACGTTATTTTTGGGAAGTGAAAGGTAATTTATATTTTGTAGGAAAAATTTAAATTAAAATTTAATTTCGTGTTAATCTATGTTATCATAATTGTTGATCTAAAAATGTGCAACTTTCATTTCATATTTGTAACAGATATAGACCGATATAATCCTTACAATTGTTAAAGGATTGTTGGTATTAGAAGTTTACATCAATTGATGAGTACTGGACAACACAAGCCTCTATTGATTCAAGTAAGAGAAAAATCATATTTTTGTGTTGATTGCGTTGAGAACAATCCAATGAGTCAATGTGAGAATATTGCAAATGGATATGTTTCATGATGGGATATGAAGGAGTTAATCAGAATGCCTCCTTATGAAGATGATGTCATTGACATAAACATTCATGATCCTATATATTCAGTTGATTACGAGTGTGTTTCTGATTTAGTTGTTACAGGTTTGTGCACATGTACATGTTCTTTTATTTGAATTTAATTTATTGTACTTTTGATTTGAATTTAATATCTAATCTGGATTTGTATAGGTGATATTTTTGTTGTGGTTGCATATCCTAACAATGCAGAAAGTGTAGATTATTATCTACTAAGATGCACGAAAGCTAAATACAAGTTTCCAGAAGAAATTGTAGATGGTGATGGGCAGTCATTTCCGACTGGTTCAATTTTTATTGAAGGAAAATATTATCAGAAAATAAAGATAGACAGAAATGGTGTTCAATTTATTGAATATATGTCTGGCAAAAAAATTCTACATTAGAGTCACTTGGTTATAGCAACAAAGTTGGAATTTGAGACATTGCAAAAAAGAGGACGTGGCAATCAAAAATGGAGGTTGCCTATTGAAGAACATGAAATTTTTTTGGAGATAATAAAAGACAAAGAGGAACTAGACTATATGCATTACGATCTTTAGGATAAAATTATTTTTGTAGCCCTCGTACTTTCATATTTGAACTCTACAGTTTGAACTCTTACTTAATGTATTGGATTTTGGATATATGGTTTTAATATATACCTTGAATAGATTAGTTAGGTGTATTTTAATTGTTCAATGAATTTATTATATAGCTAAATAATGTATGTTGTTATAGATTTATATTTTGATTTGTATGTTTTGATACCTCCCCTTAAGACATCCCCTTCAGACTTCCCCTTTTAAATGACTTTTAATTACTTACATGACAAATTGAATAGATTAGTTAGGTGTCTTTTGTCTAAAATATAATATGCAATGACTAAAAGGAACATGTATATATGTAATTTGTCTAAAATATGAAATAACTCATTCACATACATATAATATGCAATGACTAAAATGAACATGTATATATGAAATAGCATACCAACATATAACATGTAAATATATATGTCTGAAATAACATGTATCTATGAAATGTCTAAAATATGAAATAGCATGTACCAACATAACACATGTAAATGTATATGTTTGAAATAACATGTATCTATGAAATGTCTAAAATATGAAATAGCATGTACCAACATATAACATGTAAATGCATATGTCTGAAATAACATGTACATATGAAATGTCTACAATATATCTGTGAAACATGAAATATATAAAATAGCATATATGTGCGCATATACTAGGACCATATCCTGATCCGTGACCTGATCCGGGGACACCTCCTCATGATCTCTATGCGCAATAAAAGAAATATATGTACATGTCATGCATACACACATCTATAATAAACTAAATACTTATGATCATAGAAAAATTAAGTTTGGAAAAATGTATAAATTTACATATTCGTCATGATGCACAGGATGGTCAGGAGTCTATAAATATCCATATCCATGCTCCACACTGTCCAGAATACTCTGGAGAATATGTATATACATATATTTTAAAATCAAAACTTTAATTCACATTATTTATACATGTACATGTGTAATTTTTTTAAATACATCATAATTTAAATAAATATATACCGTAGCAGCGTGTAATGCTCTCCCAATATCACTCAAGTCTAAATCATGTAAGGACACATCACTGGGATCCACATACTCATGTAAGGACACCTATGAGGGATTAATCTTCTCATCTGTAAGAAAGCTGGTAAAAAGTTGATGAACTGGACATGATGAAGTGGCATGTGTAGACTCGTCAAATACAATATGCTGAGGAGCTGTAGGTGGTACAGGAATATTGTCCTGTCTCTGTGCACCATTAGATCTGCTAAGAATGATGGGGACAAATGATGGGACATCCCTGAGAGGAACCCCGCTGATAATCTATAACACATGATATGTGCAAAGTAAATCATTGGATAAACATGCAGCCATAGTACACAGTCGGTCCATCTCTGATATAGCTACAACCTCTAAGGGAGATGGTATATCTACTGTCTGGTATGGATCAACAGTAGAAGATGCATCCTATGTAGGTGGAGGAACGCTAGAATGGGAGCACAACATGTATCTTTCTACATGATTAGATGACATCTCATGTACCTGTGTCGCGATACTAGAATATACATCTAACCTGATCTGGTCATTAGGTACCCTCTGTCCTGCACCTGTCCCTTCCAAAAATTTTGGTATGACCAAAAGGTTTGGACCCACCTTTTCCCACTTATTAGCGGGAACTGGGGAAGTAGGCCCCCTAAATCTGTCTGATAATCTCCCCTTCCCCTATCTAGCATGACCGGGAAAATCTGTGTAATCAACCTCAAGATGAAAATGAAATTCTGCAAACAATTGTTTATAGAAATATAATGGAAGCTCATCCTTCTGGGGCCACCTATGATGAGAAACCAACCATCAAGGATAAATAAATGGTGCAACAAGGTCATCTTGACATCGAGTGGTCATATAACCTCTGACTTGGGCTCTGTCTCGATAAAAAGGAAACATAGTCTTCACCTGAGCGGTGGAGACCTCCGAGTCAACCTGTCTATACTTCATAGCGCTAGTAATGCTACGAGAAAGAGAAGCATAGAATGTATCAATAGATAAACTATCATATGGGTTGTATGATTGAACTGTGTCAATCATACGAATGAGGTCCTCTCTTATAATCTTCATCCTATCCCTATTAGGGAGGGTGGATGACTGGATCCTCTCATCAAGAACCTCAATAGCTCGTCTCAAATGAGCTACAATAGTCATGAATAACTACTCTTTGTCCTCTCCAGAGTCAGCAGATCTATGAGAAGAGCGGGTGCTACCACCCCCCTATACACTAGCATCTCCTGAATCTATAGGTGATACCCCTCTACCCGATGCCATGTGTGATAGAAAAAATAGATATAGATGCTCGAAAGTATAAAGAAGAATATATGTCTAGGTCTCTGCACATGTACATGGTCCAATTCTAATTTAAATAAATAAATATTTTTAAACATGTACATTACAAATAAATAAACTTGAAAGCACTTGAATGCATATACATTTGAAAAAAATGATTTAAAATCATATGTACATACATATATTTGTGCAAAACTTGGTTTATTAGTCTAGTTGAATGTAGATTAATGTTGAATGTTTAGGTTTAGGGATC
>MU223559.1:860301-880559 GCA_018584345.1 Thuja plicata | reverse complement strand
AGCCTCAGTCCATGGTAAGAAATCCTTACACATCTCTAGCCATAATGAGAAAGAAGAAGTTGATGAAGAACTAGAAAATATCATTGCTATGATTGCTAAAAGAGAAAAGAAAGGAAAAGGAAAATATAAAGGACAACTTCCATTCAAATGTTTTTCATGCAACAAGATTGGTCACTTTGCATCTAAGTGTCCCACAAGAGTCAAGAAGTTCAGATCTGATTACAAACCTAAATATAAGAAGGAATGTTGCCATGCTGAAGAAGGTGTAACTGATGAAGATTTTAGGAGAAGATGAAATTGGATTCATTGCCCTTAGAGACATGGAAAAGTTGCTTGAGGAAATGGAAATTGCAGATGAAAATGAAGAACAAGAGTTAGCCCTAATTTCCAAAGCTGACATCAGAACTGATTGGATCATTGACAGTGGATGCTCTCACCATACGATAGGTGACAAAGATAGATTTGTTCATTTAGACAAATAAAAAGGTGGTATAGTTAGATTTGGAGATAACACTCCTAAACCTATCATAGGTAGAGGTTCTATCACTTTGGATGGAAAGAACAAGACAGATGATGTTTTATATGTTGATGGATTACATCATAACTTGCTAAGTGTTGGACAACTACTTGACAAAGGTTATCATTTGGAGTTCAAAGACAACAAGTGCATCATTAAAAACAAGGATGGAGACATGATTGCATCAGGCTCCAAAACAACAGGTAATATTTTTTAGCTCAATTCTGATGTTAGTTGTTTTGTTGCAAAAGTGGATGACAGTTGGTTATGGCACAAGAGACTCTATCATATCAATTTTGATAACACAGTAAAGATAAGTAATGTCAAGGCAGTCAGAGACCTTCCAAGTATTCCAAGACCAGTTGACACAATGTGCAGGGAATGTGTTATGGGAAAGCATATAAGGAGTTCCTTTAGAAGAAAGCAGAACTCAGCCGAAAACAAATTGGATCTAGTGCATACAGATTTATGTGGTCCTACCCAAACAGGATCATACTACGGAGAAAGGTATTTCATTTTTTTTGTTGATGATTTTTCAAGGATGATGTGGGTTGTGTTCTTAAAGGAGAAATTTGAAGCCTTTGAGAAGTTCAAAATATTCAAAGCTAAGGTTGAGAATGAATGAGGATTAAAACTGAAATATATGAGATCAGATAGAGGAGGAGAGTTCACCTCTGATTAGTTTTATGATTACTCTGAAGAACATGGAAAAAAAAGATAGTTGAGTGCTCCTAGAACCCCTCAACAGAATGGGATTGCAAAAATGAGGAACAAGATTATACTTGATATAGCGTGCACTATGATGATTGAAGGAAAATTTGCACACACATATTGGAGAGATGCAGTGAACACAACAGTCTATACTATCAACAAAACTCAATTGAGGCCAGGGGAAAATAAGACACCCTATGAACTTTGGTTTGGTAATGTACCTCTAGTAAAGTATTTCAGAATCTTTGGCAGCAACTGCTACATCAAGAGAAATGATGATGTTCGTAAGTGTTGACAGGACTTTGATGATCAGGTCCGCCAACAGGTGTAAGTTGTCACCAGGTACGGGGTACCGGCCAACTTCGCCTACAAAGTTTGTCCGAGGAAATGAGATTCCCCAGGCCTCCAAGCACCTAAGGGTCAGATCTCGATGGTGCGGGGCTCGATTGGGAGATGTGACTATTTTCAAGGGGGATAGCTATTTATCTTCAACTCATTCTCTCCAGGGATTCATGTAGGTGAGGTTTCTCCAAGCATGTTTACACTTAACAAATAAACTGAAAAAGATCCTGCAGGGTTAGAAATATTTCATCTACCTATAGTTATGTTGAACATTAAAAACATCAACAATACTCCAACACACTATACTAAATACCAAAGAAACATACAACCACCAGTTCATATTTCATCAGTAGCAAGGGAAAGGAGGTCGTTAATCTACTTTTAAGTGTTAGAGCAGAGGATATGAAGAACACAAAGCATAAAATACTATCAACTCAGAAGATAGGATGCCAAAAACATCATTGCAAGAACTCTCCCTTCTTCATTAACATTCCTTCCAGCAAGCACTGGTATGTGGTACAATGGTGGCTCCAAGGGAGCATCTAACTACTGAAAGCTTAAAGACTAAGGAGCATTGAGCTCTACAACTGAGAAATGAGAAACTGATTTTCTATTACCATGGACTGCAAAATCATCAATTTTGCTGACCCTTGGAATGGGACCAGACTTACTATTTATACACATACATTTCTAACCCTAACCCTAACTTATGTTACACTATTTAATAAAATACATTATCTAGTGGCCGGTACTACCTGTACCACCCTACAAAAGACCTAGAGACGGAATAGGCCTATCATGTTAGAAGAAAAAGATAAGAGAAGTGGAGTGGAAGAATCGACCTTGAGAATAGGGTCGAGAAGGAAAAGGAAGAAATCTGATCCCCTAGATGCCTCATAAATGGAAAAAGTGGTGCCTTGTCTCCGATGTGCCAGGTGTAACATTGAAGTGGCGCCTTGGGAAGACCATCTATCAGAAAACCTCTTGTCGATCCAACGTGCCTTGATGTAGCCATCTACCCTCTAACAACCTTTATTAACTACTTTGAAAGTGATCGGTCAGCCTTGGGGACTGGGACATGGGTCATTTAAAGAATACAAATTATAGGATCCGGGACTCCAGGATCTGGGAACTTACGTTCCAAAAGAATAAAGAATACAAAAACACTTAGGTTTCCTCCAGCCCCCGAAGAACCTTTATTGTTTCTTAGTGTCATTGAAGGTCTAGAGGAGATAGGAAATTCCATCTTCATCAATGTCCTTAAGGCCAGCCCGCCAGTACTTGGCCACCTTGATCAGTTCCCCCAGGTCTGGAATATTTCCCTTGAATTCATCGACCATCTTTGTTGCATTGTGGCCACTAAGCACCATGTGAGTTATTCACATCATTTGAGCTCCATCCATTCCCTCTGGGGATTGATACCTTGACTCCATTAACTCATCAAACTTCCCCAAAACATATTCCTCCGACGTGCAGGTGTCAGTGCTAAATGGATCAGCTCCGAAGACCTTCGTAACAAAAGACTTGTATAAATTAAAAGAATATTGCACTGCGTTGATCTTATCTCGCAGAGTCCCCACCAGTTGCTTGATTACCTCCAATGTGAGGTTAAGTCTAGAGTGTTGGGTCCTCACAAAATCAAATGAATCTTCCCCCAAAATTCCAGACTTGGAGACAACTTCTTCTCCGAGGTCGATGAGTTCTTCAAACTCAACTTTCCATGCCTCATAATTCTCGATGTCTGCCTCCCATATACTGATGGTGGTTTTGGCCTGATTTAAGACATGGTGGGCTACATATAGATCTGGGAGGGTGTACACCAGGAAATGCCAAACATTTCCCAACTATAAGGTGACCCATTCATCCACCGCTTGGGTCTTCCCTTTCATCGCTCGTAATGAGTCTATGTCACTCTGCGGTAGTGGTGCATCAGATGTAGAGGCCTCCAGGGGAATAACATTAATAGGTTGGGCTAGCTCAGTTAGCAACCCCATGAGGTTTGTTTTTTTCTCCTTTTCTGCCTTGAGCTTTTGAGGTTCCTTTTTGTAGCGATCCTCTACTGCCTTGGCTGCTTTCTTTAACAGGTCTACTTCACCTTATTTCCCTCTCTTCCCCAGTGATATTTCTATGATGTTATAATCTGTGGTCGTAGTCATTGCTTCGTCTACGTCTGGGGAAGGTGTCGCTATTATTAGGACTATTTCTCCGCCCAGCTCAGTTCGAAGAGTGTGAACCGTAAGGGCTTTCTTGGCCTTTGGCAGGTTCTGGGCCTGAGCCATCATCTCTGCCAAGGAGAGATGGGCTCTGGGTGTTGATGGGGGGGCCTTTCTCTTTCAAGACTCCACCAACCATTGTAGTGGGTGGGATGGCTTTGTAGCCAAAATCTATTCTTGTGGCTTCTCCCTGATATCTTGTTGTGCCCCTTCATCAGGATGAGCCTCCTCTGACTCCTTCTCGGTATCTTCTGACTCACCGACGACATTTCCTTCAGTGATCCCTGTATCCTTCACCCCGTCATCTGTATCTTTAGTGATATTTGGGTCCTCGTTGGTTCCCCTAGGGTTTTCTTCTTCTTCCTATTCTTCTTCTTCCTATTCTTGTTCTTCCTTAGCCTCCATTGCTGGGGTGTCATCTTCCATTGGTACATCCTTAGCTAGTGGGGGAGGCAATGGGCCAAGGTTTAACATTTGGGCTGCAATAATTACCTCCCCAAATGTTACCTTCGGGAGCGGCATTTGGAACACGGCAGTTGGGGTCATGATTGTTCCTGAAGGTTCAGTTTCCCTAGCCGATGCCATTGGTTCACTTCATTTCTATTGCCCTGAAACTCCCATATCCTACATTTCTGGGACTTCGGAGGCTACCTCTTTCTCTATCCCTTTCTCTTCTTCCATTTGTTCCTCCTGCTCCTGCTTAGGTTCTTGTTCTGGAGCTTCCTCCTGCTCCGGGATGTCAGCCTCCAGCTGTTTAATGTCTCCCTTCAAATTCTTGAACTCATCAGTTCTAAAAACATCATTAAATTCATTTTGAGGGGTAGGATTTGTCGAAACATGAGTGGGCTCTGGTTCCCTCTCTGGCTCCGGGGAGTCAGAGGAAAGGATTTCTACTTGTGGGATCTAAGGCATCCCTAGCATTAGCTCTACCTTCGGCTTTGGATTAAGCCTTTTCTTCCGCTTGGTGACCAAAGGAGGCCCCACATCCCTCAAGAACTTCTCCTCCTCCAGATCAACTTCGATTTCTTTGACCATTAGTGTTGCTAGTGACAGTGAAGAAGGAGGACGGATGGGTCCAGTCATCAGCACTGGAGTAGCCAACCGTGTGATTAAATTCTCCCTCATCTGCTAGGAGGTCGCTATTGATTGCTTCAGCTGTTCTTTTATGGGGATCTCCTACATAGTTGGAGTCTCCATTATTCTTTTTCCCTTATCTTCTCCTTGTGAAGAAGTTTTGGCCTCGGGGGTCAACTTTGGTACCGGCTGGGGAGCTCTGCGGGTACTTCCAATGCATATTCTTTTGAAATATTCATGGTGGCGCTCGACCACATTGTGAGTAAATTCCTCTAAGGTGGGCCCCTCCTTGGCATTCTAGTTTACCGATGGGAGGGCCAATTTATCAATCCCCTTTACTTTGTACTAGGGGTCTATTATGGAGCCGATGTCTGAGAAGTCATCTGGAAATTTTCAGAGCTTCAACCTTTCCATCATCCCCATAGTCATCTGGATGTAATGTCAGCTTCAGACTTTAACGTCATCCTGGAAATCTTCCCAGAAGTCCTCCATGTGGTATTGGTGGGGCTCTGATGCCCAGGGAAGTACCAGCACAATTTTGCCATGTGAATCAAAGTTCTTCCACACTAGATAAAATTTTGCTAAGTTCATGCTCTTGAGCTCGTTGTCTGCCTCCTTGGCTGCGGCCAGACTGCATGAGTAATTCCCACAAGTGATTGGGAATGGGATATTTATCACCTTCTTCAAGGCATAGAAGGCATGCAATTCCATTATTTGTCTGTAATACTACAAGAGAATTATCTTGTTCCCACAATGTTTGGGCAACATGTAGGGTTTCCCAGAGAAGCCGGTTACCCTTATGTAAGTGTGTTGCTGGAATTATATGTAATAATGGCCATAACTTCTGACCAGATCCATTGGCTCTGAGGAGAGATGGTATCCTACACCCCGAGTAGGTGTGAGCAGGTTGTAGTAAATGAAGGCGTCGTTCACCCAACAGAAACTGGGGAAACTAGCCTCCCATTGAATTTACAGGAAATAATCCCAGGGAGCCTTCTGACCCAGGCCGATCTTGAGTACACCTGATGTGAGTAACCCATTGGTGTGGGGTCATTGTTGTGCTAGGGCCCAGAGAACATAATAAGTAATATAGAACTTTCTCTTTTGGACCACCTGAAGGAACTGAGAATCCACATGGTTTGAAATAATGGCAGTCCAATCAAAGTACTACCCGCCAGTGGAAATGCCAAGCAAGAAGTAGTACATCCACCTTGTGAATTCACGGGCATGTCATTGCCTGAAGACCAAAGATAGTTCTATCATCCCCATCTAGATGTTTTCTTTAAACTTGGACCGGGGGATCTCTAGCTTCATTTTCTTGGGATCCCTCTTCGGGGTCTTGAGCCAATGGTTATTCATGTATTGCTGGGCTGTGACCTCCAGCTACTTAAATTGCACTAAGGAATATGATCTGGTAACCACAGTTGGGTTGTCAAACTAAGGGATCCCCAACCCTATCCAAAAAGTTGCGGCATCGAGAGACACCATGGGGGTGGGATACCTGGTTGGTTCTGGGGCTGTAAGCATGACGGACCAGATGGAAGAGTTGTAATGCACGACAAGTGTAAGAATTAACTCCAGGGCCTGCACGGAGCATGGGAAATAGGTGGCCTTGAGAATCCTTGAATCCCCGATGTTGATCGCCAGTGGATCCCCAGACTGTTGTTGAATGTACATTATTTTCACTAGGGCCTACATCTCGGCCCACATTCTAACACTGGTGTCGGTAATCAATTAAACTTTTGAATCAATCTTTGATCCCATGATGGCATTGTCCTTCATGTACTTCATGGTGAGAGGTAATTTCTCTAAGGCCCTCTCCACCTTAGATCTAATGGCTTCACTAGTGACCGCCGTGGAAGGAAGTTCCAGACTCCTGGGTGGTGAAGATGTGGAAGCCTCAGACATGATGAAAGTATATCACTTTAAAAACCTGCAAGGCAAGATGACCATCAGAATTCATAGATAAATAATACTCCAGGATCCAGAGATCTTACCACTACGATGGTTGTTTTCCTGAAAAGATAGTTTAGGTTAAAAATCCTGGAAAGTATATATATAATGCAAAACTTAGAAAATTAACCAATATCCGGGCTCGAGGGTCTCAACATACTTAGCAAAATTAAGGTGTGGGCTGGTGAAGACAAAATACCTGGGGTTCAAAAAACTAACCGTTGGAAGGTGTGCGCGAAAAGTAAACTGTCAGGCCCATGTGAGCATCACGTGGCTATGCAATAAATGGAAGTTATGGCGATGACGATGGAGCCAACTATCGAAACATGTGAAAAAGAGGAGGCCACTTGGATAGTGTTGAATGCATATGTGGGACATAAATGGATCATTAAGGATGGTTTAAGGAGGAGAGAGAAAACCACCTGGTTGAAACCAGCTGAGAGCCGAGTTTCAACCAGGTGGTATCCTGCCTGGAACGAGCTCGCAAATTTGTGAATGAGAACAGAGGAAGCATGATGAGCTTGTCATGAAACTAGGTGGATATACACAACATATACAAAATTTATAGTAGAGATAAAAGGTATATACATGGAAATGGAAGGATATACATTAATATACACTAAATATACATATATACAAAATGCAGAGCAGCTATTTACATAAAACCGCACAGAAAGTATACAACATATACAAAATTTACATTATTCTACACCTGCACAGAGGGAAAACAACCCTCTGATAAGTTTGACCCACCAACAAGAAGCAAACCAAATGACCAAGACAAAAACAAAATAAGGAAACAAGATGGAAAATGCAAACAAACGCCAACAAAACACAATGAAAAAGTGAGAAAATGGAGAGAAACCAGACACCAACCTAAAAACTAGAGAAAGGAAGGAAGGCAAGGTGTCATGAACACTCTGCAATAGCTTACACCTTCAAGTGATCACCACCCAACACCATAAACCACTTGCAATTATTCAGAACAACCTGAAATAGCTCGCACTAGATTCTCGCTAAGATCGTTGTGATATCTCTTTGAAATCTCTCAAATTGCTTAAGTGCTTTAATCATGGTAATTATGAAAATGAAAAGTGATTTCTATTTATACCCAAGGTGAAAAGCAAGTTATATTTCCTTTCGCAAGCTCCGGAACAAGCTGACCTCTGGAATTTGGGCCTAGAGATTCTGCACAACCATACCCTCTTACGAAAAGAAGGCACCATGACAAAGAATCCTGGAGTTCGGAATCCAGATCTTGGACAAGGAACGATTGACTCCAGGATCGGGTCCTAGAGACACGACAAGACAAAACACAAAGAAAAAAAAATACCGCGGGAGAGAAGACCCAGAGAAGGAAAACAAAGCAACAAAGGAAAAAGACAAGGCAAGAGCCAAAAGCAGAAAACAAAAAAAAGAGGAGACCCAGCATTTTGCACACAAAATGTAGGGACGGGGATGCAGGGCATAACAAATGGTGACTATTTGGGACAAATGCTTTAGCACATTCGAGAACTACATAATCTCTGGTTAGCAAAACTGGAATAAATCGTTACTCGAAGCATCTTACCTGTAAAGAGTAACATGTCTGAGAAAATCTGGCCATACACAATTTAGTCCATGATATTTTCATCAGTGGTGAAGTGTGTGCTTTGGAATAAAATCAAGTCGATGACCGCTGGGAGAAGCAGAGAAGAGGCACTAAGTATATCAAACCACAAAGTCATCAGATTCGCTCGTTTCTCCCAGAGACCAGAGTTTTGCCCCATTTCTTTGTCTCGTTATTTTGTATGTTTCTGGGTGGGAGGGTGGTACTTCTTTCACCATCAAGCTTAAGCTTAACTAAATTTAATGGTGGTACTTCTTTCACCCTTCCACCCACCTTAATATGTTGAATGGGGGACAAAAACTCCAGACACAGAAAGAATCCTTTTAAAAGTTCAGACTTGGGTCAACCAACTAGTGCAACCAATCTACCCTCGATGTGTCTGATTACTTGTTCCCTAATTTTTATTTCACTGATTACCAGACTTTTGGAGATAAATCTGATGAGGATTACTCATAATGTACTACCAAACTTATAAAATAACTCTGGAGACCGGACCGATTCCATCATGTTAACGATAGATTCTTAAATTCACCATGTTAAAGACAACATCCTGGAGACCAGATGTTATACATAGCATACCAATCCTCACAAGAGGGAGAGAAAAATGCCAAAACCCGAAAAGAAGACAAGAAAGGCAAAGACAATGCAAAAGCAAAAGGGCGGTCCCAGAGGACGGCCAACAAGACTATTTATAAGGCAAGGAACTTTACATAAAATACAACTTCGGGGAAACCAACCTTATTCGAAATAATGTTTGAAAAACTGTCCATTGATGGGCAATGGGATAGGTTCTCTACTCATGGTGTTAAGGCGGTAGGTATTTGCCCCGCAGATCTCTGAGATTAGGTATGGTCCAAGCCAGAGCCATTGGAACTTGGTGTGCTTTCCTTTCTTTTCCCAGGCCTTGTCCCACAACAGGACTAAGTCTGAAATCTGAAAGGCCTTGTATTAAGCTCTACAGTTAAACCATCATTTTACCACTGCTCGGTGACATGCAAAATGTTCAAGAGCTACGTCTCATTGTTCCTCCATCCGCACCAAATTCAAAAGATGAACCTCGACAATATTTTCCTAGTTGCTGAATTCCTGCATAAACTGCAAAACTGGGATCTATAAGTTGATTGAGAACACCGGGTTCTGGCCATAAACTAGATGGAATGGGGACATTCCCAACATAGCCTTAATTAGAATGCAATCTACCCAGATGGAAAATCTCAACTTTTGGTGCCAATCCTGGGGATTCTGTTCCAGCAAGTGTTTAATCACTTCAAGAAGATTCTTGTTCGTTAATTCAACAACACCGTTCCCTTGGGGGTAATAGTTGTTGGAAAACTTCAGAGTGATTTTCTGATTATAGGTCCATTCAAGTAGCTACACTGAAGAAAATGCCGGACCATTGTCACATACTATAGCAAAGGGCATTCCAAATCTTGTGACTATGTTTTCTTCCAGGAATTTGATAACTACATCTGTTGTGTTGTTCTTGCAGGGTATGGCTTCAGACCACCTAGTGTAGTAATCGGTTGCGGTTAAGATATATCAGTGGTTGGCAAATGAGTTGGGGTTGATTTCCCTGATAAAGTCAAATGCCCATTGAGCGAAAGGCCTAGCCTCAAAGAGTTGTTGCAAAGACATAGTTGGGTTACGCTCGTGATGTGCCGTGGTTTGGCAAGTATGGTATTTTCAGATGTGAGTGTAAACATATTTGAATATGTAGGGCCAATAATATCTGACCTGAAGGATTTGATGGGCGGTGGCATCAGCTGAGCCATGCCTGGTCCCAAACTTCCCATGGAATTCTTCAATCATTTTCATAGCTTGGTCCCTGTCCATGCACCGGAGGTACACTCCCTCATAGTTTCTACGGTAAAGCGCAGAGTTTTTGATCATGAAGTGAGCACTTTTCATCCACAAGGCGTGACATTTGTTGGGAGGTAACCCCTCCGGACATCTGTTGTTTAACAATAAATACACCATATCAGTGTACCACGGGTCTCGAGTGATAGACTCCACTGTGTAAGTCTGGCATTCTATGTGGGGAGTCTCTTCTGCCATCACTTGACTTAGTCCCTGGCCTCGGACTATATTCATGAGTTGCATTTCTAAGTCATACTCTTGGAGGATGGCCATCCATTTCCCCTATCTTTCACCCAATTCACTCTACATCAGCAGAGACTTCACAGCCTACTCCAGGATGATAGCATGCACCTTGCTCCGGAGAATATAATGTTGGAATTTCTTCACAGCATGAACAAGAGAAAAGGCCTACTTTTCCAATGATGAGTACCTGACTTTGACATTCTTGAAGGGGGAGCTCATAAAATATATTGGTTGTTCTTTCCCTTCAACCTTTTGGGTCAATACTGTCGTGGCAGAATATGACAAAGTAAAGGAGTAAATGTAAAACAGAAGGGAGTAGTCTAGACTAGCTAGGACAGGTGCCTCCGTTATCATCTATTTGATCAGGGTGAATGCCCACTTTGCTTCTGGACTCCACTCACTCTTGGTATCCTTTTTTATCATCTCGTTGTGTGGCTTTACTATCTCGGTGAATCCAGTGATGAACCATTGGATGAAGTTGATCTTTCTGAAGAAAGATCTCATCTCTTTCTTACTGTTGGGCATTTGTAGGTTTAGAAGCACTTCAACTTTCTTAAGGTCAATGGATATACCCTTCTTGGAGACAATATGCCTGAGAAACTTCCCTTTAGTGACCCCGAATATGCACTTCTTGGGGTTGAGGGATATTTTGTACCGGTGACATCTCTCGCAAATCTGGGCGAGGTGGGTGGAATGGTCACGCCTATCCCAGGAAAAGATGATCAAATCATTCATGTAGATGATTATGCATCGATTCACAAGGCCCTTGAACGTGATGTCCATAGCCTTTTGAAACTTGGCCCCTACATTGATCAAGCCAAAGGGCATCCTTCGATATGCAAACGTCCCCCACTTGGTGGTGAACGTCATTTTCTCTCTATCTTCGTACTTAACCATGACTTGATTGTATTCAGAGTACCCATCTAAGAAGGACATCATCTAGGATCCATTCACTATCTGCAACACCTCATCCAACGAGGGGAGAGGGTGATTATCTTTCTTTGAGGCTCTATTTAAATTTTAGAAATCCACACAAAGGTGAATTTCATTGCTCTTCTTTCTAACAGGGACCAAATTGGCAACCCACATAGTGTGCCAGAATGGAAAGATTATCTGGGCTGACAACAATTTCTCAACCTCTTGACAAATTAGAGGCTCAATCAGCGGGTTGACTGGTCATTGCTTTTTCCAAAAGGGCTTAGCATCAGGTTTCAGGGGGATGGTATGAGTCATAATGGAAGTATCGTATGTTTTTAAATCCTCATATCCCCATGCAATCATGTCTATGTATTCTCAGAGAACCACGAGAATATTCTCCTTCTCCTTAGGGGAGCAGGAGGTGCCAATGTGTATCATCTTTTCTTCACCGGGCTGGTCGATGTTTACTTTATTGAATTTTTCTCCCTCAAAGGAGGATGACATCTTCTCTCAGCCTCAAGGGTCTGAGTCAAAGATATGTTCAAGCATGACCATCCCCTTAGGGATGGTTTTGGTAGGTAAGTCCATGATCCCATCATCTTCATCACCCTACCCAGTATCATCATGGTCTCGTTCCTCCACTATCAGGTCCTCGAAGACACCAACATTGGCCATGAAGGCCAGGATATGCTGATCGTCCCGAAAACCTGAAAGTGGGTGACATTATCTGGGATAGATGGGGTGGGGATCATCTCAACCAAAAATATCTGGAGTCATGAGCCAACCATAGGCTCAAGTGTGCTCGCAGAAATAGTGAAGGCATCCGGGACATAATTCTGTCGTCGGGGAATAAGATTAATGCCGAAGGCATCAAAATATTTGATAAGGCTCCATGCCTGATTGCGATATGTAGCTATCCTCTTATCATGACATGTGTACTGACTCTGGACCTATTTGACAATCAACTCTGAATCACCCAGAGCATGGAGGCAGGTGATTCCTTTCCTTAATGAAAATAGGAGTCCAAGGATCAAAGCTTCATACTCTATAACAATGTTTGTGTAGTTGAACTGCAGCCTGTAGGATGCGAGGAAGGATTTCCCTTGCGGGTTGATCAATTCTACTCCAGCCCCACAACCCTATTTGGACCGAGACATGTCAAGCTTAAGGGTCCATAGATCGTCGCTTCTAGTTTAGAGCTGGGGAGATGGAGCAGTCTTTGGATTTCTTTTGCGAGACTTGGGAGGAGCTTCCTCCTGCACTAATCATGTGTGGATGAGGTTTGCCTCTGGAGGGGTTTGGAATTGAGATTCCCAAATAAATTACACTGAAGAAGTTCTTCCAATAGGGATACTAGGTTCTAGGGAATCAGTTGTATGTTCTTTGTTTTGGAGGGTGTCAATGTGTCGTGTAGTGATGAAAAGGCAAGGCTCACACTCTAGCTCTGAATGTTTCTGATAGTGTACTCAGCACCAAGTGCTAGACAAGAGTGTAGCAGGGGTTGCTGTGGCACCCTGAGAGTTAACCTTAACCCTCAACTTTTTGTCCAGGTCCTGGATTCTCTACAAGACTATGGGATCCTCTCCCGGGGTGAAATTGAACGTTAAGATTTCAAAGGGTTGGTACACCCCATGGGAAGTCTCAGAGAAGAAGACCTCATTAACCCTCCCAACTTTGGTAAGTGTTTGCTTCATCTGGGGTTCACTCTCAACCTGGATCTTGTTTGATTCTCCTTCCCAGGGGAGCCATAAGTGGGAGAAGTCAGTCGAAAAGTATCCATTCAAGGACTTAGACCAATTTTGACTTAATAACATCCCATAAGTCTTTGGGATGTCCACCACTTGGATGTCGATTATGCTGGCTATTCTGGGGTCCTAGATGAGTTGTATCCAAACATTCTTCAATTCTCCCACTATTTTCATAGCAGTCTTATCCAATTGAATCACTGTACCATTGGATGGGGTGGGTCAAAATCTGAGATTCTAGCATATGGATAGGGGCATGATGTTGCCCGAAGCCCCAGAGTCTACTAGATAGTTATGTATGTTTAGGCCTAGTAGGAATGGAGGATCTTCATTATTTCCCTGGAAGACAGCCGCATTGGCATCCTCAAAAGAGACAGTCTTGGGTGGGTGACTGACAACTTCCAGGTTTCCCAAGAGCTTCAAAAGAGATTTATTCTGCTCGAGACAGTTTAGCAGAACCTCCATCAAGGTCATGGAGGTGGTGGTTTGTTCTAATGCCTTTGTGATGTCAAATCTTCCTCCTGGGAATTGGTGGCTTCCCTCGGCCGGGTCCTTTTCTTGGTTAGAGCTAGAACCTTTTGGAGGGACAAGTCGGTCAGTTGTATTATCCCAGGGAGGAGTTTTCTTGGTAGGAGGTGTCAGCATGTAAACTGGTCCTTTACCAGCCTAGCTCTGAGTGTTGTAAGGAGTCCGCAGGTTGGTGAAGGCATTGGCCTCAAAGGTCAGAATTGATTCATCAAAGAATCCCTAAAATTTGGATTCTTCTTCATCTTCCTCAGAGGATCTAAAGAAGATGGTCTCACAAGTGAATGCATCATGAGTTGGCTCTTGCACGGGAGGTTCTGGGGGAGTAGCATCATGTGGTTGTTGCCGATCCAGCTAGAAAATCATGATGACCTTCCCCAGCATGGCATAGTTTACCTCATTGTGGGAGCCCGTGTCATGTAATCTACACCAATTGGTCATGGGTTGGAAATCTGTGACTGGTGTGAAATGTGATGGTCCAACACCACTTTGATTGGCATTTTGGTTTGGAGGTGGACCTCTTGTGTTTGTGTTATTATTCCATTGTTGTTGGTTGGGCCGAGGCCCATTGTTGAAGTTTCTTCCTCCGGCATTGTTGTTTTGTTGGCCGGAGAAAATATTCCCTATTTGGGAATTAGAGTTCTGGGGTGTGTAAGACCCTACCTTTAGTTGACCCATGTCCACAGTTAGGGTGGACAACATTCACCGGAGGGATTCAACCTTGGTAGTCAACTGAGTGTTTGTGTCACAATGTGACAGTTGTGGTTTTTGGTTCCCTAGGAAGGCAGCATTATTTACCGGAGTTAAGGGCGGCAATCCTCTAGTCATAGATGACTGAAAGAAGGGCACTCCGGGTGGTTGTGTCTAAGGTTGTTGTGTCTACTGCAGCTGGTTCCAAGGGAAAGATCCCAAACCTAGAATTGCTAGAGTCTGTGAAGGATAAATGTACCAGGCCTGCTGTTCTATCGCCGGTGGTGGGGGATTCATTACCATTGCGGGGGCACCCATTGCCAGATTGGGGTTATATCCCCTGGTGTATGCAGTTTCACCAGGGATCATGTTGAAGGGCATGCTCTGCCCAATCCCGCCCGGGGATTTGTTGAGACTGCGGGATAGTTCTAAGGCTATGTTGTAAACTTTTGCAAAAGTATCCCAGTCACCTGTGGTGGTTGTTCTCCAGAGGAGAGTGGCAATGAAGGGGTCCATCATGTTGAGATAGGTCTGTATGGTTACTTTCAGGGATGTAATGAAAGGGCCTGTGCACCGCTTCAGGGCGCGCTGGAACCGGTGATTGAATGTTGTAAGGGGTTGATTTGGTTCCTTTCTAATAGAAATGAACTAGCTATGGGACCAAGCTAGGTCCATGTGTACAAGAAAGGTAGCTAAGAAGGCATCCTCCATGTCTTTCCAACTGTTGATGGAGTTGGCGGGAAGGTTAAGGTACCAGTTCAGTTTTCCCTATCCTAGAGATAGGGGAAACATCTAAGTCACAACATCTTCATGTTGGATCTGGTGTCGGTTCATGACATCTTTGTATGCTTGCGAGTGTTCCTCTATGGTTCGTGAGCCTAGGTGCTCATATCATGGGCAAATCTTCTCTGGGTACGAGGGTAAGTCGTTGGTTGCACCCAAAAAAGTTCCCATAGGGGACCCGGTATTTCCAAAATATGCAGTCATTTAAGTAACTAAATTTTGAGTAGGTTGAACACTAGTTCCCAAGATTGTCTAGGAAGTTTGGATATTCTGCAGTACGCTGGACCCCCAGAAAATGGTAGCTAGTGTGGTTTTCAAGGTCTGTTTCTTTCGAGAAGGAGGCTCGAGTTCAACAAACCTTCCAAGGTGAGGGGCTGATCTAAGGATTCTCTCAAATTTCACTGGGGAGAAAGACCCAATCTCACTGAAGGCTTGTCTCCTAAAATTACGGCTTGGGGAACCCTTGAGAGGTGTAAAATCAGAATCTTGAGAAGGCGACGAGTTCATGCCCTCCTTCTAGTACCAGTTTCTGTTGACAGGACTTTGATGACCGGTTCTGCCAATAGGTGTAAGTTGTCACCGGGTATCGGGGTACTGGCCAACTTTGCCTGCAAAGGTTGTCTGAGGAAATGAGATTTCCCAGGCCTCCAAGCACCTGAGGGTCAGGTCTTGATGGTGCGGGGCTTGATTGGGAGATGTGACTATTTTCAAGGGGGATAGCTTGTTATCTTCAACTCATTCTCTCCGAGTATTCAAGTAGGTGAGGTTTCTCCAAGCATGTTTACACTTAACAAATAAACTAAAAAAGATCTTGCAAGGTTAGAAATATTTCATCTACCTATAGTTATGCTGAACATTCAAAATATCAGCAATGCTCCAACACACTATACTAAATATCAAAGAAACATACAACCTTCAATTCATATTTCATCAGTAGCAAGGGAAAGGAAGCCATTAATATACTTTTGAGTGTCAGAGCAGAGGACATGAAGAACACAAAGCATAAAATATCGTCAAATCAGAAGATAGGATGCCAACAACATCATTGCAAGAACTCTCCCTTCTTCATTAACATTTTTTCCAGCAAGCACTGGTGCGTGGTACAATGGTGGATCCAAGGGAGCATCTAACTACTGAAAGCTTAAAGACTAAGGAGCATTGAGCTCTACAACTGAGAAATGAGAAACTACTTTTCTATTACCATAGACTGCAAAATCATCAATTTCACCAACCCTTGGAATGGGGCCGGACTTACTATTTATACACATACATTTCTAACCCTAACCCTAACTTATGTTACACTGTTTAATAAAATACATTATTCGGTGGCCGGTACTACCTGCGCCACCCTACAAAAGACCTAGAGACAAAATAGGCCTGTCATGTCAGAAGAAAGAGACAAGAGAAGTGGAGTGGAAGAATCAGCCTCCAGAAGAGGGCCGAGAAGGAAAAGGAAGATCTCCAATCCCCTAGGAATCGAGGCTACATGCCTCATAAATGGGAAAAGTGGCACCCTATCTCTGATGTGCCAGGAGTAACATTGAAGCGGCACCTTGGGAAGACCATGTGTCAGAAAACCTTTTGTCGATCCAATGTAACTTGATGTAGCCATCTACCCTCCAACAACCTTTATTAACTGCTTTGAAAGTGACTGGTCGGCCTTGGCGACCGGGACATGGGTCACTGAAAGAATACAAAATATAGGATCTGAGACTCTGGGATCCAGGAACTTAAATTTCAAAAGAATAAAGAATACAAAAACACTTAGGTTTTCTTCGGCCCCCAGAGAACCTTTATTGTTGCTTAGTGTCATTGAAGGTTAGGAGGAGACAGGAAATTCCATCTTCATCAATGTCCTTAAGGCTAGCCCACTGGTACTTGGCCACCTCGATATGTTCCCCCAGGTCTGGAATATTTCCCTTGAATTCATTGGCCATCTTTGCCACATTGTAGCCACTAAGCACCATGCAAATTATTTGCATCATTTGAGCTCCATCAATTCACTTCGGGGATTGATACCTTGACTCCATTAACTCATCAAACTTCTCCAAAATATATTCCTTTAGTGTGCAAGTGTCAGTGCTAAATGGATCAGCTCTGGAGACCTTCGTAACAAAAGACTTGTATAAATTAAAAGAATATTGTACTGCATTGATCTTATCCTACAGAGTTCCCACCAGTTGCTGGATTACCTCTAATGTGAGGTCAAGTCTGAAGTGCTGGGTCCTCACAAAATCAAATGACTCTTCCCCCAAAATTCCAGACTCAGAGACAACTTCTTCTCCGAGGCCGATGAGATCTTCGAACTCAACTTTCCATGCCTCATAATTCTCAATGTCTGCCTCCCATATACTGATGATGGTTTTGGCCTAATGTAAGACATTGTGGACCACATATAGATCTGGGAGGGTGGACACCAAGAAATGTCAAACATTTCCCAACTATAAGGTGACCCATTCATCCACCGCTTGGGCCTTCCTTTTCATCACCCGTAATGAGTCTATGTCACTTTGCGATAGTGGTGCATCAGATGTCAAGGCCTTTGGTGGAATAATATTAATAGGCCAGGCCAGCTCAGTTAGCAACCCCATGAGGTTTGCATTTCTCTCCTTTTCTTCCTTGAGCTTTTGAGCTTCCTTTTTGTAGCGAGCCTCTACTACCTTGGCTGCTTCCTTTAACAGGTCTACTTCACCCTATTTCTCTCTCTTCCCCAGTGATATTTTTGTGACATTATAATCTCTGGCCTCAGCCGTTGCTTCTTCTCCATCTGGGGAAGGTGTCACTATTACTGTGACTGTTTCTCTGCCCGGCTCGGTTCGAAGAGTGTGAACCGTCTGGGCTTTCTTGGCCTTTGGCAGGTTCTAGGCCTAAGCCATCATCTCTACCAAGGAGAGATGGGCTTTAGGTATTGATGGGGGGCCTTTCTCTTTTGAGACTCCACCAACCATTGTGGCAGGCGGGGTGGCTTTGTAGCCAAAATCTATTCCTGTGGCTTCTCCCCAATGTCCTATTATGCCCCTTCATTAGGATGAGCCTCCTTTGACTCCTTCCCGGTATCTTCTGACTCACCAGTGACATTTCCTCCAGTGATACCTGTATCCTTCACCCCGTCATCTGTATCTTCAGTGATATTCGGGTCCTCGTTGGTTCCCCCAAGGTTTTCTTCTTCCTCATGTTCTTGTTCTTCGTCAGCCTCTGTTGCTGGGGTGTCCTCTTCCATTAGTACATCCTTAGGTAGTGGGGGAGGCAATGGGCCAAGGTTTAATGTTTGGGCCGCAGTGATTACCTCCCCAAATGTTACCTTTGGGAGCGGCATTTGGAACACGACAGTTGGGGTCATGATTGTTCTCGAAGGTCTAGTTTCGCCAGCCGATGCCATTGGTTCAATTTGTTTCTATTGCCCTGAAACTCTCATATCTTGCATTTCTAGGACTTTAGAGGCTGCCTCTTGCTCTGTCCCTTTCTCTTCTTCCATTTTTTCCTCCTACTCCTGCGCAGGTTCTTGTTCTAGAGCTTCCTCCTGCTGCAGGATGTCAGCCTCCGGTTGTTCAATGTCTCCCTACAAATTTTTGAACTCGTCAGTTCTAAAGACATCATCAAATTCATCTTGAGGGGGAGGATTTTTTGAGGCATGAGTGGGCTCTGGTTCCCTCTCTGGCTCCAGGGAGTCAGAGGAAAGGATTTCTACTTGTGGGATCTGAGGCATCCCTAGCATCGGCTCTGCCTTCGGCTTTGGATTAAGCCTTTTCTTCCGCTTGGTGACCAAGGGAGGCCCTACATCCCTCAGGAATTACTCCTCCTCTGGATCAACTCTGGTTGCTTTGACCATTAGTGCTGCTAGTGACAGGAAAGAAGAAGGACAGATGGGTCCGGTCATGAGCACCAGATTAGTCAACTATGTGATTAAATTCTCCCTCATCCGCTGGGAGGCTGCTATTGATTACTTCAGCTATTCTTTTATGGGGATCTCCTGCATAGTTGGAGTCTCCATTATTATTTTTCCCTTATCTTCTCCTTGTGAAGAAGTTCTGACCCCGGGGGTCAGCTTTGGTACCGGCTGGAGAGCCCTGCGGGTACTTCCAGGGCAAATTCTCTTGAAATGTTTGTGGCTGCACTCGACCATGTTGTGAGTAAATTCCTCTATGGTGGGCCCCTCTTAGGTATTCCAGGTTACCAGTGGGGGTGCCAATTTATCAATCCCCTTTGCTTTGTATTGGGGGTCTATTGTGGAGTCGGCGTCTGAGAAGACATCCGGAAATTTTCAGAGCTTCAACCTTTCCATCATCCCCATAGTCATCTAGACGTAGTGCCAGCTTCGGACTTAACGTCATCCTGGAAATCTTCCCAGAAGTCCTCCATGTGGTATTGGTGGGGCTCTAATGCCTGGGGAAGTGCCAGTGCAATTTTTCCATGCGGATCAAATTTTTTCCGTGCTAGATAAAATTCTGCTAAGTTCATGCTCTTGAGCTCGTTGTCTGTCTCCTTAGCTGCGGCCAGACTGCATGAGTAATTCCCACAAGTGATTGGGAATGGGATATTTGTCACCTTCTTCAAGGCGTAGAAGGCATACAATTCCATTATTTGTCTGTAATACTCCAAGAGAATTATCTTGTTCCCATAATGTTTGGGCAACAAATATGGTTTCCCAGAGAAGCCGGTTACCCTTATGTAAGTGTGCTTCTAGAATTTTATGTAATAATGGCTATAAATTTTGACCAGATCCATTGCCTCCATGGAGAGATGGTATCCTGCATGCCGGGTAGGTGTGATCAGGTTGTAGTAAATGAAGGCGTTGTTCACCCAGCAGAAATTGGGGAAACTAGCCTCCCATTGAATTTGTAGGAAATAATCCCAGGGAGCCTTCTAACCCAGGCTGATCCCGAGTACACCTGATGTGAGTAACCCATTGGTGTGGGGTCATTGTTGCACTAGGGCCTAGAGAACATAAGAATTCATATAGAACTTTTTCTTTTGGACCACCTAAAGGAACTGAGAATCCACGTGGTTTGAAATAATGGTGGCCCAATCAAAGTACTCCCCGCCGGTGGAAATGCCAAGCAAGAAGTAGTACATCCACC
>MU223559.1:849981-860251 GCA_018584345.1 Thuja plicata | reverse complement strand
ATATAGAACTTTTTCTTTTGGACCACCTAAAGGAACTGAGAATCCACGTGGTTTGAAATAATGGTGGCCCAATCAAAGTACTCCCCGCCGGTGGAAATGCCAAGCAAGAAGTAGTACATCCACCCTGTGAATTTCTGGGCATGTGGTTGCCCAAAGACCCTCGATAGTGCTATCATCCCCATCTAGATACTTTCTTTAAACTCAGACCGGGGATCTCTAGCTTCATTTTCTTGGGATCCCTCGTTGGGGTCTTGAGCCAATGGTTATTCATGTATTGCCGAGCCGCGACCTCCATCTGCTTAAATTGTGCTAAGGCATCTGATCTGGTAACCACAGTTGGGTTGTCAAACTGAGGGATCCCCAACCCTATCCGAAAAGTTGCAGCATTGACAGACACCATGGGGGTGGGATACCCAGTTGGTTCCGGGGCTGTGAGTATGACAGCCCGGATGGAAGAGTTGTAATGCATGGCAAGTGTAAGAGTTAACTCTGGGGCCTGCATGGAGCATGGGAAACAAGCAGCCTTGAGAATCCCAGAATCTCTGACGCTGATCGTCAGTGGATCCCCAGACTGTTGCTGAATGTACATTATTTTCACCAAGGCCTGCATCTTGGCCCACATTCCGACGCTGGTGTTGGTAATCAATTGAACTTTTGAATCAATCTTTGATTCCATGATGGCATTATCCTTCACATACTTCATGGTGAGAGGCAATTTCTCTAAGGCCCTCTCCATCTTAGAGCTGACAGCTACCCTAGTGACCACTATGGATGCAAGTTCCAGATTCTCGGGTGGTGAAGATGCAGAAGCCTCAAACATGATGAAAGTATATCGCTTTAAAAACCTGCAAGGTAAGACGACCGTTAGAATTCATAGATAAATAATACTCTGAGATCTGGAGATCTTACCACCACGGTGGTTGTTTTCCTGAAAAGTTAGTTTAGGTTAAAAATCCCAGAAAGTATATATATAATGCAAAACTTAGAAAATTAACCAATATCTAGGCCCGAGGGTCTCAATATACTTAGCAAGAGTAAGGTGTAGGCTGGTGAAGACAAAAGACTCACAGTCCAAAAAACTAACTATTGGAAGGTGTGTGCGAAAAGTGAACTGTCAGGCCCACGTGGGCATCACGTGGCTATGTAATAAATGGAAGTTATGGCGACGATGACGGAGCCAACTGTCCAAATGCACAAAAATGTGGAGGCCACTTGGACAGTTTTGAATGCATGTGTGGGAAATAAATGGATCATTAAGGCTGGTTTAAGGAGGAGAGAGAAAACCACCTAGTTAAAACCAGCCAAGAGCCAAGTTTCAACTAGGTGGTATCCTACCTGGAATGAGCTTGCGAATGAGAACAGAGGAAGCACAATGAGCTTGTCACGAAACTGAGTAGATATACATAACATATACAAAATTTATAGCAGAGCTAAAAGGTATATACATGGAAATGGAAGGATATACATTAATATACACTAAATATACATATATATAAAATGCAGAGCAGCTATTTACATAAAACTACGCAGAAAGTATACAACATATACAAAATTTACATTATTCTACACCTGCACAGAGGGAAAACAACCCTCTAGCAGGGCTGACCCACCAACGGGCGGCAAACCAGACGACCAAGATAAAAACAAAATGAGGAAACAAGACGGAAAATGCAAACAAACGCCAACAAAACATAACGAAAAAGTGAGAAAATGGAGAGAAACCAGACACCAACCTGAAAAATAGAGAAAGGAAAGAAGGCAAGGTGTCATAAACGCTCTACAACAACTTCCACCTTCAAGTGATCACCACCCAACACCAGAAACCACTTTTAATTGTTCAGAACAACTCGAAATAGCTCACACTAGATTCTCGCTAAGATCGTTGTGATATCACTCTGAAATCGCTCAAATTGCTTAAGTGTTTTAATCATGGTAATTATGAAAATGATAGGTGATTTCTATTTATACCCAAGGTGAAAAGCAAGTTACCTTTCCTTCCACAAGCTCCAGAATAGGCCGACCTCTGAACTCCGGGCCCGAAGATTACATGCAACTATACCCTCTTACGAAAAGAAGATACCATGGCAAAGAATCCCGAAGTCCAGAATCTGGATCCTGGACAAGGAATGATAGACTCTGAGACCGGGTCCCAGAGACATGACAAGACAAAATAAAAAGCAAAACAAACACCGTGGGAGAGAAGACCCAGAGAAGGAAAACAAAGCAACAAAGGCAAAAGACAAGGCAAGACCCAAAAGCAGAAAACAAAAAAAGGGGGGGACCCAACATTTTTCACACAAAATGTAGGGACGGTGATGTAGGGAATAACAGTAAGTTTGATGCCAGGAGTGATGAATTTATTTTCATTGGTTACTCTACAAAAAGAAAAGCATACAGATGTTTCAATTTGAGAATGAAAAAGGTAAATGAAAGTACTCATGTAAAAATTGAAGAAAATTTTATGGTTCAAGAGAGATACTATGAATATGCACCTATGATTGAAGATGAACCCAGGCCTAGCAGCAAAGATGAACCCAGGCCTAGTAGCAAAGATACCACTCTAAAGATGATATCATTGGAGATCAGAGCAACAGTTTTTTGACCAGATCAAAAGAAAAAAGTCTATCAATGGATGAAGAGGTATGTTTAATTTCATAGATTGAACCTTTATGTGTTGAAGATGCTTGTAATAATTCTGATTGGAAGAATGCAATAAAAGAAGAATTAGATAAGATGATTAAAAATGATACATGGGAATTGGTCCCTAGACCCAGTGACAAAAATGTGATTGGAACAAAGTGGGTATTCAGAAACAAGATGAATGAAGATGGTATAGTAGTAAGAAACAAAGCAAGATTGGTATGTAAAGGATATGCGTAGAGAGAAGGAATAGACTACACTGATACATTTACCCCTGTGAGTAGACTGGAAGCCATTAAATTTTTCTTGGCCTATGCAACATTCAAAGAATTTAAAGTTTATAAAATGGATGTAAAGTTAGCTTTTCTGAATGGTGACTTGAACGAAGAAGTCTACATAGAATAGCCTGAAGGATTTAATCTTTTAGATAAACCAGATATGGTATGCAGATTGAAGAAAGCACTCTATGGTCTTAAATAGGCCCCAAGAGCTTGGTATGAGAGACTTGATGGTTATCTTACCAAGATTGGATTTAAGAAATGTGCAGTAGATTGTAACCTATTCACAAGAGAGACACCTGATGGATTACTACTAGTTGCCATATTTGTTGATGACATTATCTTTGGAGGTAATGACAAGATTAGTACAACATTTGCAAAAGAAATGTAGAATGAATTTGAAATGAGCATGATGGGTCCTATAAAACACTTTTTGGGACTAAATGTAAAACAGACAGATAAAGGTATATTCATTAATCAGTCAAAATATGTGAAGGAAATATTGAAGACCTTTAAGATGGAAGACTGTAAGCCAATATGCACCCCTATTATTACAAGAAGCAAGCTTTCAAAAGATGATAATTCCACAACAGTTGATAAGACATTGTACAAATCTATGATTGGAAAACACATTTATCTAACTCAATCTAGACCTGACATATCTAATGCAATTGGCATTGTTGGAAGATTTGCAGCTGAACCCAAGAAGAATCACCTAATGGCAATCAAGAGGATATTCAGATATATAAAGGGAACTATAGACTATGGTTTATGGTATCCTAAATCAGAGAATGTACAACTTCATGTGTATATAGATGTAGATTGGGCAGGTTGTATTGATGATAGGAAGATTACTTCAGGAGGAGTAGTATTTCTTGGAGACAGGTTTGTTTCTTGGATAAGCAAGAAGCAGAACTGTATTTCTCAGTCAATAGCAGAAGTTGAATATGTTGCAGCAGCACTGAATTGCTCAACCATGGTTTGGATCAAGCAAATGGTTAAAGACTTTGGTATTCAAGTTGATTATCCTATTGTTATTCATTGTGATAACACTAGCACTATTAACATGTCTAAGAACCCTGTGATGCACGCAAAGACAAAACACATAGAGATCAATTACCATTTTATAAGAGAAAAGGTTGCAAAAAAAGAAGTGAAATTGGACTATGTGAGCACCAAAGAACAGTTGGCAGATATTTTCACAAAACCTTTATCAAAGGATACTTTTGAGTATCTCAGAGAGAAGTTGGGAGTAATTCCCTCTCGTAAGTCTGATTAGAGAATACAGGAAGAACATCAGTCCTTTGTGACTGATAAGTGGTTGACTACTCTACTTCTGGAGTAGTACCTGTGCTTAATGATTTATGGTGCCCTTTGCCATTGATGTCAAAGGGGGAGTATGTACTAAGGGGGAGAATATACACTGGGGGAGTATATATCAATGGAACAAAAACACAGTCAGAGGAACTACAATAGTGTAGAGAAATCTTTGATGAGGATATTGAGAAGATTGTAAAAGAAAGAGGACACCATGAATAGAGGATGTTTTTAATATCATATGTTTCCATAAATGTCAAGGGGGGAGATTGTTGGAGATTTGTTTATGTATAGTTGATTGATTGTATGTTTGTCATTAATGACAACATATAATACAAAGTAGTGATTCTGTATGTACTTATCAAAATGATGATATCAAGCCTTGCATGGTTAGATACATGTTGTAGACATCTTTATTATGTTATGTTCATACACATAGATCCAGATATGATGTTTCAGTCAAGTTGTGTAATTTTGTTATTGGCAGTTACAGTTTTGGAAGAGTATCTATTTAGAGCTGACGTATGTAACATGTTTCTTGAGTTGCACCTATCTTCAAGATATGTGTGTGTATATTCATGATTATTTATGAGTTGATGATAGTTATCTAAAGGTGTCAAATGTGTTTCAAGAAGATTGCAAAGTTAGAGTTGATTTGGTGAAGCCGACTTAGTGAAGCATCGCGTCTATTCAATTTGTGTTGCACGGACTTAATATTGTTTGCATGCTTAGTAGAGCTGACAAGGATGTTATGAAGAGTTGTCTTATAGGTCCCATGATCTCATACTTTGAGGAAGATACTTATAGCAAGTCATTTGTGATACGCTAAGTGTGAATGATATGAAAAAAGACATAAAATGTACAGAGAAGAATATCAGTTGTGGTTCATTCATCAAGAGTCTATGTGAAGAAGTAAAAGATTATAATACATTGGAACTAATCAAGATAGAAGGTCTACTCTATAGGTCATCATTAGATATAGTGCATATCTATTCTACAGAAGGTTGTAGCCTTCACCATTGAAGCAGTGAGCTTTTGGATAGTGAGTCCTCACCCCTAACAGGGTTATTTGTAAAAGACTCCTAACAAGGTCAGACCCTTAACCGGTCACTATAATTATTTCTTTGTAAAGAACAAATCCTAACAAGGTTGCAAGATCTTCTAATAGGGATTACTATAAACAAGTATAGTTCATTGTGGGTGCTAATTCCCACCGGGTTTTTTATCATTTGGTTTCCCCGTAATCAAAATTGTGTGTTGTGTATTGTGTTATCTGTATGTGCATTTAATTTATTGTATTATGAAGTTAAAGAAGTAAAAATAAGTAAAGTTACTGATAACTGATTCACCCCCCCCCCTCTCAGTTATCCTTTGGGACTATTCTAACAATTGGTATCAGAGCCAAGTGCCTTGGAGAAGAAGCCTAACAGCTTAAGGTTGATCAGATGGCTTACTTAAGAAAAGAGAGCCCTTCACCCACAAGGCTCTCTACTCTCCCAAGGGTGATTCTATCCTTTCACACTCAAAACATCACACAAGACAAGGAAACTCATGGAATCCACAACACAACACTTGGCTACAACATGATAACAAATCTACCAAGAGAAACAATGCAATATTTGAAATGCATAACATAAGAGATTTATTTTGGCTTGAGAGAAACAAACTTTATCCAATATAATGGAAAAATAAGATGAATTTGAGCCTTTTCCCTTCCTTAATATTTTCCTCTCCTTAATCAAATCTCCAAGTCTAACTAGCTCAAGTAGCAGTCTCCAAGTTTGGAGAGTGGGAAAGCAACCCAAAATTTCCTCCAAAATCTCACTAAAAGGGCTCTCTCACCTACTCCCCACCTACTAATCATAATAATAGATGACTTGAGTCCTCTTTTTTTTCCACCTTGTCTCCTCTCATAAATGAAAGGAAGACCAAAGTTGTGGAGAAGATGGTGGTCATGTCTTTCTTCAATTTTCGCCACTCTAGAAAAAGGGTACTTTAGGGAGGCCATAAATGAGATTTTTACAACCAAATGGATAAAAATTAACTCCTAACCCATAGTACACCTATAGGGATAGCTAATTTTAACCCTAACTACCCCTTGGGCTCATTCTAACCCCTATAAAACCCACTAAGAGTTCACACACGAAATTATGTGATGGGACTCAAGGTTTGAATCCAAAACAAGTAACCCTACATGGTGACTCTAGGGTAAGTGTCTAATCTTCCATAACTCTCATGGGCATGCCAAATCACTTTCACAAGTGTCAATTGACACCACAAAATTACATCACATTTACACAACACTTGGCATGCCTAGCTGGAATTACATAATGAACATATTACAATAACATACATGCATATTCACAATTATAAAATAAATCACTAAACAATGAGGTTATATCTCTCTGTAGAGTTAACCTTGGCTCTTTACTGAATTTTAGATAAATCCAATCTTGTTTCCCCAATTTGATTCCATGGTCTATTCACCTGCACACTCGATCAAAGCATCAGTAGTCCAAGGAAAAAAAATCATAACAATAATAACAATTATCTAAATAGTCATGAATTTAAAAGACATTATTTCCATAATTATGTCATCGACAAGTATTTACGAGATCATTCTCAAAATCCTTTAATCACATCTCCTCTAACATTTACAATTAACAATAAAAGATAATTTGCATAATTTCAAATTTTTATTGCAGATTCATTTTCCTCATAACATAATTGAGATTCCAAAACATTGAATTCATAATCGAAATCCTTCTACTATATCATAACATCAAGATCATTGTATCATAAGCATATAAAAGTAAATCCTAGCATCATCAAAATAAACATCATCACATAATATCGAATGTTATGAAATCACTATCCAATAAGTCAATGTATCATCCTGGTAACCAAAATATGAAAATATCAGTTGTGCTATGATGGGTCGGGGTAGGACCTCACATCTCTACATAATTTATCAGGTTTCAAGTCTCCAAGACAAAGCCAAATTTATGGGACTAGGTCAACTTGAGTCAGCATTGTCCTAAGAATCTAAAAATTTCACAAGTGGAAGTTAAAGGCATCTGGGTTCTAGATCTGAAGTTTGTTCCTCCTCTCCTAGCTTCAAGGTGAGTTCATTCTTCTTATTTTCATCTTGTATTTAATTTTATACATCAAATCTAATATCATATTTAGTTAGCTGTAATTTCATTTATCATAGTTTACATTCCTTTCATTACCTTGCATATCATTTTAGATATCACATACATCTTAACATAAAAGGAATTCAATCTCCAACACTCCATCTTCAAATTTAATTCTAGAATTAACACCCCTTAATCATTTTGGGCTTTGCTAATCTGGTTTGGCTTTGAGGGTGAAGCCTTTTGGGGATGTTCCTAATGTAACATAGGGCACTCCCCTTTAATATCCACATTTGATTTGGTGAGCCATCTTCCAGTAATAACATAGTGGTTCGCCATTTCTTATGTTACAACAGATATCCTCTTAAAAAATGCACGTATTCCAAACTAGGAAGAAGATCCTTAAAAGAACTCAAAGTTTCAAGAAAGTAAGAGATCTTTGAAAGATATATATGAAACAAGTGTAAAGTGGTCCTTTTTAGGGATACATAGCTATCAAAGGGGGATAAAGAGATCTTTCCCTATGAATATCTACCAAGTTCTAAAGAGATGAAATCTTTAATAAATATGACATCTTCAACACTAAGAAAGACAAAGGAGATCAAGAATACATGCCTCGCCCATTAATAGGAGATGCGATTCTTGATGATGCACTACACACTTTCAACACCAAGGAGAGATTATTTATAAAAGAAATGTGATTTTAGGAAAGAAAGAGGTCCTAATCAAGGATACATGTCTCTAAGAGAGGGTAAGGTCCTCATGAAGGACAAATAATTATATATAGTTCAAAGGAAAATTATTATAAAAGGTATGATTTAACAAGGGGAAAAATGAATCCTTAAGAAGGAATGAATGTTTGAAAACTGTTTGTAGACGTCCAAAAATATTAATATTATTATTATTTTTAAATTCTCTTTTATTCATCTAACTATTTAATTAAACTAGCAAATATGTACTCTATATATAAAATGCGCCGAGAAGTATCGAGGCGTTGAAGTTTTTCAATTTTAATTTTTATTAAATTTTAATGATGAAAAAATTAAACGCCTCGATACATCTGGGTGTATGTTATATATAGAGTATATATTTTCTAGTAGTTGCGGCAATGCGGTAAGGCATTAAATAAATTAATATAAAATTATATAGAATATACCCTAAGTGTGGGTTAGGGTTTTAATTAGGGTTAGGGTTTAAGATTATGATTAGGATTAAGGTTTAGGATTATAATTATCATTAGGGTTAGGGTTTACATCATGGTTAGTATTATGATTATAGTTAAGGGTTTTTATTAGGGTTAAGATATGGGTTTAGGTTTATACCATGTTTAGGGTTTGGGTTGTCTACATGGTTTTAGTTATAATCTTATTTAGGATAAGGATTATAGTTAGGGTTAGGGTTAATGTTTGGTATAAGGTTTAAGTTTAGGGTTAGGTTCATGGTTTAGATTATGCTTAGAGTTAGGGTGTATGTCATGGTTAGTATTATGGTTAAGGTTAAGGTTTTGTAGTGTTGGGTTTTAGGTTATGTTTATGGTTAAGATTTTCATCAGGGTTAGGATTATAGTTATGGTTAAGATTTACATCATGTTATAGTTAGGGTTCATGGTCAATATTATGGTTAGGGTTCTAGTGTTTAGAGTTAGGTTTATGATTATGGTTAGGGTTTATATCAATGATATGATTTATGGTTAGGGTTAGGATTTACATCATTGTTATGGTTAAGGTTGGGGATAGAGTTTACATCATGGTTAGTATTCTAAAGTATTAGGGTTAGGGTTCAGATTCTTTCTAGGGTTTACATCATGGTTAGAGTTAGGGTTAAGATTATGCTTGGGTTTATATTTTATGTTATAGTTAAGTTTAGGGTTAAGATTATGGTTAACGTTAGGGTTAGGGTCATGGTTGGGATTACACTTAGGGTTAGGGTTTATGGTGTGGTTAGTATTATGGTTAAGGTTAGGGTTTTGTAGAGTTGGGTTTTAGCTTATGTTTATTGCTAAGGTTTTCATGATGGTTAAGATTATAGTTAGGGTTCATGGTCAATATTATGGTTAGGGTTCTAGGGTTTAGAGTTAGGTTTATGATTATGGTTAGGGCTTGGATCAATGTTATGATTTATGGTTATGGTTAGGATTTGCATCAATGTTATGGTTAAGTTTGGGGATAGAGTTTAAATTATGGTTAGTATTCTAAAGTGTTAGGGTTAGGGTTTGAATTTTTGCTAGGGTTTAAACCATGGTTAGAGTTAGGCTTAGGATTATGGTTGAGTTTATATTTTATGTTATAGTTAAGGTTAGGGTTAAGATTATGGTTAACATTAGGGTTAGGGTCATGGTTGGTATTATGCTTAGGGTTAGAGTTTATGGTGTGGTGTGAATGTCAAACGATGCACCTATTACTTGCGACAAAACACTTCAATAAGTTATTAGATTAGTGAAAAATAGCATAAAAGAGCAATGGTTAGATACAAATCACTAAAACTGACTTATTGCTCCTTATCTAGGAAGAGTTTGAAAAATGTCATAATCATGCCCCCAGATTATGCACCATTCAGTGACAATACACTCCTAAGAATGAGAGATTTAATTGAAAACTAAGCTAAATGATTAGAAAGCATGTAATTAAGCTATGAAAACTAACATTATAACAATGCATGGAATTGAAACTAAAATGCTATAGATATCTAAACAGCATAACAATGCAATTTAACTCTAAAAAGGAGGGCCATTTGCTTTCAAAAATGCCTTCTATTTATAGAAAAAGGGATTGAAATGGGTGGTTTAGATGCAAAGCTGAAGAGAGGTCAGGATTCCACTAGAAGAGAGCACATGGATTGTGCTTCTTCAAGTGCATCAAATTGTGACACTTGTCACAATATTATTGGGTTGAAAGTAGG
>MU223559.1:839671-849798 GCA_018584345.1 Thuja plicata | reverse complement strand
GGGTGGCTTGAGAAAGTGGACTTGGAGAGAGTCAAGCTTGAGAAAGTTGACTCTCCCAAGTGGGTTGAGTTGTTAATCATTCCTTAATGGAATGTGACAACATTAGGAGGGAGGTTATAATTAGATTAGCAAGGGGGGAATAGGTTGGGATGGGTTAGAACCCAGGGTAGAAGTGGTTGAGATGGGTTAGGTTAGGGTTTAGGGGAATATAAATGATATGAATTAAACTTGTTTAATTCATTCAAAAATAGGAATATTAATTATTTAATCTTTTTATTTCTTTTGATAATTAATTAGGACTATAGCCATTTTAATTAAATTAATAGGCTAGGGGAATGAGTTTAAAATGCAAGTGATGAGATAGATTAACTCCTTTATAATTAAATACTTTAGCCATTGTTTGAATTTGATAATATTTGATTGGTTGAAATTGATTTGAATTGTATGGCTGAAGTAGTTAATATAAATTAGTGATAAAAATCACCTAGGACATTAAATATGATTTAATAATAAATTATGCCAAAGTAACATTGTCTTGACATAACAGGGGGTATGATCACACCTAGGGCAAACAGGGTCTATGGTCGGTACATACCAAATCCAGGTGGTTACAGGTATTATGCTTAGGGTTAGAGTTTATGGTGTGGTTAGTATTAAGGTTAAGGTTAGGGTTTTTTAGAGTTGGGTTTTAGGTTATGTTTATGGTTAAGGTTTTCATCATGGTTAAGATATAGTTAGGGTTAGGGTTTACATCATGTTATAGTTAGGGTTCATGGTCAATATTATGGTTGGGGTTCTAGGGTTTAGAGTTAGGTTTATGATTATAGTTAGGGTTTATATCAATGTTACATGATTTATGTTTAGGGTTAAGATTTACATCAATGTTATGGTTAAGGTTGGGGATAGAGTTTGAATCATGGTTAGTATTCTAAAGAGTTAGGGTTGGAGTTCAGACTCTTTCTAGGGTTTACATCATGGTTAGAGTTAAGGTTTGGATTATGGTTGGGTTTAGATTTTATGTTATAGTTATGTTTAGGATTAATATTACAGTTAAGGTTAGGGTTCAATGTTTGGGTTATCTTCAAGTTTAGGATTAGTAAAGATTGAAGCTAGAGATAGTATTAGAGATAGAGTAAGGAATGTGATAGGTTTTAGGTGTTGATTAGGATTAGGGTTAGAATCATAACATAGCACTCTTTTTATTAGGGTTAGGGTAAGAATTGTTGTTAGAATTAGGGTTAGGATTAGAGTTAGAGATGTACTTAAGATTAGGATTGGGGTTAGGGATAATTTTATGGATATGATTTAGAATTATGATTAGGGGTAGGGTAAGGGTTAACATTAGGGTTATGATTATAGTTAGGATTATCATTTAGGGTTGGATTTAAGGTTATGGTTAGGGTTAAGGTTTACATCATGGTGAAGGTAGGCATCTTGGCCAAGATTAGAGCTTGATTTTAGGTTATGTTTATGGTTAAGGTTTTCAACATGGCTAAGATTATGGTCAGGGTTAGGGTTTACATTATTGTTATGATTAGGGTGTCATGGTCAGTATTATGATTAGGTTTCTAGTATTCTAAAGTTATTGTTTATGGTTATCGTGAATAATTCTCACCCAAACTGAACCCTGATTTTAAATTTAGTTAGACCCTAATATTACCCCTTACAAATGTCACCTAAATTGAGCACTAATGTCAAAGATAGCCCTAACTTCTTTTTACAATCAACTCATTTAACCCTTAAATTAACCTAACTTCATATTTATATAATATAACCATAATTGAACTCTTACTATAATTCAATCCTAAATCCTAACACTATCCATAATTAAAATATTTTCCTATGACCCTAATACAAACTTAACCCTAATTGCATCCTAACTCAACCTTATTTGAAGCTTAACTAAATCCAACCCTAACCATGATTTACTTCCAACTAAATATATCTCCTATAAATCTAATTGAATCCTAACCCTAATAATAACTATTTATCCTGAGCTATAATTATTATCCTAAATAAACCCTAATTTCAATTTAATTAAACTCTAATTTTAACCATTACCTAATTTACACACTAACCTTAAAATTAATCATTAGTAAAAACTAAGCCTATTTATAAAAATATTAACTAACTTAATTGCTAGTAGAAGTCTCCCTATTATATTATTTACTTTATACTAATCAAAACTTATTCTAATAGAAGTCATTCTAGGATTTAGGGTTTATGATTATGGTGCATAATTCTCACTCTAATTGAACCCTCATTTAAAATTTTATCTGACCCTAATATTAACCCTTACAAACCTAACCCAAATTGACCATTAATGTTAAAGATAATCCTAACTTCTTTTTACAATTCGTTCATTTAACCTTACCATTAGCCTAACTTACATATTTATAATATAACCCTAATTGAACTCTTACTATAATTCAATCCTAAACCCTAACCCTAATTGTACCCTAACCCCAACTTTATTTGAAGCTTAACTAATTTAAACCCTAACCATGATTTAGTTCTAACTTATACTTCTAGATTATAATCTAAAAGTATATTTAATTTTTGTAAGGATTTATTTAGTCAAAGTTAATCAAAGATATGTTAGATAAAGAATATTAAATGAGTATTACCAAATATTAATTTGACATTTATATTATTTTATCATACTTTTTATATTAAATATATTATTAATACACATTTTAATTAAAGATAAATTGATATTGTTTATTATTTAGGGATTAGCAGAAACTTATTGAAAAAAATAGAAATTAATCTAAGTATATAAGAAACATTTCTATTTAAGTTTTCTCTTTCTGTTTGCATGCAAATCAATTTTTTATTCTACTTTTTCTTTTTTGCATGCAAACTATTTCATCATCTAAAATTAAAATAAATTCTATTTTTAAAAAATATCAATTAGTTTTAGAATAAATTTAAAACTAAAATCTAAATAGAAATAGAACAGATTTGTTGAAAATAAAGAACATTTCTATATTTTTGTAGATAAATGAACAAAATTTCTATTCTATTTTCACTTTTTACTGCAAATTGTTTCAAATTTTAAAATTAAAATAAATTCTAATTTTCTAATTATTAATATTTCAAATAAGAATTACTAAAGAATAGACCCTAAATAACTTTGCATGTTATATTTCAGTCATATTTAATTTAATGAGAAATCCAATCTAAGAAGTTCAAATTGCTTCAAATATTAACACATTTAATAAGCATCATTTAAATATCAATTTAGATATTTTAAAAATATAGAATTGGACCATACAAATACAACTAATGATACCAATGTACTTTCTTGCAAGCAAGATGGAAAATGTATGCATTATTTTTTGTGATTCTTGTGAACACCTTAGTACATTTTTCACTTTCAAAGTTAGCAATAATTAGAGAACAAAACATGAAAATAAATAATGGTGGATACCATACTATTTTTGCATTTAAAGTTTCAAAGTAGAAAATTAGTCATAATGTTTGCAGAGCTCATTGATATTTTACAAAGTTTGATAGTGATGCAAAGGTTGTTTGGTACGATGAAGCTTTCTCAAGGATTTCATCCTATGTTGGCAAGGAAAACCTATGCCCTATCCAAATAACAAAATGAAACTTCTATATATTATTGTTAATCAAAACATAATACAATAATTTAATTTACTAAAAATCTAAAAATAAAATCCTTAAGTCACATGCCATTAAGGGCAAATTAACTATTATGAGATTCCACAATTTTAATCATGTGACATGCAAAACGAAGGCAAAATCCATGATTTATTAGTAGCTTTCATAGTTGATGTCATGCATGTTCTAGACATTGCAGAATACATTGAAGGAACTTTTCACATTCTGCCTCCATAAAAATAAAGAATTGCACTTCCAAAGGGTTGTTTTTGCATAATTTACCTACATATGTAGCTTATAGTAATATGATGATCTCCTTTATCTTGAGAAAATTTCTTTCGAATGCTGATAATATTCCACTGCTCCCCACTACACAGGCCAGTAATAAAAAATATTTAGTATAACATTTTTTATAATCAAAACTTTAAACATGTTTGTAATCGAAAAAAATTAGTAGGAGGTTGTTACATGATATTAATTCTCCATATTTTCCACATAAATTGCAACTAAGAGATCCTACATCTCTCTTCCCTTTCTAAAGTAATACTTTTCTTTTTTAAGTGTCTGCTGTTGCGCTCTACAACATACATGTATTTCATTTGTAAGAGAAATTTATAAGCGATCCCAACCATTGTATGTACAATTTCATATCTATTTTGGGTGTTTGCGTGGGCTAAGATAAGAATGAATATGGTGTTTATGCTTCCTCTGCTACTCCTTTTCCATCTCTCGGTGTTGCCTTTTAATTATTTTGTTGCTTCCCTTGAATTTGTCAATGCTTCTTCTATGAAACAAAAAATCCAGCGAAGAGACAAATGTATTTTGTGCTAGGTAAATTAAATCGCTCTCTTCAAAAGCATGTGTAATGTATATTATCTATTCCACTATCTTCTTAATGCAGCTGGCAGAATACCAACCATTTCTTTTTTCTTACACTGTTACTTTAGATGGCCTCCTATAGGGACTGAATGCCATTGTAGGTTACGTCTCTCGGCATAATTAATTAAATAGTTTCATTTGTGGTATTTACATATATTATAAATACTATCCTGATATATTTTATTTAAATACATTTCCCTCAAAAATAACCCTTTTAATAAATTCATATTTATTAAAAATCCCTCCATGAGCCTAAAATTCTTCTAAGCTTGATTAAAATAAAAATACTTTATTTAAATCACATTATCCCTTTCAAATTCCACCTCTTGCTAATAAATCTTCTAACCTTGATTAAAAGGTAATTTACCTCTAATCATGTGCACAATCCCCTTCGACTTTTCCAACCTAATCCTCAATCCTAGCCACTCATCTCCCTTCCACCTCTTAATCTCAACCATTCATTCCCTTTCCAAATCTATAAAAAGAGGCCTTACCCTCTTGCATTTCATCTCTCGTCTTATTATTGCATTGTTATTATGCTAGAATTATGTTAGATTTTCATTGCTAGTTTCATGCTTTCATGCTTAAATCACTTGGATATTACACGTTTAGATCAAATTGGTAAAAATCAATCTTAGTTTCATTCTTTCTTTGCATTTCAATCCATAGTAGTTTAAGCATTTTGGAGAAGCTTTGAGACTAGTTGTTCCATACAAGTTCTTTAATCCTTCTTCCATTCATCCATTTTTTGCATTTATCTTAAGTATTTCACTTGGGGAATCTTGAATATTATGTTTGAGAGAGCACATTCACACCTCCATAAGAGAGAAAATCAAACAAGCCTCTTGGGTGCACTTGTTTCAAGCTCTATCTGATGATATGAGGATTATTTTGATGTTTTCATGCTTGTTTCATCTTATTTAAATCTTTGAATGCTAATGCTCTAATGGTTTGTTGTTTTAGTTGATGATAGCAAGCTGAACTTTTCCTTGTATACACTATTATTTCCCCCAATTCTAGAGACAAGAATGATTAGGCTATTATGTTGCAAGCCAAGTATGATTGTACATAAAATTTAACCACATATAATGTCAATAAGCCTTTGAAAGGTAAGTTGTTAGTGCCAAATAGTGAGGATAAAAACATAACGAGCCTGACAGAATGTTAAGGTAATAAGTGACCAACAAAAATATATCCCCTACTATAGGAAGGAGAGCATTATCAACAAGTTATGTAACACACTTTCTAAATTCCTTACAATAAGCAAGAATGAGTATACACACACTAATGGATAAAAAAAATTGTTGCTAGCACTTGGTTTATTATCAGACCTATGTCTTATGGGAGGAAAGACCATCTTACAACTATTTATGAGTTTAATAAAGATTCTTTCTGTTAGAGTTAAACAAGTATCCAAAGGGATAGACCTTCTCTCTTATGGGAGGGGAAGATTAGGCTTTGATGGAGAAACTGGTAAGGAAGGAGCATGAAATCTTATATAAATATTGATAATTATAATGCAATAACCAATGAGTTCCTACCAACCCATAGAAAAGATAAGCAAACCTCTCTTTCTCCAAATCACACAAGTGAAAAAAAAGTACAATCATGATGGGCTGATATAGTTAGCATGATGAGCAAGCTTATTTAATAGAAACTGAGTAGTGTTGACAATGTCCCTATTCTATATGATTGCAAGATGATTGTTTATATCTTTCTTCAATAATATAAATCAAAGTGTTCATAATTTCAATAATTGACACATTACTGTAATTCATAGCCATTGGGCTCAACTAGGAATTATGTAAGAATGGTTGAAATTTTACAATGCAAGCAAAATGATTAAAGAAATGTTCAATGCAAACTAGAAGAAAATATGGGTCCAATATAAAGTACAAAAAATAAAAATATTATATTAGATCAATTAGAATAATAGATTCAACCCTCTATGAAAAATAAAAGTGTTCGACAAGTTAAGGTTCACCAAGTTGTGAAGGAAAAACCATTCCATCAAGGTTCACCAAATTGTGAAAATGGATCTAAAAATAAAAAAGCTAATTAACCCTCAAAATTGAACCCTATTGATGATGTGTCATATTCATATTATAAATGCACTCCTTTACTTGTAGCTTTCCAATCAGCTTAAACTTAAACTATAAACAAAAGTTTGAAAAGTTAAATATTTCCTAAATATGATATACTCTTTAATTGGCTAGATAAACACTTCCTACTTGAACGTGAATGTAAAAATTGCATGGCACACGCAAAGTACATTACAATGGCAATGTCTAAATAGAAAACTAAAACGTTATTGTCCCATGGCATAATCCATCTATCATACCATGCATACCTTTCACAACATACTTACTGCAATCGTTGACAGAAGCATCACTACTATTTGCAGAACTGTCCGGTAATAATATTAGATACATTAACTCCTCTCAAAAATCTCTATGCATATAAGTAAGAATAAAATAAATATATAATCTTTATCTTTTAATCTTTAACCTTAAGTATATACTCATACCAAGATTAATACTTTGTTTATAATAATATATAATAGAAAAATATTTTTAATTAAATATGTAGTAACTAATCATATTATAGTAAATATAAATATTAAAAATATTATAATTTTTAATATCAAATATATATTATGAATAACATGGAAATAATAATTAAGTTATATATTTATTTTATGTTATAGTATAAAATTATACTTTTAAATTCAATAGTTATAATTTAAAAGTAATAATAGTATAATATTTAAATAGATTATAAAATTCTATCTAAAAAATAGATTATAAAATTTGAATATTAAATATATTACATTATATGATTTTTTGATATATAGTATTAAGGTTACAATTATGATTTACATCATAATCCCAAACCCAAATTCTAACTATAATCCTTACTCTAACTCTATCCATAACCAATATCCTAACCATGATATAAACTATAACCCTAACAATAACCCAAACCTTAACCAATCATAACCCTAAAGCTAACCCTAAGGCTAACCATGATGTCAACCCTAACCCTAACCAAACTTTGAACTATAACCATCAATCCTAACCATAAACCTAACCCTAACCCTAACCCTAATGTTAACCCTATTAATGATATAAACCCTAATCCTTAATGCTAACTCAATCATAATACTAAACCCAATCCTAACCATTCCCTCATTATAGCAATAAATCTAACCTTATCCTTACCCTAACTCTAACTTTGAAGTAAAACCTAAATATAATCCTAATCATAACACACATTTTTAACCCAACCATAGTTCTATGGCAACCCCTAACCTTAACGTAATTCTAACTGTAACATTAAACCCTAACCATGACCTAAACACAACCCTAACACTAAACCCTAATTGTAATCATAAAAATAAATCTAAACCAAACCCTAAACCTAATGGTAACCCTAATCCTAATGCTAAAACTAACCATGATTTAACCTTAACCCTAAATGCTCACCATAACCATATTAATTTATTCAATATATAAAACTAAAGCTTAACATAAACCCTAACCTTAATGATAAACCTAAACAAAATCACAACCCTAATGCTAATCTTAACCTTAATCTAACCTTGACCCTAACCCTAAATCAAACCATAACCCCAACTAAATCTAAATCCTCACGCTACCCCTAATTATAAATCAAATCCCAACACTAATAGTAATTCCAATCCTACCCTTAACACTAACTAAAACCTTATAATTCAACCTAATGCTAACCATAATTCTACCCCTAACCCTCACATAATACTCACCTTGACATTAATTCCTAACTGTGATCATAGACCCAACCCTAACACTAAACTCAAACCCTAATCATAATAATAAATCTAAATCAAACCCTAGACCTGATGTTAACCCTAACAATATATGAACCCTGACCCTAATGTTATCCATGATATAAACCCTAACCACGTAATCATATTAATTTATTCAATGTGTTGTGAGCATTGTAACTCTAGTTAGTATTATTTTTTATTTAGATACTATAAATTAATATCATTTAAATTATAATTATAATTAAATGAAATAACATCGACATACAGATTAAATTTTTTATATTAACTATAAGGGTATCAAAATATACATCCATGTATACAAAAGAGGGGGCAGAGTGTGTATAAGAGAATTAAATACATAACAAAATTAAGGAAAGCATAAAATAGAAACTAATGCAGAATATCATCATGGGTTTCCACACAGAGAGTCCACCCCATAGAACCTTCCATCTATACAGATTAAAATTTACTATATAATCATAATATTTATATAATTTTACTGGACAATTCTGCAAATAGTACTACGCTTCCAGTAAATACCTTTTAGTTTGTTATTTAGAAGATGCCCATTAGATTGCATGGCACATGCAAAGTACATTACAGTTGAATGCATTAACTAATGCCTATAATTCTTATATTTGTTACGTACGACGTTGTATTTATAGAGTACAGAAATGCCCACACGATATAGCTGGATTGGGATTATTTTAAGATATTTTTAAATTATCTTTCGTATCTGATGAATTGGTTTGAAAGATTTTTATCTTTCCTACAATATTTAATTCTTACTTTTAAGCCGGTAGGCTATTCCCCTGGGAAGGATCCTCGGCCGGCAAATTGTTAGGTCGGATGCGGGAAAGTGATGCCCTAAATTAGGCGAGTTCTCTCTTGGGTGGTAAAACAACCTCGAGTGTATATCAGTTTTATTATTCTAACTTTTGTTAGAAACTATTTTTATTAAATATATTATTTATGCAATAATAGTAAGTAAAATTCTATATTTATTAAAATAAAAAATTATCTATTTTTCTAATTTTAGTTATCTATTTTTCGATTAGATAGAATAAATTTTAAATTTATTCAAGGTTCTTTCTATCTTTTCACCTTATTTGTTTAAATTTAAATTAAAGTTGTTATAATGAAAAATAGAATTGAAAAATATAAATAATTATTGAACTTATGCAATTTTTACTTTTTGTTTTATTATAAATTTACAAATTATATACAAATATTTATGTAGATTCTATTTAAAGATGATAAATCATATAAAATATAAAAAACCTATAATTTACTTTTAAAATAATAATTTTGGACATAATAATTTTTTTCATATAGTAAAATTAATTTCAAAGTTGAAATTTTAATATTGATCTTACGATTAAGGGTGAAAGTAATTAGACGTTTTCAATGAACAAGAAAGGTTTTGAGTTGAAAATTCAAATTTCAAAAACAATTTACAATTTCTATTCATTGCAAAAGTACAAATGTAAAACCTTTCTTATTGATTAAATGTTTCAAAACAACTTACAATTTGTATACATTGGAAAACTATCATATAAGTAGCACTAAAAACTAGAAATGGCACAAATTTACTTCAATACATAAAGAAAGGTGCATTTTGCTTTCGCAAAAATACAGTGATGTCTTTATTTTTACTTATCCTATAAGCTAGAAGAATGAATCATGATTAATAATATTTCTTGAATATTTATGGCTCTCCTCCCCGACTACGTGAAACTGGCTCTACTCCCCGACTATGCAAAACTTCAAATTCAAAATTTATTTTTTAGTAAGACTAGATATGGAATGCCAG
>MU223559.1:819170-839652 GCA_018584345.1 Thuja plicata | reverse complement strand
TGGGGCCTCCATTGCCCCCCCCCCCCAAAAAAAAAAAAAAAAATCATTTTGCGATGCTCTTTGTTGGCCGAAATGTTGATGAAATTCTCCTATCTCTGAGGCAAATCAAGGATGTAGGGCTCCCCCTCCTCCATCGACACTTGACATGGAATGTGGAATGGTTATATCAAAGCGCTCTAGAAAATCTGGTCATGCAGGTCATTATGGCATGGCCAAATTTGGCCCTAGGACTTCATGGAATCATACCCATTTCAGGGAACAAGTAGAGGGTTATCTAAAACATACTCTTAAAAATAAAAGCCACATGTTATCAAATCCTCAATCGATCATAAATTCAAACCCTAAATTAAGGCTTCCTTCACAATGTTCCTCCTTTGTTAAATTTTGTGAGGAGAATGTTCTAACCATGAAATTGAATGATACATATATTGATGGCATGCTACAATATTGTAGAACTCATAGCATCTTTGCGAAATGGCTGGGTTTCGATTGCTCTGTGGAAGAAACTGTAGATTGGCTTAGGAACTTCTACAAGGGCAAGGTAAGTTTAACTATCCTCAATGAGGGATTACTATTTATTGATTGTGTTAGTAGTTCTATTAAAAAGGATCTATTAGAAGGAAAATGTCTAGAATTTAAAGGGCATAAATTTTTAATCCTAGAATGGTATCCTAACTTTGATCCTTGTAAAATTAGCAATATGAAAATCACTAGGTGGATTAAACTAACGAATTTCCCTTTTGAAATAACTCAAAGTACAATTTTAAAATATATTCGTAATCAATTAGGAACTTTTTTGAATTTGGAAGATGATTTCCTTAAAAACTCTGATATTAAAATAGTTGTTAATATGGAAATTTTGGCGATGTATCTTAAAACCCTAATCCTTAAAGCATGAGGAGCTACATATACCATCACACTGATCTTCTGCACTAATTCACTAAAGGGAAATGTTTCCTCACCAAATAGTGTACTCAGTCTCTACGCTATTCCCTCAACCCAGAAATTAATATCATATTTATTGATGATTCTGGGGGCTTTATTATTAAAAATTATTGGTGGGATTATAATCTCCCCCTAGCATGACACCATCTAGGCTAGTAGATCCACCATGTCTTGATCCTATAGAGGCAAATAAAAAGGATGATACAGGCACTATTGGGATGAACAATGATTCTGAAGATTGGGACATAATTCTTGCCTCTGTAGATTAAAAAATCTTGATTAGAGAAAGCAGTTCACTAACATGGTTAAGGACACTATCCCTAACACCAACTTCAAAGAAGGGAAATTGGTGGAGGATGAGGATGAAAGTCAAACTCCTATTGACAAGGTGAAAATTCCTGGTTAAGTTAGTTCCACTTTGATTGAGGAATTGGAGGATGGTGAACTACAGGAAGAACAAGAATTAGAAGGGATAATTGGTTCCTTTCCAGGTGGCTCATCCATAGATAAATTATTTGAAGTGGGGGATCATACAATTCATTACAAAGGTAAGGATGTGAATGGTGATAATGGATCGGGTATGGATAGATACATTGATGTGAATGAATGAAAAGCTTCCCTAGAAAACATTTTGAGACAAGCAGAGGATATGAGTAGAGTAGTCATCCAAGAGTTAGAAAATATTTAAAAAGGGATTGTAAATTCAGTTTGGTTGTTGGATACAACCACTATGGTAGATATAGAGAAAATGGATAATGATGAGGGAGAATTTCAATCGGAAGATGAACTGGAGACATTAAGGTTGGAGTAAAAGAACTTGAAATTTGAAGGACTAAATTTTTTTTGGACCAAGATCTACTTTGGGTAGAAGGGTAGAATAATAATCTAGATGGGGGAGTTGTTAATACTATTGAAGAGATTTATGAGATTGAAGCCATTAAGGAATCCTTGGGATTAAATGTTCAAAACTTAACTATAGATCATACTGAGAACATGGAACTAATCATTAAGATTCTTGAATCTATGGAGAAAGAGGATGTGGGGGAGGATAATATTAAGGTGGATGAGGATACGATGGCGAGTACAACTAAGTTGGGGTTAGGTAAAAATCATAAAGGCATCTCCTCTCCTAACTGTGCTAAATTAGCAAAGAATAGGGGAAGAAAGCCTTTAATTAAGCTGAGGAATGTTGATGGTAAGGCCTCTGGACAGGAAAAAATAACTTTGTTACTTGATGCAGGGAAGGGGAAGAACCTGGACCACTGTTTCATTAAGGTTGTTACATGGAATGTTCGGGGAATAAATGCCCCTAAAAAGAAGTTCCTATTAAAGGGGAGATCTGAATTATGATCAAATTACAATACTTGGTGTGATACCTACAGTATTGTTAAATTCAATATAAAAACTAGAAGATTAACAACAAAATTGTAAGCCAAAAAGTGATCCATTCTATTTTAAATTGGAGTTTATACAAAACTAATGGATCCCAAGGGTTGCTAAAACCTCTTGGAAATGAAATGAAGAGTCCTCATAATGTTTATTACAAATAAACTATTAAAAATTCCAAAAATATCAAAAATATATATATAGAAATAGGCCCACTTGGAGAAGGAATAAATTTCTAGTCTAGGCCCCAAAATTCCCCAAAGACCTTCAAAAATGTAGTTGACTGAAATATAGAAAATACCAAAAAATTGGATTACAGTATTTTCCCAATTCCATCATGGACTATGTTTTGATCATTCCTCCCCCTTGAGAGGCAATGGGCCCCATTGCACTAATTTGTTACAACAGATGAGGAAATTTTTATTTTATTTGTTCCTTCATTAACCACTTGCCTTGATGAGAATGTTGACTAGATCAAACCACCCCATAAAGAGGAATGTTCTAATTTCTCAGAGTCTTTAAAATGACTTTAGTAACATGGTCACACTAGGATACAATAGTAGTAGATGGATTTAATTCTACATCTTGAATGTGTTAAGTAGCTTGGGAAATGTCCAACAAAGGAGGAAAAAAGGGTCTCAATCATTCCACATTGAAAACTGGATGCAGTCCCAAAAAGGATGGCAAATTAAGTTCAAAATAATTCTCACCAACTTGTTTCACAAGATTATACGAGCCATAAAAAATATGACGAAGCTTCCCATTTGGTTTGTGAAGGTGCTCTTTCTGAAGATGTAATCATACCATGTCACCAATCTAAAATTGATGGGAACTTCTATGTTTATCGTGCCTTTCCTTATACTTCTTATTACTCTGCTCCAAAATCTCATGAACTTGTTGTTGTAGGTGTCTAATGTTATCAATGATTTTTTATGCTTTATCTACCTCCTTATCAGCATTCAATAGACTATCGGATTGCAGAAATAGTAGTGCTACATCCATAGGTGCTAATGGATGATACCCAAGACAAACTTCGAATAAACTAGTCCTTGTAGTAATATGGAGTGCATGGTTGTAGCTGTGTTTCACGTAGGATAAGCTTTCATCCCATGTGTGAGGATAAATTGAATGATACATCCGTAAGATATGAATGATCATTCAATTCACCACTTATGTTTTCCCATCTATCTGGGGATGGAATTTTGTGGACTTTGTCAACTTTGTGTCTATTTTAGCCCATAGTGCAGACAAAAATCTTATGATGAATCTGCTATCCCTATCATAAATAATGTTTTTTGGCAAACCAAAATGAACCCAAACATGTACAAAAATTAACTTGGCAGTCTCTTCTTTGAAAATCATCTTTTTATATTCCACCATGATAGCCATTTTATAAAACCTTGTTAGATTGGGTGGTGTCCATTGCACCAAAAGCTTGAACTGTTAATGCTCGATACAACCACTAGACTTATAGAATCTACAGGAGGATGTTAAACCCTTGTCACCAACTGCTGCATGGACTAACCGAGACCAAGTGTGCACACCTTGCAACAATCCCACCCCCAGGACATACATGGGGTCGGAACCTATGACCTAGGCTTTGATACCAATTGTTAGATTGGGTGGTTGTCGTTGCACCAAAAGCTCAAAATGTTAATGCCTGATACATCCAATATACTTATATAATCCACAGGAAGCTATTAAACCCTTGTCACCAGCTGTTGTATGGAGTGATGAAGACCCATGGTGCACACCTTGTAACAAACCTATCTACCACAATATATACACAATCATGCCCTCACCTGGTAGTTGGAAGCCCAAACATAAAATCCATTGAAATAGTCTGTCATGGCTTATCATCAGGAATAGGTAAAAGAAAATGTAGACCTAACTTACAGTTTGTTAGCTTTGCAATTGCACAGGCTACACAAGCTTGTATATATGAAATGAAATCCTGCTTCATTTTTTGCCAATATAAATACTTTTGAAGGATAGAAGTAGTCTTACCAATACCGAAATGTCCTGCAATACAACTGCAGTGAGCTTCCAATATTATTTTATTTCACTCCTTGGCAGGTACACATATATGACCAACACAGAAAAGAAACCCATCCTGCAAGTGAAAATTAGAGACAAACTTTCCTTCTACCAAATTAATATAGATGTTAGCAAAATTAGGGTTAGTACCATATAGTTGTTCCCAAGTGTATGATTAATGACCACATGAATCCAACACCATTGTCAAACCTACAATTGGAGGCCTACTCAAAAAATCTACCACTTTATTATGGCTTCTTTGTTTATGACGAATGTTGATGTGAAATTGTTGTAGATAAGATGCCCACCTTTTATGTCTAGCATTCTGCAACTTCCCTTGTGTTTGCAAGAATTAAAGAGGTTTATGGTCTATATATCTGACAGTTTCCTTTCCCATTATATAATGTTTCCATTGTTTGCAGGCCTTAATAATAGCATATATAAACCCTTTTCATAGGTGAGGTACCTACGTACTATATCAAAAAAAGTTTCACTATGATAGGAAACAAGATGCCGATGTTGCATCAGTACTACACCAAGAGCGTAATCAGATGCATCTATTTCTATCTCAAATGATTTTTGCAGAACTGGGAGGACCAGTAGTGGTGTTGAACATAATATTTTCTTTAAATCCTCAAATACGCGTTTCTTTGCCTCTGTCCACTAAAATTTTTCTTGTGCTCCACCCCTTAGTGATTGATCAAGAGGCCATGATATATGTGAGAAACCAAACTGAAATATACGATAGAAGTTGGCTAAGCCCAAGAAGCTGTGAAGCTCTGTGAAAGTTTTAGGAGATTATCTCTAATTATTTGAATCTTTGTTGGGTCAACATGAACACCCTTGGTATCTATGATATACCCTAAGTATTGAATACTCTACATACCAAAAGAACACTTCTTAATATTGGCATAAAGTTTGTGTTGTTGCAGATTTGAAAGCACTTGTTTAACATGTTGAAAATTCTCAGACCAAGTCTTGCTAAAGATGCATATTTCATCCAAGTAAACAACCATAAAATAATCAATGAATGGTCTAAGTACATCATTCATCAACCTCATAAATGTGACTGGGGCATTTTTTAGGCCAAAATGCATAAGAAACCATTCAAACAAACCTTCATTAGACTTAAATGTAGTCCTCCACACATCTACTGGATCAATTGGTACTTGGTGATATCCAAACTTCAAGTCAATTTTTGTAAAGACTTAATCCCCCTAAGTTGGTACAAAAAACCATCAATTCAAGGGATTGGATATCTATTTTTTAGAGAGATTTTGTTCAATGCCCTATAATCAATACAAATTCTCCATGTCCCATCTTTGTTTTTAGCAAGGACAATTGGACTGCCACAGGGTGAAGCACTTGGATGGATGTGTCCTTTCTGAATCAATTCTTGAATTTGTCTCTTGATTTCATCATTTTCCAAAACTTAACTCCTATATATTGGCTCATGTGGTAGTGGTGTGCCTGGGATTAAATCAATAGAGTGCTTGACTTGATAGTTTGTTGGAACTCCCACTAGTGGTTTAAACACACCATGATATTCTTTCAAAATTTTATCCATCTGATTTTGTTGATTTTATATTGTGGTTACCTTAGCATGTGTATTAAGGACAACTGATTTTTTTTTGTTCAGGACGAATCATAAGTAGAGCACAAGCTCCAATTTAAGCAATCAAGAGTTTACATTATTTAGCACTAATTAAAGAAGTAGTTTGTGTTGGGCATACCTATGGTATTCGATACCTCTTCCCACCAAGATTAATTGTAACACTACGTAGAATGGATTCATACACTCCATTCCTTTGATACATGTATGGTTTCCCCAACAATACATCACATACATCCAGTGGTGCTACATCACATATCACTTCATCCATGAAAGGCTTGATTGAATACGAAAGATGACACTCTTGATTTATTTGAATATCTTGTTCCTCATTTAACCTTCCCATAGAGTATGGTTGTGGGTGTCTTGTCACTTTAAAATTTAATCTTTTGTCTGTCTCCCTAGAGATCAAATTCTTTTGGCTCCCACTATCAATAATAAAATATAGAGGCTTTCTATCAACCCACATATGTGAATGAAAAAGTTTGTCTTCATCTCCATGAGGCAATATTTAGCAGTTGCAACTATGGCATATGGGTTTTCTTCTATGATGAAATCATTCTCATTTTTCTCAGAAGTATCTATTGGTAATGATTTAGCTTCAGCTTCCTCTCCTCGTATTTTAGTCATTAGTTTTTTAATACTTCGACAATCCTTTGTATTATGGGATGGGGACTTATGCATCTCACACCACATGCCTATATCTGTTTGTGTCTTTTTAGCAGCCCACCATGTGTTCTTAGGTTAATTTGAGTGAGATTCATTTGTCACATGTTTCCTTGCATATTTATTTCCACCTTCAAACCTTGGCTTATTCTTTGTAAAGTATTCCCTCTTCCCTTTCTGCTTGAATTTCTCTTCAATTTTGTAGCATATTTATAGGCAATTGCCAATGTCTCGATATTCAAAAACTCCATCTATGTTTGAATATACCTATGAAGTCCACTACAATATTTTAGAATTTGACACTTCTCTGAATCCTCAATACCAAGTTTTGCTAAAAGTGAATGGAATGTATTGGAATCTTGCACAAACTAATCCATCTTCTGTCAAAGAAAGTGTCATTCTATGTATTTCTATTCATATACATTCTCAGAAAAGTATGCTTCTTTGATGTATTCCATAAATTCTCCCCATGTGGGCTTCTTATCAAGAGATATTCCCAAGCCATCTTCATCAGATAATTCTCGTTATTTATTTGCTAATTTTCCTTCCCATGCCAATTTCACATGGGTTTCAGCTTTGAAGAGAGAAAATGTTATTTTTTCTACATCTGAGAAATTATTTACAGAAAAGTACCTATCCAATTTTGATAACCAATTATCAACAACTTCAGCATCGACTTTTCCTTCAAAATTTGGGATGTCAAAATTTACCTACACTTTGAAAGGGGTATTTCCATGAAATGACGTTCCTAATCTAGAGGGTCATTGATTTTGTAGAAGGCATGAAAATTGACTCATCATCTCCTCTTGTTACTTATTTAAAGCCTCTTCAACCAACTGCTTCATCACATTGTCTAATCTTTGATTGTGTGCATCTCAAAGGTGGATATTTTGACCTACCTATTCATTTCATTTCTTGCTTTCCATTAATATGCTAGAACTTTAGTGGGCCTACCTCCCAAGATTTTCCTTAATGAGGATGGGGAGAGGGAATGACCCAAAGTGGGAAACAAGATTAAGCCAATCTATTCCACCCACTTCAAAAAAAACCTCATTAACTTGAAAACCTTAGAGGGAAAAAATATCATATGCATGGACTCGTAGGGTTAATAGATTAAATTGCGCATTGTGACTACATAGCCCTTGTATGATTTATTTGATATTTTTTTGTGGAATCCTAATTAAAAACCTGATTAACTTAGCAATGCTTTCCTTTCTAGAGCCAATTTAAAAGCCAAAATTGATTGTAGGTAGCTTTCTTGGAAGATTTTATTATGAAGACCCATGTAAATGATCAAGAATATACACTTTATTTTTGGGATTGGGGGTTAATTCAAGGGTTTTTATGGTTGTTGTGGTTGATAATCCATGTTTACAAATATAGAACATCCATTCAGATATGATAACCAATTAAATTTTTTTTTAAATCAATCCATTGATGACCAAAGATGTAACATATCAGTTCCTTACATATCTTGTGTCGCGTATGAGAGGTCTTGTAACACATTCTAGTAACCTTTTAGCGCATTCAAGAAACGTTCCCACACTTTTTAGAATATAAGTGACACATATCAATAACCTTCTACCGCTTTTTAATTATCAAGTGACACACCTAAACAGACAACTAACACATACCCCTTTCCTAGCGAGCGCTTATAAAGAATTTTGTAATGTGTACCAAATATTCTTTGATGTATGTAGAATAAACTAAAAAACAGTGAGTATCTCTCAGGTCTGTTAAAGAATTTTGAGGTCATTTTTAATACCCTTTTCAGAGTACTCTCTGTGAACATCAATGATTGGATCAAATCCTTACAAATTCAGGGTGTCAAGAAATCTTCAAAGGAAAATTCAATCAATTGAAAAAAGAGAAAAGAGATCATATCATGAATCTATTTGAAGAATGAATCAATCATATGGTGGAGAACAATAATAATTATGAACAAGATCAAAACTACAATAAGGAAAACCAAGATCAAAATCGCCATACGAATCAAAATGAAGAAGGAACTGAAGAGGAATTTGAGGAGGCATCCCAAGATCCCATGTTCCTTGATGTCATGGAAAAATGTTTGGAGAGGGATAAAGAAATATATTTTTTAAACTTAGCTCGATTAGGAGTTAATATTCCTAATAAATATGACACATCAAACTTAAAGAAGGATGAGGAAAAAGAAAAGTATACATCATCTAACAAGTCCTCGTTAAGATCAATCCTTCCTTTTCACTATGATCATGAGCCATCCATACCTCCCTTTTCTCCAAACAAAGAGGTATCTAAGCACAAACAACTTTTCATTGATCAAGAACAACTGTGCATGACCATCCTATTTTTTATCAAGAGAATGAAGATGAAGTTACATCAGATTTCATTAAGAGTCTTGTCCATCAATCATATGAAAACAAAAAATAAAATCATTGTGATCTTGAATCCAACATATCTTTGGAAAATACAAGTGAATTTAAATGTCCATTTGATAGATCATTTACTCCTTTGGGGAAATCTTACGAATCAGTTTTGGAAGAATTCCTTGAAAATAATCTCATCATGTTCCCTCAAATCACTTCACGTGGTTTTGTATTCTTGAGAAACTATTGTGCATATCATAGATATAATAAACATGAAACTTCAGATTACATGGAGTTGAAGCATAAAATTCAAGATCTCATTTATGGTGATATAATTGAAGTAAAAAATCCTAATGAGTCATCTAATGAAGAACAAGATACTACTCTCAAGAAAGATTTAAACCATGAACTTATGTCTAGTAATGGTCCTCATGCAACCTATAACTTTTACACCATTCCTCCATCTCCTAAATATTCACACTTAGATACACTGTCTCCATCAAAAAATAAACCTAAGGGTGATACTTTCCACATTGACTATGTCTACCCTTAAGGGCTACCTATAAAATAAATCCAAGCTAATTTAACTCTTTATGCAAATATCTTTCGTACTTCAAATATCTTAGACCCCAAGATTTCATGTGCTTCAATGTCTATCTTGCTTACTCAAAATGATCCTTCATCATCCCTTTAAGAATCCCCCATGCATATCCAAACTCATACCTTGTCCTTAGAAGTGGCTCCATGTCAAGAAGGTAATTCCAAGTATGAAGAAACAAGTCTTAGTAAAGATCAAGGTCAAGATACCATCCAATCCTATCTAATATTTGACCAAGATCCCATACCATTTCACTTCTTCCAAGATGATACCTTTCCATCTCAAGACCAATGTATTCATCCAAGCTCCCTATCTTGTAGACTTCTCAAGCAAGATCAAGATATCCCTTCCACCATTTCTAATGAGCATATTGAAAATCAAAAGCAAAATACCCTCCCTACATCATCCAAAGATCATTTTCAAGATCGAAGTATCCCATAAACCCCATGTCATACTCCTCCATATTCACCTCAAGAAACAATCATTCTTCCAAATCCATTTCATGATAATAAATCCCTTCAATCCTCAGTTGATCCTATCAAATTTTCTCCTATGAAAGCTACTCATGAGCCTATTAGTATAGAGATAAATCTTGAAGATGAGAGCCTTGGTAATGTAGCTCACTCAAAAAATGTTGATATCCCTTTCACACCTTATTTCCCTCCATTCAAACAGAAGCATCAGCTTTCACCATCCTCCAAATCCATTTTGGGTTCCTATATCCCAAAGCTAAAGTCTTCATCCCTTCCATCCATATTGGGTGCCTATATTCCTCCATCAACAACGCCTATCATACCTATCCCTCTATTCAATTACCCTACCATGTATTAAGATCAATGAAGGTACACATACTTGAAAAATGTTCAAAATCCAATCCATATGAACCCTCCATATTATTCCTATTCATCCACAATTCCCAATTCTTTTGGAAGCAATTTGGATGCGCTACATAAAAATTAGAAAACCAAGAATCCAAATGTGTATAAAGATCACCATGTCCCATCTAATCGACATGTGAATAAAAAAAAATGAAATATCCAAAAGACCACCAGGGTCCACAAAGAAAAATGAAATATCAAAGAGACCACAAAGGTCCACCAAGAAAAAGGAAAAATTAAAGAAAATGTGAGTTGCAAAATCCCTCATTGAAGGAATGCATTCAAAAGTATTATAAAAGAAATAAAAATCAACAGTTATGTGGATTCCCAAGTCACTTTCAAAATAATTGCACACAAAAGAAAAATCAAAGTTGACATTCAAGTCTCCAAAGGCTTTCACTTCATCTCCTTCCAAACATTTTCCACTTTCCAAGTCTACTTTGGGTTCCTATATCCCAATATCCACCATCTTAGATATATCCTCACCTCCTTCATCCATTGTTCCTCCATCATTACATCACCCTTCGAGGTAAGTGCCAAAGTTGATCTTGCCAACATTTCCATCCACAATATACATGCTTCTTATCATCCTATCTATTATCCAACACCTACTTTCCATCCTTCCATCCCTTTTATCCAATCTATGGCATAAAATCTTAACCAACATCTACCTTTATCCTTCACATATATATCCTTTATCATCACCTTATCTATATCTTTGAGCATTCTACACATAGCCATGGTTTATTATAGCACATCTTTCAATAAAGCATTGCCCAAAGATCTAGATGATGGAGAAATATTGAAAAATACAAAAAAAAAGAGAAAACAATTGAAAAAAAAGGAGAAAAGGTGCCTTGGTGAAAACGTGGTAAATAGGCGCCTTGGTAGAAAAAGTAAAGAGAAATAAATTCTTCCTATGGTGAAAACCACTTCTTGTGGCACCTTGGACAAGTACCATGATGAAAACCTGGCAAATAGGCATCATGTGTAATTCCTCCTTACACTCTACACTTGGGGAAAGTTTCATCCATGCTATCCTCCATCTTCCTACCATTTATCACACTTTCATCTATATTTTCTCTTTCACCTTTGATCTTGACAAGGTTGAACATATCCATGAGCATTAGGTATCTAGACATTCGTTATCCTTTCCATCAACTTATTCACTTGTTTCATCCATGCTACCTTATCATGATCTTGCTTGTCCCAAATCAACCTTCAATATTCCTAAGCAGTCTTTCCATAATCCCAAATCATATACTTGTGATTTCCATCTCCCCTTATTATGATAAGGCTATGATATCCATATCCTATCCACATCTTATCCAAATTGACCTCTTTGCTTTGATCAAAATGAAGGACATAAAATGCAAAACAAGTTTTCAAAAGCCTCTTGACTTGCCTACTCTTTGGGACCACTCACTTTCATGACATCGAGTCATTATCCTATATGCTATCTAGCACTGCATCATTGGCTTCTATTGCTTATCCACAATATGTTTCACATTACTATATCCTTTTTCGTTAGCTTAGGTAATCTAGAGGTGATGGTCCTACGGGTCACATTCACTACACATGCTTCATCCATTATTGCCTATCCATTTATGATACATCATCTTGCTCATCCATCCATCATCTCCTATACCTTGCTAGACGTTGGGGGAAAACCAATGTGATCTCGTTTGAGAGTTGGTAATCTCTAAAAAAATCTAAAAAGTGAAAAATCTTTCAAAAAAAAAAACACTTTAAAAATCTTTAACAAATCCAAACAAAATAAAAAAATCTAAAAAAAATGAAAATATTTCATAAAATCTCATAGCTTCATTTGCATAATCATAAAATCCTTCTTCATAATTTTGAGATTTTCCCAAGTCCAAAATCTTTCTATTCAACTGGGGGCACAATCCAAAATCAGTGAGCTCATCAAGATGGACCCTATTGACACAAATCTATGTATCAAACCAAAATCAAGATGATTGAAATCTTCAATCTATATCCAATTTCAAAAATTCCAAAAACTTGATCTCAAATCCAACATCTGACACATTTGATCCTCGAACGTCAAACTAGACCAAGCCTTAATCAAGATTAAAAACTTGAATACAGATCAAAATGGATGAAGTTCCTCTGAAATGTGGATCTACAAACAAAATAAATGTTATTTTGGAGTGTTACTTTATTTTTGGAATCATGTATTTTTAGAAAATCAATGATGTCTTTGACTAGATAAACAATGATGAAGGCATGATATTTTCTAGATTTCTATGTGTCTTCTTGTAAGATTGATTCATTGAAGTATGAAACCTCGTCTCATGAAATGATCATCAAAGAATCATTGAGGACATTTGCATATGGAAGGGATCATATCTTTGTCTATTTACGCAAATAGATACCTTGGAAATTTAAATCTTTTATATTTTAATGCCAAATCCACTTGCAACATTCAATCTAACAAAAGCAGTATTCATATTATCGTGGTTTGCAAATATCACTAATGGGGGTTGTATCATTTTTGTTATTGAAATCCGAAAGATGAAGGTATTTATATCATAGTGGTTTTCAAATCTAACTAGTGAGGGTTGTACCTTTTGAGGTTCCAAAAGGTTCACTGATGAAAATATCAACAAAATCAATGCATTCTTTGAAAAAGTGAAAGTTAGTTGCATTCATATAGATTAATCTTGAATTATAGTTAGTTATGAGATTTATCAAAAAGGGGTTGAAAATTTAATCATGATTATATCATCAAAAGTCCATAACCAACGTACATCATCAAATTTTTGATCTATCAAATGATCAATGCTACATCAGGGATATCATCAATATACATCTTCTCACCTAGGGGAAACCTAACCATTTAATCATCTATGGGAAACCTAACTCTGTTTATCACCTATACCTATATATGTACTTGAATTATATCAAATGTCCATATCTATAAGCCTCACACCATCAATGCTCCAGAGGAAAGCCTATTTTGTAATCAAATCAAATATCAATCAGTCACACCATCCAATTGGTCATTTGATGCCAATCATTTATCCTATAATCTCTTTGCTCATCTTGAGCGCATCAAATTTCCTAATTCTAGATCTTGAGGAAGGAAAATTAATCCATCAACCTACCTATCCTAATAGAATGACATCAATACAACATCAACCCAGTGATTTTGACTTACATCAAGGAACATCAAAACAACATCAACCTATCTAGAACATCAACAAATTTTCATCAATCGTAGCTGTTGTCATCAAATTCTCTCATGACCGGGGCATTTTCAAATTGATTTTATCAGGAAACACATCAAAATTTCCCAAACTCAACCAAATCATTCAAAATCATTTCAATTTATTTCCCGAGGGGGCATGTCATCATATCATCATCGATATCAATATTGTAATTCAAACCAATGATTCTCAATCGAATTCTTTTTCAAATCAGGTGCATCAGACATAAATGTTTCAAAATCATCATTAGTGGGGCATCTCAATCAGGTTGTTTTTCAAATCATGGTACCATATTAGGAAATTTCTTCATCAAACCAGTTGTACCGGCAAATTAGTCATCAAGATAAGATCAGATATCACCTAATCGAACAACAAAAATTCTTTGAACCAATGCACTTCAGACATTGATTCAAAGAGGGGAGTTCGTAGACACCTAATTTTGGTCAGGCAAAATCAAGAAAAGAGAAAAGTGAGCAATCAAGTAAAAATTCTAAATTAATTGAAAATCAAAGCTATTGGATCAATTAAATAAAAAAATATCAAATAATTATTCAATTGATTTTAATCCATTAATTGTATAGTTAAATCAAATTAAATCCAACTCATTCAAGGGTGCACATGGCTAACATAAATAAATTAAATCAATTAATTAATTCTCTTTATTCTCACTCACTGCATGAGATAAAATTAAATCAACCAATTTGAGAGTGAAGAATTGAGCTCACATGAATCAATGACCAAATTGATTCTCCATCACTCATCTTGGAATTGCATCTTGACCCTTAATTTTGTCTCCTTGTCTCAACATTTGAAACCATCAACCTAACTCACTCCTAATCATGGTTAACTCACTCTACCCACTACCCTTGGGAAATCCTTTAAATAAAATGCATTTTGTAGATAAAATCACCAATTTACATCCATTATCTAGAGCATCCTTACTATAGGCAATTCATCTCATAAGCATGATGACATTACTTTTCCATTAGTATACAAACAACACTTTTGGTAAGCATACACCGAAAGACAGGACAAAGAGAAAATTGAAAATGCAGATACAAGAGATCACCAAAAATGGCTAAGTACAAAGAAAAATGACAACACAATTTTGTGTGTAACCCGACGTGCAAGATATAGTGCAACCTGAGAGACATTCAAAGAGCAAACTGAGAGAACAGTTCAAGTAAGGAACCTGAAAGACAGTCAACTAACTTCAGAGCATAACCGACTGTCAGAAACTGAAATTCAGTTGCAGCCCCCAAAAAGGTGATCTAACTTCCACGTCAGATAAAATAGTCATGTTCTATTTATAGAATCTTGATTTGTTTTTAAAGCTATTTCTTTAGGGACAAGAAACAAGAAGGTAAGTGCTTTAATCAGTCTAACTGATTTAAAACATATAGACTAGGAGATCAAGGTAAAAGTTGTAAACCTAATCTTAGAGTTAACATTGTTTTTTCGTGAAACTTGATGAATTCAATCCATCTTATAAATAGATGATGAAATAAATCATTATACAATATGTGTGAATACAAAAGAGAGGATGAATGAATCCTATGAGCACATCTATGGATCAGATTGAGAGTTTCAAGAACCAGAACATCAAAAGGTGAATTTGGTTAGCAAAACCAAGAACAGAGGCTACCGAGAATCAGAGGTATTACTCAATCACATTAGGTGATATATATTTATATGTAAACTTAAATGGATCTGTAATCAGCAATAGGAGATTGCATATACTAGGTCAAATTGTAATTTTATATCATTCTAACAAGTGAAGCAAAGTGTAAAAATCCTTTCAAGGAAGGTGGATTTAATAGTCCAACTATAACTCTGTTAACCAAGTGCACACTCCACAGTGTTGCTAAAGCTCCTAACATAGTAGACTTTAACAAGTCTCCATAGATACTCTTAACCGGGTAGATCATCAGAAGTGATCAAATTGTAAGCCTTAACCGGCCCCTTCCAATATGCAGATAGTGAAGATTTTTTTTGGGTGCCATCCCCACCTCAGTTTTTACTTCCTAATAGGAGTTTTCTACGATATCATATCTTGTGTTATGTGTCAATTACTTTAATCAATGTTTCTATGAATGTTCACATGTATGTTAAGTTTATGAATTGATATATCTTACATCAAGATAGTATAGATAAGATGATTGGATAAACAATTGATTACACAAAGGTTAATTGATTAAAGGATACAAAAGTTTTAGAGGTACTGATTCACCCCTCCCCTCTCAGTACACACTTCCCATTAATTACAACAATTGGTATCAGAGCTAAGTCTCTTGTTTGGAAAGCTTAAAGGCTTAAGAGAAAAGATCACACAATGGAGAAGTACAGACTTGACAAAAGTATTGAGAATAAGAAGTTAGAAATCCAGATCTTCTATGAGCAGTATAAAGAAGCTAGAATCAATATGAGACAATTGTTAGATGAAAGAAAGATTATGGCATCTCATTGTAATGAGACATATTATCATGAGTAAGAGATACCAGATTTCATTTATTCATCAGGATCAACTACAGGCAAAGCATCAGGCACATCAGAAGAAAGCATCACAAGCCTAATTGAAATCAATACACATCTGGATGGAAAAGTGTAATCTCTGCAAATTGGTCAAGAGACATAGATGGTAAGGATGATTGATGTCATGAACAATGCTAGACAAGTTGAACAAGAAAGAACACTAGCTCTTGATGATAGAAGAAAGACTACAGAAAAGCTACAAGAGAAAGAGTCTGAAATACAAAAACTCACAGAGCATCACCATGAGATTACAAATCAGATTATTCTTATGAGTCAAGAGGCAAACAAAATAAATGTTGAGCTCATTGAAAGAATAGAAGCTATCAGTGAGCTAGGGGATCAGAATGAAAATTTGAAACATGAAATAAGAATTCAGCAGCAACATAATGAAATTATAAAGAAAGCTTAAGAAAGCAATAAAAGAATGGATGATTTTCTTGAAGGACAACGAAGAGTCAACAATAACACCAGTCTAGGCTTTACCAAAAATGGACAATCAACCAATCAAGCTGATCCAAATAATGTCTATACAAATCCAAGACCAAGAAAGCTGACATGCATTCAATGTGGAAAGCAAGGCCACACATCAAATGTATGCAGAGGCAAAATGAAATTTATTCCTAAATCTACATCTTCATTCATAGGATTTTGTTATAAATGTAACAAGAAAGTACATAAAGCATATGAATGTAAGTCTGAAACGATACAACCAAAGAAGGAAACCTACATGGACAAATATTGTCCTACATGAAAAATGAATGGGCACACAACTCTTGAATGCTGGAAAAAGAAAAGGCAAGCATGGAAGCCTAAAGGTCAAGAAACTCCCTATCAACTGAAAAGAATTGGTAACCAGTATGTATGGTATTACAACACTTGGACAAATTGTACAACATGTGGAATATTTGGTCACATTGCTGCAAATAGTATGAGACAGTGGACTAGAAAGTCAAGAGGCTGGACTAACCCTTGAATAGCATGCTTACACTATCATAAAGTTAGTCATCTCAAGAAAGACTGCAGAGACCAGCACATATCCCAATGGAAATACCATTGAAGACATCCAGAGTGCAAGAGATAAAATGTGGAGAAAAGCTTCAAAAAATGATGAAGCTGGACTGATCAATGCAAATGGTGACACCCCATTCAATGGATCGGGTGACATCACCACCCCCACCTAAGCAGAACAAGTAAGTATGGAACTGCATTAAACTATGTATTACTTTACATCAGTTCCATAATATGTTTATGAAATGCCAAATTAGCATAAGTGAAGATGCATCATGGTATTACTTGTTAAAAATTGTTATAACTATTCTGTCGGGCATACATACCAAAATCCATCGATATATTATCAAAGCTAAAACTTCCTACACTTACCAAGAAGTGTCGGTTAACATGAGAAAGAAAAGTTGCTAGTGTAAACCGAGACTCGTCGGTAATCAAGCAAGTTGAAGAAGTTGTTTGCGCACAACACCGAAACCCGTCGGTAAAAGAAAAGAGATAAATGACTACCCCGAAACGTCACATTGTCACTGAAAGGAGAAGTTAATGTCTTAACTGATGAACTCCATCTTCACACAATGAGGAGTAGGTAAGAATTAATGACTCTCTTTTAGGTCAAATGGATATAAAAGGGCGACGAAAGTGTTTCATTCTTCACTGTGACAAGAGTAGAGCAACGAGAGAGAAAATTGAGAAAACAAAAATTCATCACAGAGCGACTTCAACTCAACCAAGGAACTCCAGATCAAAGATCAGTGCAGGTGTAAATAGTAAGTTACTAAGCAAACTGAGAACTTTGTTTACGTATTTTTCAAAAAGCTCTAAATTTCTTTGAAGAAATAGCCATGACTTCAAGAACCACCAAATAGAAGAACATCAAGAAAGATGAGGTCAACCTCATCAAGAACTTATCATGTGAGGAACCACATTACAAGATTTACCCTAAGGTTGCTTCACAACCCAACAATGCTGGAGCATTCTCGAGAATACCAGCTAGGGTTTTTCTCGTCGAAGACGTGCGAGCTTACATCCACTACAAGATTGCATAAATTGGTGATTTGGAGGTAGATCAAGCTTACAAGAATCTTTGTAATGAAGATGGATCTATAAAAGATGAGCATAAACACATAGAGGTGAAAGGGCTCACTAATGTCCTGTTATTCTCAAAGGCATTAAAAAATGAGTGGATTCGGTTAGTACTAAGCCAAATGCATAATCAAAAGCTATGGATGGATGAACCGAAGATAATAACCCAAGATGTTATACATACAGTCACTGGTTACCCTATAACCAAGAAGGTAAAAGCATTGAAACATCCATCTAAGGCTGAGATTGAGAAAAATACTAGAGCAAAGTGTGATGGCAAAGGACTGAAGGTATCTACCATAACCGATGATGAACTTAAATTTAGAGGATGTGTTCTAGGTTATAAATTCTTCCAAGCAAGTAGGTTGAAGAACATAGCATCCAGTGTATTAGATACAGCTTACATGATTGTGAAGAAAGGCACTCAGTTGGATCTGTCAGCACTTCTACTGAGCCAGCTAGAAGAAAATTTGAAGACTAAGAAATGCTTAAACAAATACATGTAAGTTTGGATCACTTATCATGTGCATTTTATTCTACTTTCAAGAAACATTTCCATTAGTAGGAGATGTCAAATGGGATACCACAAAATTGGTCACCATGCAATTGATTGAATACATAACATCACTGGGAGACAATTTTGAAACAAACATGGATGAGTACTTCACAGGATTCAAGGACCGAATGCAGAAGAGGGTAAGGATCCCTAAACAACTTATTGAGAAGTTCAAAGATGATATATTTTTTATGGTTGATGCAGACCACACTTATATCAAACCTGCTATACCAAGGACAACATGGTTACAACCATTGGAATATAAGGTAAATATTGATCAAGCACCCAAGGCAATCGATGCATTGATAAATGAACCATTATATAAGAAACAACCTAAGTTTGGAACTTATGAGGAGGCCAAATCAAGAAACAAATCTGGCCTAGTTGTGAAGCAAATAGACAAAAAGAAGGACAAAATGGTCAAGAACCTTAAGAAAATCATGTCGGCAATAGAGGAAACTGAACAGGAACAAGAAGCTGAACAGGAGGAAGAGACTGAAGGAAAGTTACCTATCGGTGAAGCTGCAAAAAAGAATGACTCCGAGGCCACAAATTTAGATTCATCATCTCCTCCACTAGAAAAGAAGCCAAGAACCATATATGCTTCAAGAACAAGAAGCTAAATAGCAAAGGACTCAACTCCTTCACCTTTGAAGAAAGGGAAAGTTAGATCATACAAGAGGAAATTGGCCACACCAAACACTAGTAAATTTTACCCTATTTTTCAACGAGGATTAGTTGAGTTTTCAAGACTCATTGGTCGAACAGATGAAAAAAAATTTCATCAAACTTTTTTCGTCGATTATTCGACAGGAAAACCCATCGTCGACATATCGACCTGCTTAGTGGTTGAATTATCGACCGAATCTTCGTCGAAAAGATCGCTTGAAGCTGGAAGAATTGCAGACTAAACCTTTTATCTAAGTGACCAACGTTTGCTGAACTTGTGACCACAGTTGGTCAGAATTGACGTCGAACACATAGCATTCTCGTCGAACCTATTGATATTAAAACGTCAAAAAAATGACCAATACTAATTTTTGGTTATATATATATATATATATATTATTGATTTCTCTATAAATAGACATGATGATGAAAATATTGAGTCAAAATTTATATCTCCTTTGTCAATGGAGATTGAAATATAAAATAGAAAAACAAAACCAAATCTACCACAAATACATGATTCACCAGTTATATGAGATCAAAATGAAAGGATATAGAATCTATGAGGTTTTACAATCAATTAATTAGCAATTACTTTCGAAAGTGTGTATTTTGATTTTTATAATTCTCCTATCAGAAAATGAACAAACATACATTATTATAGAATGATCCAAATAAGAAAAATACACAGCGTAAATATAAAAATGGTACACACAAGCTCAATGTTTTGATCTCATAAAGGCAGAATGATAAAATCCCCAAATATGAAAGCTCCTATGGTGCCACGAGTGTTTCCCTGCCTACGCTGTCAATCAATGAAAACCCCCTCAGTAATCACACATCTTCCATGTGTCTCTTAGCATTGATTAAATAATGAAGGTATGTTAGTTTGAGCTTCACTTGGTTTTGAGAATAATTTAATATTCTCTACTTA
>MU223559.1:784544-811999 GCA_018584345.1 Thuja plicata | reverse complement strand
GTTCTTCAAAGACTATGGTAATAGCTTACTGATATATTGCCACAACATTATTGTTTTGATAAACACAAAAAGCTACATAGGAAATACATACATTAAACTCACAATTTGAAGTTGAGTTCCGAGCATAGGTGGTGGTTTCGCAACATGAAATTATGTAATGTTTTATTAGGCACTAACTGCATAGTTTTTAAATCAAATTCATTGGCCTATATTTCAAGAGTAGGGGCTCACCAGAACCCATCTCTCATGAGCATGAATGGTACACTCAACACTCATCATATCTAGGTGATTCTCATAGGGGTGAAGAATTGGGAGTCCTTGGGAGGTCATCCATCCTTGCATTCCTTTGACTAAAGCAGGCTTTCCATGGGAGAGCATCACCTAGATGCAATGAGTGGTGGACATTTTGTGCTTATGAAACCTGGGTTCTTTTGAACCCCCGCTCTTGAAATATGGGCCAAGGAGCTTGACTTAATAACTATTTCCCCCTACAAACAAATGCTTAAAGGTGCTTGTGTGCTAAGTAGGTCTCCTTGCCTTGTAATTATTACCAATATATATATGATGGAAATTTTCATTAGTATGATGTCTCATTAATTTCATTTGGTCATCTTGGAGATGACTAAAATCCACACTGGTTAAATCTTACCGAAAAAATTTAATTAAAAACTGCTTGTGAAATCCTCTACCTACTTAACATAAATACATGAATGAGCTGTTATTGGTTAATACCACATTGGTGTGTGATGCAAGGGTGAATCATAAGGCATTCAATGATCCAAAAGTTGTGTCAACAGGGAAAGAGGCTACTGGTAAAAACCCAAAGTGTAATATTGATAGGAAATTTAGTCATTTGATGGTGTTCTAAGTTGTTGCTCATTCTATGCAAAGATTATATTATCTGTGCAGTTTCTCAATCCTTTTGTTGACTGTTCCTAGTAGTTCCGTGTACAAACAACAAGTTACTTTGAAGTTCCAATGGTTAATTTATTTTCTATTCCTCCTCCCTACTAACAAATGGTCAAATGGTCAATGGGTAATGCAGTGAAATGTTTGACCGAGTGCCTCATATTATCCAAGATCGACATTCATTGAAACCAAATAATAGGTGATTCAAAATCCAAATCAACATCTCTCCAGATGCTAGGTTTGTCATGATTCATTTGCTAGGTTTTTCATGCAAAATCCATATGCAATTTATTCATCTCATACGAAACAAAGAAACCCTAATTGGGTTACTCGAATTGAAAACTAATAGCACTTCATAACCCATATTGTTGCAAATTGACAAATAGTTTAATGTCGGATAAACACAATACAAATAGAATGAGAACACATGTAAGTCTATAAACTGTTCATCGATACCAACCTAATTTTGTGTAAGTATGAAACAAATCTTCCTTCCATTTGATCATGCACAGATGGTGTTGGTTCAATCACTTCAACGCATATGTACTCTATGCCTTCTATTCGTGCCCTCCTTCAACTCTTATTCGCTGCATAATCACAATGAATTGAAATGAAACCTTTTTTTTTAATTTATATTGATCATGTTTTTCGCAATTACGACAAAATGTCCTGGTTGTCGTAATTCTGACCAACACGAGAATGGATTAAAAAAAAATCAAAGTTTTCCTTCGATATTCTGACCAAGCAAAAAAAATGTAATGCATGGTGGGAAATTTAGGTCAAAATTTAAGGTCAAATGTACTAGTGGAAAAGAGGGCCAAACAAAAGAATAAGCAAGCTCATTAGAACCAGAGAAGACATTGAGGACACCGAACAAGATGAAGGTGTACAAGTAGAAAAGACTAAGGTTCCAGAAAGCATTGATGAGGTATGTAAGTCTATTGCAAATGCAGGATCTATCCCAGATTCTAAGATTAGAAGATGGTTAAAACTGGATCCAGAAGATCAGAACAAAGTTGAAAATGCCATCATTGCAAAAATGTACAAGTTCAAATATGTACCAATTCATTTTGAAGTAATAATGGACCAAGGGAACTCTTGGACAGATTATATGCTAGATGGACATTTTCCTTAAAGAATAAAAAAAGAGATAAGGGAAAGAGTACTTGTTACTCTCATGCCTTCTGAATCCAAGAAGGAAGAAGTTGATGAGATGATGGAGAACCATAAAAAGGAGTTCTCACCCAAGTTGAGAGCCTACAAATTTATTAAAGGGGGGGCTTATAGAGCTTGAACAAGAAAGTCACAAGAAATGGAGTAAAATACTCAATAGACCTATTGAGGAAGCTAGCCCTGAGAAAGACCTACAACAGAAATTTGATAATAAGGAAACTCAAGAACAAATATTGATCAAAGATGTAGAAGATGACACATCAGTTAAGTTAGGCAAGGAAGAGGAAGACACAACCGACAACAAAAATATGGATGTTGCAGATGAGTCATGGCCATACACAACCAAGGTAAACATTGTGGATAACATAATTATTGACATAACCGATGATCCAACAGAAGAAGTAAAGAAAGATGAAGATGTCAATGTTACCAAGGACACAACCGATGAGTAGGACACAATATTTGATACTGCACAGGTGAACATACCAGCCAAAATGCCAATATTGATACAAGCCATCAATATTCTACAAGAAAAAGACAAGTCACCTGAAAAAGATTCAAGCATTCCCGAGGATGCAGGGGAAGAAAGAAAGAAAGACAACACCGATGATCAGAAGGACATCAGAGATACTCATATTGTAACCTAAACTGACAAGGTTACAGAAGGAGATACAAAACAAATAGATGTAGACAAAACCGAGAAGGATGCATAGACAAAGACAGATGAAGCTAAGGACACCGATGAAGGAGATTAACCTAAAGATGGCACTCCTTAGGAAACCAAAAAATTTGCTACCGATAATGTAAAGGTTGATGTGGAGACGTCTAGGGGAAACCAAAAAGCTGACACTGAAATAAAGCAGCAAAAAGAGGCAACACCACAAATCACTTCATCAAGCACAACAAACAAAGCCGAGAAATTGGAAATGGTTCTACATTCAAGTGTAAGTCAAAAGAAGAAGAAGATATCAAAGAAGAATAAGTTGGAAGTCAGCTTAGATGAAATAATTGAGATCCCAAAATGTGACCCAACCAGACTTGACTATGAAGCATTGAAAGAATATAGTGAAATATGCCAGAGGAAGGCAATACAGGAGAAGCTAAAAAAGCAACACCGAGACTCCATGGTACTGGAAACAACAAGGGACATATTGCACTAGATTGTACCCGACATTGATGTTGATCAAAATAAACCCATACTTGATCAACTAGCCACTCTCACAAAAGCAATTACAACACATAATATTGATGCAGAGAAGGCAATTAAAGAGAGAGAAGACCAAAAGTATCAACAGAAACTTATTGAGAACATCAGCCAAGAAGTGGAAGTTAACAAGGTAAAGCTTTCATAATTCATTAGTGAATTTGATCCTATTTTTGCTGAAGCTATTTCCTTGATTCAAAAAATAAGCACACTGGAAAAGTTCACTAAAGAGCAAAGTGAAAACATAGCAAAGTTAGATTCCGATCTAGCTAATAGTGCTAAAATCTTAACAGATGGAGACAATGCAATTAAGTTGTATTATGAAAATATTATGGAGATCAAAAGGTTAAGGCAAGAGCTGTGGGAAGTAGAGACTCAATTAAGGGAAGAAGTCACCGAGATCCAAGCTCAACTTCTGCCAAATCTGACACTGCTTCAACAACACATCAGTTCGGCAAGGCAATTGATAGCAACCCATGAGGTGTCTGTAGCAGACAACATCTAGGATATACATTCCAAGATCAAACTCGAGCACATGGCTCTAGAAAACTTGAAGGAACAATGGGAGAAGATGATGGAAGACATGAAGTCTTCACACTCTCACATTTTTTATAAGCTATAAGGTATAAACCTTTGCCCTTAATATCAAAAAAGGGGGAAAATGATATGTAGTACTATACTGTACAAATGGGAAATATATGATATGTACAGATAGGCAGGAAACTATACAGTACTACCAAAAAAGGAGAAAATAATGATATACCGACATATACATAGGGGGAGTCATAAAATGACTAAGGATTATATATGTTGTACATACTTAACATTTTGTTAGGATTTTTCACATATTAGTTTTTGATACTAATGTCAAAGGGGGAGATTGATGACATTATTTTTCCATTAGTATACAAACAACACTTTCGGTAAGCATACACTGAAAGATAGGACAAAGAGAAAACCGAAAATGCAGATACAAGAGATCACTGAAAATGGCTAAGTACAAAGAAAAACAATGACACAATTTTGTGTGTATCCCGAAATTGAAAAGTGGAAAGGATAAAGAGGAACCCGACAGAGGAACCCAACGTGTAGGATATAGTGCAACCCGAGAGATAGTCAAAGAGAAAACTGAGAGAACAGTTCAAGCAAGGAACCCAAAAGACAGTCAACTGACTTCAGAGCATAACCGACTGTCAAAAACTGAAAGTTAGTTGTAGCCCGCAAAAAGTGGATCTGACTTCCACGTCAGATAAAATAGTCATGTTCTATCTATAGAATCTTGATTTGTTTTTAAAACCATTTCTTTAGGGATAAGAAACAAGAATGTAAGTGCTTTAATCAGTCTAACTGATTTAAAACACATAGACTAGGAGATCAAGGTAAAAGTTGTAAACCTGATCTTAGAGTTAACATTGTTTTTCGTGAAACTTGATGAAGTCAATCCATCTTATAAATCGACGATGCAATCATTCATTATACAATATGTGTGAATACATAAGAGAGGATGAATGAAGCCTATGAGCACATCTATGGATCAGATTGAAAGTTTCAAGAACCAGAACAACAAAAGGTGAATTTGGTTATCAGAACCAAGAATAGAGGCTACCGAGAATTAGAGGTATTACTCAATCACATTAGGTGATATATCTTTATATGTAAACTTAAATGGATCTGTAATCAAAAATAGGAGATTGCATATACTAGGTCAAATTGTAATTTTCTATCATTCTAACAAGTGAAACAAAGTGTAAAAATCCTTTCAAGGAAGGTGGATTTAACGGTCCAACTATAAATCTCTTAACCGAGTGCACACTCTACAGTGTTGTTAAAGCTCTTAACATAGTAGACTTTAACAGGTCTCCATAGATACTCTTAACTGGGTAGATCATCATAAGTGATCAAATTTTAAGCTTTAACAGACCACTTCCAATCTGCAGATAGTGAAGATTTTTTGGGTGTCATCCCCACCGCAGTTTTTACTTCCTAACAGGAGTTTTCTACGATATCATGTCTTGTGTTATGTGTCAATTACTTTCATAAATGTTTCTATGAATTTTCACATGTATGTTAAGTTTATGAATTGACATATCTTACATCAAGATAGTATAGATCAGATGATTGGATAAACAATTGATTACACAAAGGTTAATTGATTAAAGGACACAAAAATTTTAGAGGCACTGATTCACCCCTCCCCTCTCAGTACACACTTCCCATTAATTCCAACAAAGCATGGAATTTAATTTGTGAATTTACATAATAGTGAGAATATTGGAGCAATTGTAGCACATAATTGAGCTATGATAGTATAGATTTGCATCATTTAGAGCTTACTCTCTCATTCTAGGATTGCCACTAATGGATGCTAAGTGGAGAGCATTTAATTAACAATTCTAGATAGGGAACCATGGAATGCTTCTTTCTTGTTTATTTGATTCAATAACTTAAATTTTAGATTTCATGTTTAATTGTGCATATTTGCAAACTAATTTCATGAAGATATATTTCTCATATATACGGGTAAAAGTACGAAGCTATGTCGCACTTGAGGACCATTTTCATAGTTTTGACCGAAATTATTTCGGCCAAAACAGTTTTGGCTGAAACATTTTTGGCCGTACATATGTGGCACAAACGTGGCGCCATGTGGCGTCGATGTGGAAAATGAGTTTCGGCCGAAACTGGTTCGGCCAAACCAGTTTCGGCCAAAAATTCATGAGTAAATATAAGCTAACTATGTTCTATCAATGAAGAATTGGCATATATTTATATAGAGGGGTTTGTCCGGAACTGGTTCGGCCAAACCAGTTCCGGCCGAAACTGTCTATGTGGCATCCTATGTGGCAGCCAAATAGGCAAAATTTTCAAAATTATAGAACTTCTCACTTAGACAACTGATTTCTTCATCAAAACTCAACCATTTTTAAAATCTAAATATACCCTTTTGTAGAGCTCGAAGTCTAGATTATGGTCATATAATTTTTATTGTGTTTTGATTACAGATAATATATTATAATTTGAAAAAACTCCAAGTAGTTATTTTAACATTAAAGAATATGCTCGTTCGAAAAAATAAAAAAAAATAGCAAATCATGTCGAAAAAATTTACAACTTATATTTAACACTAGAGGAGAGAGTCCTCTTCAAGAATATATAATTTGTTTTGTATTTGGTTTAGATTTGCTAGGGCAAATGTGGAGGGAGAAAAAACTGTTAATTCCGGGTAACTCCAACTTTGAATAGTTATAACAGACAAAATATATACCGAAAACCAATATTTCTTTTTTTATGCACTAGCTGTACATGTCATCTAAAACATGTTCTGAAATCAGAGGAAAAAAAGATTATTTGCATATATTTAGTTGGAGGGAACTAGACCCTACATTTTCAGCATTTTTTGAGCAATTAAAAAATGGACTTCAAAAATTAAAAAACTAAGTCAATGCATATTCAAAAAAAATTTAAAAATTTATAGGTATAAACTACATCCAATTTTACACATTTCATTAGTTTACATCATTTTCAAATTCTAAACACAAATGCCACTTTTATGTCATTAAAGTTTAACAATTTTGCATGTCGTGGTCCTCTTCCTTTGTAAAATTGTGACTCAGGTTTGTACTTTTACCCATACAGTTATTTTAATACATAATTTTTAACAAAGTAATTATTATTACTACTTTGTTTAAATTTATGTATTGAAATAAATGAATAATAAGTATATTTATTTAAGGTATGATTAAAATAAATGAATAATAAGTATATTTATTTAAAGTATGAATAAAATAAACACTTAAATATATATGGTTATTATTTTATTTATAAGTCAAAGTAAATATCAAATGGCTTAAAAGGGCTATATGCAGATTAGGGGAGTTTTTATTTTTTGGCATGAGGCTAGAAGTGTAAAATATTTAATAAGGATGATATCATTATAAATCTTTTTTTTATTAAGTATTATGTTTAATGCAAAGAATAAATGTGAATGCCCTTGATTTGTCAAGTGGCTGTAATGAATGATTTGAGTTGAGTTGCATGCAAGTGGGTTTTATTTGGATGAGTGAGGGGCCTTGCTAACTTACACTGATTGGAGAGTTTTATTGAGTTATGAGCAATTCAGGGTTCAACCTTGAGTTTCCTTTTAGTTGGGCATGGATGAGGGAGTCTTTTGGGATAGTTATCTACTTGTATCTTTTCGTTCCAACCCCTATTTTGGTGGGTTTTCTTCAGCATTTGACCCTTGGAGTTTTCTTTCATTTTGGAGATTTTTTATTAGTCTAGAGGCAGTTTGATGTTAGGTTGAGGGTCCACATGGATAGAGCACACTTATTGGAGAATTTTGAGGTTGTAACTACATGTTACTAGCAGTTTCACCTCACTTTCCATTACACTTTCATTTTTTCTGAACCCTTGTAGACTTTACATCTATAAGTGGTCCTATTTTATCCTTTTCCTCTAGTTATTTTTTTCTACCTTATTATTGCATCCTAAAAATTCAAGCATATTGTAATGGGACTCATTGATTTTCAGGTGTTGAGGCAGTATTCTTCCTTTGGATTCAGAATCTAGAGTGCAATATTTTCTTCTCAAAATTGTTTTTAACATGTTAATGAGTTATGTTTTATGATTTCAATAATTTAACTTGTGGATAAATTCTTTCCCTTTTATAATTATCGAGAATTTGGGCCTTCTTAAGATTTGGTTATTGCATGTGGGTTGTGAGAGTAAAATTTTTATTCAAATTTTATTGTTCGAATGCATATAGTTGTGAAAGTTTATGAAGATTAGAAATATTTTGGTGGATCACCTTTTAAATTATAGTTTTATTTTCAATTCAAGTTTCTTTCTTCCCCTTTTCCTAGAAAAAGATAGTTTTTAAGTGAGTACTAAAAGGAAGTTGGTCTTCTCTGGAGATTGAACCCATTGATCTTCACCAATAGACATACCCACAAGCCTATAGATCTTTCCATGTTTCACAAGATTGGTGAGTTTACAAACTTTGCATAGTAGGTGCAATCTTAGTGATAACAATACTAATACAAAACATTTAGACAGGTAGAGAGTTGTCTACCAACTCAATCTACCATTGTGGAAATAAAAAATTCAATGCAATACTAGCATGTACTAAAATACAAAAATATAGCAAGAAGATATTATCGCCAAATAATTTATTAATTAGATTCATTTATTAGGATGAAGATTTGAGTGAGATTGATTAATAAGGAAGAATATAAACTAATTTTATCTTTCCACTTTCATAAGAGACCTTGAATAATAATTTCTTCTTTAGATTTAGTTTTTGGACTCATTCCACGTTACCACTCCATAGGCATGAGAAAGAGAGTTAAAATACTCATCCTCATAGGATCTCAATCATTTTAACTAATAAACCATATTCAAGAGAGGAGGGAATGATACAATCAACTATCTTATGTAGGAGGTTCAATTCCAACTTGATTCAAATAGAAAAGAAATTAGAAATAAGTTTGCAATACAATTACATTGTCAACAATAACACAATTATTTTCTTAATATAAATAGAAATAATGATACTAATCATATTGTCAATCTATCAATTTCATTTGTTCTCTTGATGTCACTAATAGAAGTAGAGAGAGATGATACTTTTCTATTCAAATGATTTTATTTTTTATTTTTTATTTGTTTTATGACACAGTTACATCATTGGGACAAGAGTAAAAACTATAATTGTATTGTTGGAAATAGTCATTAAGAAGTGAATCATTTAATTGTCTAGAATTTATGATTCAAGAAAGAAGAGAAAGCTAGAGAGATAGATCTCATATCACATAGAAAAATCAATCTCTTAAAAAATTCCATAAACAATTCCATTTCGAAGGTATAATAAGATAAGGACTACATCACACACTTGAACTCAAGGAATTAACCAATTACTTGCTTCATGCATGCAATATTTATGATCACATGTATTGAGAAAGGCCATATAATTCATTTTAATTTTATAACCATTTACACAAAAGTTGAAAGAGAATTGTATTTATTATTCTTTCAATTTCAATTGTACAAGAAAGTCACCATTGAAAACCTTTTGACCCACTTTGATCACAAAAACTATATCCTTTGTTATACAATACTATCAATATAATTAAAAGTTATTGAAAACACTTACAGAACCATATATGGCATACTAAAATGACCATAGAAAGAAAGTAGGTCCTAGGGATTAAAATTCACCTTTCAAACCTATCTGAAATCATAATTTCACCTCAAAAATCATAATTTCACCTTCTTAGTAGTATCATCCATAAAAATGGGTGAATTAATTCTTAAAAGACAACAAAATAGAACACATTTTGAAAAATTAGGAGAAAAAAGGTTGCTATGATTGGAATTTAGTTTCATTTATGCAATCAAAGCATCAAACTATAAATTTAATTCAATACATATGACAATAATTTCAACAAACTACAATTTAAGATTTTCTAAAATGTGATTTTTATAATAATAGTTAATGGCTTAAACCATCACTTCTTATCTTACATATACATTCATATGTTTCCACTACAAATAATATACCTATTTTTTATTTTATCTTCATCCATAACCCATAACATGAATCACTATGGGAAATGCTTTGAATTAATTTATAATCTGTATATTGTTAACAAGGTCATTTTCAAATATTTACAAGGGCCTATCATAAGGCTCAAGAGTCTACATAAATTTTTATCAAAATACTTGATAAAAATTTATATTTGATTGTTCTCTCAAGCCTCTCAAGGATTATACAAGAAATCACAAATGAGATAGATTCTTAGCTACACATAAGGATTAATCACAATCATACAAACAAAACAGGATAGGTTTTTAACAATATCTCTTACAAACTATTTAGTCGTAAAACAAAACATACAAGGTTAAGAAAAATTTGTCTCAAAGAAACCATGGATCCATTCACATATCAATCACCATGATAACATAGATTTGAATTTCTTTGATAAATATAAGATAAAAATAAGAAAAAGAATATTTAAAAAATAAGGACCCAAACAATTCAATAAATAAAGATTTCTTTTCTAGATAAGGATGGAAAGATCTTGAAAATGATTTTAAATGCACAACTCAACACATAACACAATCACTCATCGAATCAAGATCTCATTCAAACATACTAGATTGTAAAGAAAATAAAGTAAAATTAATTGGAATTCCTTCCCTTTCTTTCAAAGAACCAAGTGAAGAAGAAAGAGAACTACTTCTCCCAAGACTTCAAGCATAGTCCATAAGACAAGGTTAGCTCCATCAATTTATAAACAAGAAATAGGAGGAAATACTTCATTGAAACGCTAATAAAACTTCTATAAGATCGAAAAACACATGCATTTTGCATAGGAATATTATCCATAACATTCCACCACCTCTTTCATATTTGCCTTAACCTCTTTGATAATTATTAGATCTTATTAAATCAATCAGGTTTCCACAATCCATTGAATTTAGAGTTGAATTTCTGGCTTAGATTGTGTATGTTTTTTAGCATCAATCTAAGCCAGAAATTCAACTCTAAATTATTAGATCTATTATTTAAGCATATTTTAATTTTCTTTTTATTTTAGCATCATCATCATGAGTTCCTTTTCTACTATATTGATTTCTTCCTCTAAAATATTGTTGCTTCTTCCTTTATCTTTTCTTTGTTACGAAATATTTAGTTTTATTTATCTTGAATTTTTAAGGGAAATTGATATGCTTCATCAACTAGACAAATAATTGATATACTCAATTTTTCATGGTTTGGTCTCCTTAACTCATTAATGTATCTAGCCATTTTTTCTTGGTTATCTTGGTGATGTCTTTCTCTAGTAAGTAAGTTGTAATTCTTATCAACATAATATTTCACACCAAAATATTTTAATCTATATAATACATCTGGTTGATAATTTATAGCGATAAACTTAGATTTCAACTTATGTACCATTTCTTAATTTTAGGTCTACATTTTTCTATTCCCATTGATTGAGTTTCGTTCCACTAGATTGTAACATGGCCTTCTAGCTTTGTCTTTGCAAATTTCACTCTTTTAAGGTGAGAAAATAAAATCTTCATATTCCAAACATCCTTCAAGCTCATTAGTAAAATCAAACAATAATTTGGGATCTAAACTATTAAAATAACTATCTAAATCTGTTCCACTTTTCTTCTCAAGTCTATTAAGGACTTTTTATCATTAGCTCTTCTCCTATTTTTCCATCAACTATAATATCATCCAATTCCTGATCACTATCGTCCAATCTATGGTTCACAATGCATCCACTTTCATCCTCTTCTACCATATACAACTAGATCTAAACATCTCCTCCTCACATCAAGCATTTCCTCCATTTTTCTAACATGAAAGAGATACAATAGCATCTATGATCCCAATCAAAATGGAGAAATGTGTAAGATTTTAAAATTAGATCTTAAACACATGAATTGAAAAGAACAATCCCAAGTCAATATGTGCATCAAAATCCATCAAGTTAAACAATACATAATAGAAAACTAAAATGAATAGAAAACCATGTGAATCAAATAATTCTCCTCAATCCTCCTTTCCTTCACTTGTTGCTCAACCTTCACATGGGAAGAAACAACCACTACAAGAATTTCAAATCATGAAATATACATGGAGCTGCAAGGAAAAAAGCTATATGACAATAATAGAGCAGCAAGGAACAAGGAAACTCTTCAAACCCTGATTCCTATTAATGAGCACTTGGTTCACTTAGAGTTGATGCTTAGAATTTTGTAATCGATCTTTAAAATCTTCGTGGAATCGACCTGAAATTGAGAGAAAAGAGAAATCAGACAATAAAATACGTCTGAACATAGCTTTAAAGGTACAACTGAAATTGAGAGAAAAGAGAAATCAGACAATAAAATAGGTTTGAACATAGCTTTAAAGGTACAAATTCTTGATGATGACTTATCAATATTATTAATACATCAGTTTCTATACAAATACAATAAAAAAACACAAGATGTCAAACTCCATCAGCAACAACATAATAATTATTATTATGAAGCCCTTATATTAAAAAGTAACTGACAAATCGTGATACATGAGATTACACTATTTCCTAACTGGCCCCTTCGACATGCAACTACTTTTGTCTCAGAGTGTGTAAACACAAAATCCTAAATAAAGCCGCAAATGGCTTATTAAATTTGAATAAATACTACACTTAATTGTAGCAAATTTGTGTATAGTACACACGTTTATAATGATTGAGTGATTTAAAAAAACTGCCCTTGTGAAAGAATGGGCAACTAAATCAGCCAAATCTTCTCGTTTCTCACGTCATCTATTGTTTATGACAACGCCTGCACTAAATATCAGATTTTGTTTTTTCCATGACATAATTATATCAATCATGCCTCTGTTCTTCTTCTTCCATGTGAAAATCAAACAGTTTGCAGACATAGAAAGTCAAAGATCAACACAGTGTGTGTAATCAGTTTGAAAGAAAAATGAATAAAAAACCACCTACGTTTTCCATGCATCCAATTAATGCATTCCATAAAGCATAGCATCCGTGCAACTTTAATCCACCATAGTCTTTGTCCGTTGCATGCAAAATGGATGAGATCAGAATGCAAGAATCGGGACATTTCTACGTTGAGGAAAAGTTTGATTCTTGTGATGATTTCAACATCAATACATCAGATTTCAGTTATGATGAAGGATTCCTAGATATTGGTTTAGAAGGTGGCCAAGAGAATCGAACCCTGGCCCCCTTATCCATAACAGAGTTCCCTTCCATGGATGGGGATTTGATGGAAATTATTGACTTGGAGGGGAACCCTGAAGAAAAACTTGGTTTTGAAGATATATTTGCAGATTTCAGGCCTCAAAATGAATTGGGTCCTGTTTCAAAGCTAGCAAATGATTTGTCTTCAATAGAAGGGGATTTAATCCATATCACAGAGCTGCTAATGGGCAGTGAAGGAATGATGATGGAGGAAAGTAAGGATTTTGAGGAGATTTTTGCAGATCTCAGGCCTAAAAGTGAAATGGGTCCTGCTTCAAAGCTAGCAGCTGACTTATCTTCAATAGAAGAGGATCTAATCCATATTTCAGGGCTGCTAAATGACAGTGAAGGAATGATAATGGAGGAAAGTAAGGATTTTGAAGATGCCATGAGTCTTTCTACTGAAGCTGAAGAATGTGGTGATGGCAATAAGAGTATGTCAAGTGAAACTGGGAATACATCATCATCTCAGTCTGTTTCCTTTGATTGGTTGAATCCATGCAGTGGTGATTCAGCAGAAAACAAGGCTGTAGGGCTTGTTCATCTTCTAACTGTTTGTGCAGAAGCAATTTCAGAGGGTGCCCATGATCTTGCTGAGATTATTCTTGAAAGATTGAGAGAACAAGTTTCTCCAATTGGGTCTACCATGGAGAGGGTGGCCTACTATCTCTCTCAATCCCTGCTCCACCACCATGAAAGTTCTGGTCATCTGGTCCAGAGCTCCAATATTGCTACTAAAGATCCCAATTTTATGGGGGCCTTTAGTTTACTAAACCAAGTTTACCCATATATCAGATTTGCCCATTTCACTGCCAACCAAAGCATTTTGGAATCCATCCCTGCTAAGACTCAGACACTGCATATTATTGATTTTGACATAATGGAGGGGATGCAGTGGCCGCCATTAATGGAAGCTTTGAAGACTGAGAACTACAGTATTGATCACCTTAAAATCACAGCCATCAAATGGAGTGAAGATGGCAGTGATCTATTGTGTTCTCAACACACAGGAAGAAGATTGTCTGAGTATGCAAGCTCATTGGGGATTCCATTTTCTTTCCAAGAAACCCAATTAGGAAATCTTGAAAGGAACTTGAGTTGCAGAGAGGATGAGACAGTGATGGTGAACTGTATGTGGGGATTGCCACATATGTTGGAGCACAGCAGGGAAGAATTAACAGAGTTTCTTGATGCAGCACACCACCTAAATCCAGCCATCTTGACATTGGGCAGTGGACCTCATTGCATTCAGTCTTACCAAAACCTCAACTTTGTAGAGCTTTTTGAGCTATGTATGAGAAATATTTGTGCTGTATTTGACTCTATGGAAGCAGGACTGCCTGAGCAATATGGACTTGCTAAGGCAGTGATGGAGAATTTGTTTATGGGTCCATTGATGTGCAGGCCCATCCATTACTCACAACACAAAGAAAATCTGTTCTTCAGTGTCATTGATGTGCCACTCAAGTGTGGCTTCATCCAGGGTAATTTAAGTGAGAAGAACAGCATTTATGCAGAATGTATGGGAAATGGGGAGAGATATTACAGAGTGGAAAGATTGAGGCAAAACTTGTTGCTTCTCAGATGGCAGTCCACTCCTCTGACTTCCATATCAGTTTGGAAAGGAACTCATCTCATTACTATTTCTGATTGATTAATGAAGAAAATAACATCTGTATTCTTTTTTTTTGTTTTTTTATGATACAGATAAGAATGGTGACCCCATTGTATAGTTACGGCTCCAGCATAAATCTCTTAGGGGGAGAAGGTGGTGGAACATCCCATGGATGGTTTATCTCTGTAGTCATTCTAACAATTTTGAAGAACAAACTATTATCAACCAGTAAATTCTTATGGTAAACTTCTTGTATATTTCTTTATTAACTAAATTGATGGTAGTAATTTAAAAAAAAAATTAATTTAAAAAATAATTATCTGTTTGTAAAATTAGAATGGTGATGTAGTTGATTAAGAGTTGTGGTTTTGATTTTCTCCACCTCAATTAATCTAGTAATTAACTTATTTAGGCCCCCACCCTCATCTCACTTGACTACTCCTACTCACCCCATAACAACTTGAATGCAATTATTTTTATAGAAATTTTGTATTTTTCAATTTTATTTTTTTATTGTCAAATAAATTTGTGTGAAAGATTTTTTTTTCTCTACATTGTATGACTAATTTTAGTTTTGGATGATTTCAAAGGTGGTTATTTGCATTATGACACTTTTGGACATGATTGTTTATTGTATTTTTAAAAAACCTTTGTAATTATTGTAAGGTGTGTAACTCCATGACATGAACGTGTTAATAAAAAAATGTTAATTAAAATAATCAAATAATTCATAAAGTAAAATTATAAATAATTAAGAGACATGCAGCATGATAAAATATAGCTTATAAATAAAACTTTATTTTTTATTTCACTAAATTATATATTATTATAAAATTTGCATAAATAAACTATTAAATTAGTTTTGATTATTAAATAAAATAATATCCATCTATCTAAATATCTAGATACTATTTGATTATTAAATAAAATAATATCCATCTAGATCTAAATATCTAGATACTAGTTTAAAGCTCTTATTTTTATAAAAAAATATTTAAGTATTTGAATAAATGAATCTCTCTCACACACACATACATATACTATACATATATATTACGCTGAGAGATATCCTTCTTGAGGCGCCTATTTCAAATCATATGCATCGTGATATTTATAACATATAATAGGTGTCTCGAGAAGAATATATCTCAGTGTATTCTCTATATATTATATAATATATACAAGCTAGTAGCAGTCATGACGTAACATGGACAATATTAAATAAATTAATATATAATTATAGTGTATTAAGGTCCAGGTTTAGGAATAGGATTTAGGATTAAGATTATAGTTAGGTTTTGGGTTTATATCATGGTTGTAATAATGGTTACTGTTAGGGTTTTGATTAGGGTTAAGATTAAGATAAGAGTTTAGGTTTACACAATGGTTAGGGTTAGAGTTGGGTATATGGTTCAGGTTATGATCTTATTTTGGGTTACAATTATGATTAGGGTAAGGGTTTACATCATGGTTAGTATTATGGTTAGGGTTAGCATTTTGTTTAGGGTTTGGGCTTAGGGATAGTGTTAAGGTTAGAAGTAGGGTTTACATCATGGTTAGTATTATGGTTATTGTTATGTTTTTTTATTATGGTTAGGGTTTGGGGTTAGGGTTAGGGTTAGGGTTATAATTAGGGTTTGAGTTATCAGTATGGTTATAATTATGGTTAGGGTAAGAGTTTACGCCATGGTCAACACAATGCTTAGGGTAAGGATTTTTATTAGGGTTTCAATTTAGCATTACAATTGCGAATAGGGTTTAGCATCTTGTATTAGGATTATCATTGAGGTTTGGGTTTACATTATAGTTAGTGTTATGGTTAGAGTCAAGATTTTGATTAGGGGTAGGATACTAGTTATGATGAGGGTTTAGGTGTATGCCATGGTTAGGGTTAGGGTTTGGTTTGTGTTTAGGTTAATGCCATGGTTTAGGCTTAGGGTTATAATATGGCTGATGTTAGGTTTTAGATTGTAATTTCATAACATGGTTAGGGTTACCTGATTGGTTTTTTTGTTAGGATTTATATCATGGTTAGGGATTGGATTTAAACAAATAGTAGAAGAAAATTATTCAATTTTAAAGAGGAACTTGAGCTTGCAACAATGATTTCTGATTCATTGTCTGAAACATCCATACTTTTAATTGTTTTCTGATTTCTTTTAAATAAGATTAGTATTTGAGAATGATGAGAATAAAACTATACATAATTTGTCATAAAATAAAATTTATAATTTATAATGTTTAGTAATACACATTAAGATAAAAATAATGATAACACTTAGAATAAGATATTAGTTGACTTACTAAGTTGAAATGTCACCAATCATTTGAAATACCTAAAAATATATAAAATTGTAAGGAAATGATGTTACATGAAGAAATTTAAACTTTATATTTTTTTAACTACCAATGATATACATACACTGACATAATAAATGTTGATAAATTTTATAGAGTGGATGAATAGCTATGTAAATTAGATGCGAATAATCATTCATGAATCTATAACTTCAATTGAAAAACAGAGATGAAATAAGAATTGAATATCCATAATACCATGTAAAAGAAGCATACTTTTAATTAATATTTGTGAAATTTATTTGACATAGAGTATCAAGTAAAACAAAAAGAATAAAATAAGAGCACAAGCATAGCCATAAAATTTAGCGAATGGATATTAAAAATGATACAAGGTTACATTCAACGTGCATTTAGAAATTATGGCATGTCAAAAGCGTATTTTAAAAATATTTCATTTAAAATTTATATTTGATTAGAATTAACTTAAAAAGATTGGGTTGCTTAAACTTATATTTGTTTAATAGACATTGCGAAAGCATACAATAGTATATAAAATGTTATAAATGTTTATGGTGGAAAAATAAACTGTGTTAAAGGCATTGGAACAAATTTTAGCAAAAAATATATTACATTAATTTGAGTCTATTTTCTTCAACCTTGCACTTGGCAAGTTATCTACCCTTTTTTCATTTTTTTCATAACGATCATATGTGAATGGTGGCATTATTCCCAGACTATCTAGAGATTCAACATGAGATACTGCCACAAAAGTCAATCCAATTCTTTCTCTTGATTGTATATCAATTGTTTCTCTTAGAAGAGTCAATCCCTAAGATTTATGTATAGTCAATGCCCATGCCAGTCTCAATGGAAATTGAAGTGTCCTTCCTTTTTATGGTTTTTATTGAATTATCTTTGGATGATGATCTTCAAATAATAGTCTTGAATAGCTATCAAACTCAACCATCACATATGTGTATGGCTCAGGTAGAGTACTTCCTGGTTTGTAGACAATCTTTCAAATATATCCTAGAGCTCCATTTACAAGACCTGCATGTACCCAAAGTTTTGAAATCAACATGACTGTTGGATTATTACTAATAAATAACTCTAGCTCAAGTTCATCGTTTGATTAATATTTTTTTGTATTAACACTTCTTTTATCGCAACACTATGTGCAACAAGATGGTTCAATGAATATATCTTTTTTAATTAATGACTATGAACTTTTACATTTGTCAAGAATAAATGGATAACATTTTCAAACTCAGAATTGGTTGCAACATCAATGTTATTAGGGTTTATCATCATTACTAACTTCTAATAATCAATTTGTGGGTTTGCATCTCTTAGATTTGTCAATAGTTGACGAAATATTTGTTTCTCGATGTTTTCCCCATCTTGTCTGAATATTTTATCTAGAGTAAGTATAGTATTTATCCCATAGAAACTTTTCTCATCTATTACTGTCATATGTCAGCCTATCATTGACTAGAGACAACTAACCCAAATCTCCTACAAAAATCATAGATACACCTAAAATATAATAGACAACAAATTTTAGTTTCAAAGATATGTTGTTTTTTATCATATTTTAGTTGATTGAAGTGTATGAAAAGATAAATTAGTTGTGTTAATGAGATAAAATTGAAATCTATAACTACAAAGATTAGGTGTGCATTTTATGGGAATGCTTGTCAGAGCCACAAATCTATGTTTTCCAACAGGTTCTGACCAATGAAGCTCATTTTATGAATCAAAATGTATTTGATATGTGTCATTTCTTATTGAAAACTTGTGAGCCTTGCTCCTTCTAGCTAAGGAAAATATTGCATTTGTATTTATATTGACCACTTGTTGCATGTGCAGCTTGTAGTATGGGGCTGACACGTGCGCCAATCACCATTTCCTCAACTTGAGTCAAGTTTGCAAGATTCTCAGGTTGCAACCCTGGGTCCATATTATTTGAAGCTGAAAATCTATTATTTCCTCTCTCTTGTTGGCATATGTTGCATACTAGACCTTTCGAAGTGCATGGTACTTTCATTCCTAGACAACATTCTTGAAACATATAGCACATATTTTTCATTTTAAAGCTATCTAATTGAAGTCAAAATTGCATTTGGAATCTCCTGAAATCATTTTGAAGAATTTCATTTAGATTTTGCGTATTTTCTACATTGCCTTACATTGGTAAATTGAACCCAATATGACTCATAGGATGAGGTGTTTCAGGCATGTGGTATGTTGTTCTTGAATTTTCATTTGAAACATTCAATTGCATATTTGTGGTCAATGGTTGAAAGTACCTCCCACTTGATCCATCAGATGTTCATTGAAAATTATTTATATTCATATTTCCTTGTTCTCTATTTTAAGTTTCCAATTCTTGTACGGATAATTCTACTCTTCATCTAGCACAATTCTATCTTTGAGCTTCATTAGTCCTTTTTTCTTCTCTTTAAGTTTTTGTCATTTGTTCATGTTGTCATCTTTGATATTCTCTCTAATATGCTCTCTACTACTCCTTTTAATATTGTCTCCTTTCCTTTGATTCAAAATTCAGTGTTGATTGATTCATAGCTACAAAACAAATTCATTTCTCAGTTTATGTACTCTCATACCAATGGAATAGTGAAGGAGCTAAGTGTTGAAAAAATGAAGTGAAAGAAATATAAGTGTAATACTACTTTCAAACCAATCATCTAAGAATTTAAAATTAAATATATTGAGTTAATTTATTAAAATATAATTATTTTATTTATTTATTTGATCATCAAGATCCTTCTAAGGGAAAGATGAGAGCATAGGATGATAGATAAAATATATAAAAAAATTATTCACTATTGTGATTCAACAAATCTAGCAACATTGCTAATAATTGAAACCTAACCATAACCTTAAAACTATAATCTAATATTGACCTATCAATATTCACACTTGAGATAATTTAACCCTAATGTAAAAATGAATATAATCCTATTTCAACCCTAGTAAAAAAAAGTGTAATTCAAACTTTAACTATAACCCTTTAAAAAAAAATCAACTGTAACTCTATTTGAACACTAAGCCTCATTTTAATTCTAATCATATTTGTAATTTTATTTCTAATAGTAATCAAATTCTAATGACAACTAAAATTTTAAAATTAACCATAAGTGAGCCTTAAATCCAACATAAATGACCTAACCTTAACACTTATACAAAAATAAGATTTTAATTCTAAAATAAAGTTAGTTGAGAAAATAGGCAAGACTTAAAATTGCAATTAATTATAAAAATTTATTAAAAAACTTATAATCATTATATGATTTGTATAAAAGAATGTAGGATCAAAATTTATATTAAATATAATATAATGAATATATTAGAATCTTTCTTACTATCCCTTTCTTCAAGTTTTAACAATTACTCTCAACAATTTAAATAACATAATTAATGATATAAAAATTAATTTATAACACCATTTCAATATTCTTCAAAATAAGTTATTTATTAGAAAGAAATATATAAGAAATTACTTTTTAAAATACATAATTAAATTATATTCATTATATGTTAACTAGGTTAATAATTCAAGAGATAGAACTATTTGGGCCCCTTCCAAATCTTGACATTATTCGATCAAGTTGGGGTATGAAGAAATCAAAGAGAGATATGCACAAGGGGTTCACAGAGAGCGTATGTTTTTAACTGGAGCAGTATGGTCCCACCCAAGGCGGGTTGCTTTATATGGTTAGTCCTTAGAAACAAAGCTCTTGGTAGTGATAGGCTAGCTAAATTACACATTTCTGATAATTTTCAATGTGTTCTTTTCTCATCGGCCATGGAGGATGAAAATCATCTCTTTTTGCATTGCCCTTATGTCTTTTAGTGCTAGTAATTTATTCTAGCAAAAATTTAATTTCATATGCTGTTACTGTGTACAGTGTGGGAGTTTCTTCAGTCATGACTCTTGTTGTATAAAGAATCTTTCTTTTTAGGAATTTGGGTAGTTGTTCTAGCTATTCTTATTTGGTTGTTATGGTGGGAGAGAAATAAGCATATTTTCAAGAAAGTATTAACTTCAGTAAGAGGTTTAAAACAAGATTGAAGATTCAATATTTGAGGTTGTTGTGGCATATGTTCAAATGACCAAAACATGTACCTTCATGTTTTCTTCTTGGGATAGCAATATTCTTCACAAGTGGCCTAAAATTAAACTTTCGTTCGATAGATCATAAATGGCATATATCCTAAGGATAAGATCAATAGGAAAAAAATCAAGTGGCAACCACCAAATCAACCATATGTAAAACATAACTTTGATGGTGCCTCTAGGAGAAATCCTAGACTCTCAGGTGTGGGTGTGTGTATAAGGAATATAGGTGGGGAACTTATTGCTTCTCAAGCCATTCCAATCAACAATGGAACCAATAATTGTACAGAATCATTTGAACCCTTATGCATGGTCTTCTAATGGCACAAAGATTGGGTATTTTTCACCTACATGTAGAAGGAGATTCTTTGTTAATCATTGAAGCCTCAAAAAGGCGTATATGTAAACATTGGAAGATCAATTATATTCCGCAACAAGCTTGGGCCATATTGGATACCTTTCAATCATATGTCATTTCTCATACTTATAGAGAAGGGAATAGAGTGGCGGATTGACTTACAAACCTAGCTTGTGATTTTGGCAAGGTGGAGTTCAATGGTGATAGTGAAATAAGCCATGCATTCCCAAATTTTGAGTTGTTGGAAAATGAAAAATGCCTATAGACCTCAAACTAATAAACTAATTTCTCTAAAATTGGATGAGAGTAATAGTCATATGGTCTACAATTTTCTTTAATGTAGATGCAAGAAGGGTACTCCTTGTTGGTGAAGGTACACAATCAGTAATGTAAATGGAGGAAAAACAACATTATTATAGAAAAGGATGGATGAGTGGCTAATCGAGATTAATGTCTCGGTAAACTATACCAATCTTAATTCATATCTCATACTTTGGGGAGAATATTTAGGAACCGTTGGAAATTTGAATCCAAAATTTGAATTATCGAGTTTGTAGTCTAATTGGTATGGCTTTTCCAATAACGGTTGTGTCAAGCAGTAACTGAGCACAAGCCAAGACACTTATGTTTCTCCTTGTACAATATGGCACACTAGAATCAGATGACTTGGCACATTAGAATCAGATGACTTGGCACATAGAATTGGGAATAAAATAATTAAACAAGGCTGTTGTTATTTATAACATTTATGATTCTAAGGTGAAGAGGTAATGAAAAAAATGTGCCGACTATAACAACATTTATTGAAAAATCAAAACAAAATGTGTCAAATCTGGTGTGATCATTCTTGACAGGCAGTGGCCATTTAAACTTGGTGTGTAGTGATGAGGTGGACATCAACAGGACCTGAAGTTTGAATTGTTTCTATGGATGTTGATTAAATTTCCTAATATATTGTCTTTTATCAGGTACTGATAGAAGTTTTTCAAAATCCAATGCCACATGATGTCATCAGATATGAAGGTACAAATATATCTTTGTTACGCATGCCAATACATGTGTCATTTTAAAAATTACAAGTTGTGCTTGTAGGAAGTAGGTACTCCTCTAAGTTTGGTGAAGGTAGTTGTTTGATTTCACACTGCCTCCAAAGTACAATTTGCCTCATTTATGAGGTTTAAACTGGCGAGTGTAGTACAATTGAAGATATTAAAGGTACCGGTCTCATAATTGGCACCATTAAATTGACAGGGTGTGGGTCTTTAAATATCGCCACAGTGAGTCCATCGACTGCATTTGGTATCAGAGAAGAATGTAAAGGGTGTCAAGTTTCAGTAAGAAGATACATAGCTTTTTGACAAGGGGCAAATACAGGATTGCAAGAGTTTTGAAGATCTTAAGTGCACATGCATCATATTGGACGAATTTGTACAAGCTTTTTGAACTCAATTGTAATATTCAGGGTTAAAATATGTTTTTTTTTTTTTTTTTTAATAATGTATTTGTCTTTTGGCTGAATGGTTAAGCCATTAGTATAGGTTTAGCTGACAATTCTAATATATGGTCACTATTTTTAGCATAGGCTTGCATAGGCTTCTTTCTGGCCAATCTAGAATTTTTTAAATTATGTAAACTTGTTCTTATTAATATATTATATAGGCTTAATGTCTTTTGTTAAAAGATAATAATAATTAAATTATAACTCTATAAACTAAAATTCTCTTTAAACAATGCTTATCAATTACTAAATATAATTTAAACAATGCTTATCAATTACTAAATATAATGAATGTTATTATAATGAAAGCTACAAAATATTATAGTGGGGTGATCCATTTAGAGGACTACTGCTGAGACTGCCCCCAGGGTTCAAATCCTTGTTGGGTCGTTGTGCTTGCAGGCTTGTGCCTATGTTGGGTTGTGCTCACGGATTTGAATGACTAGAGTGTTTAGAAGTCTTATATATGACTTCCCATTACCGATAAAAAAATTAAATATGGCTGCCCATTACCGATATAATAAACTTTTACACTATTTAAACTTTTAAACTTTCAATATTTATAAAGAAGAATTTCTTACAATCATTTCATTTTATTTAATAAAAATGTATAGTAAAAAAATAAATTCTCACAAAAGTGTCTCATATTTTTATATATTATCATTAAAAAAATATATAAAATAATAATAAAATTTCAAAAGATAGCTTAAAATCCAGAGTTTTTATTACCACAAGTTTCATCATAATAATAAATTTATTCTTTAAAAGAGATTAAGGACCTGTTAATACTAAATTAATACTAGTGTTACAAATGCTATATTTTAAGTTTAAAATGATGAATTTTAAAATATCAAAGAAATTTGATCACATAGATAGTCTCTTTGTAGAAAGGTTACACCAAACTAAAATGCTACAAATGTCGATTAACCTCCTATACACAGATGTTTGAATTCATATAACATGCATAGGATGTATTAACCTATGCCATTTTTAAATTAAAAAACCAATACCTTGCAAAGGGACCAAGTAGATTCATTCAAGAGTAAACGATATTGAATGCAAGTTTTTAAGTTTTTCAATTTTTTTTTTGCAAAAGTGGTAACTTGTACCACAAAATTTTATTTTATTAATTATTTATTTGTTTTTTTTACAACCCTGGTTCATCGAGCACGGGTAGGAAAGAACCAGGTAAAGAAGACCTCAAGTCTTTTAAAAAAAAACCAAAAAAACCCAAAAAACATATTGAGCACCATTCCCAATCCAAGAAATCATCCCAAAACCTAAGTTTCAACAAGATCTGCTACCCCACTTGATCCAAAAATGAACCCGAAAGCCCATCAAATAAACCCATCAAAATGAAATGAAACCCACAATGATCCCAAGAACCCAATCCCCCAATACACATGAAGAAGACCCACTAGGGAAGAATATCTGTGCGACCCAGAAGACTTCAACATAACATGTGTAAAGAACCATGAGACATACAATCTAGATAACCTGCACATACACTTCCTCAGCAGTCTACCAAGATCATTGTTAGTGACCAAGATATATGCAAAAAGATATAAAATAACAATATTGAACAAAATAAACCACATTATAATCAACTGCAACCATGTTTGCCTTAATGAGCAGTGTATGAGTTGAAAGATTCTACATAACCTTGTCCTCTGAATATAGCCAATAATAAAACTTCTTTGGGTGGACGGGATCAATATGAACAATTAATCTCACGCATCCCAAAAAAGAATGAGAAATGAAGCAGTAATGTCCTCTGAATATAACAATTGATCATCCTTCCCTGAGTGGATGTGATGAATCAAAATGATTGATCTCATACACCCAAAAAAAGGATGGGGCATATTAGCTAAAGTATAATATGACACCCAAATCAACAAGAAAATATGATCATGATGATTTTACAATCCAGATCTTTGCAAGGGCCATGAAATAACCAATCCTTGTTGGGGAAACACATAATAAATATGAAAAGAAACTTCCAACTGCAGTATTCATGATGTAGATTTTTAGAGATATTTCAGAAGTAAAAATCACAACCACAATGACATCTAGGATTATAAATAATGACAATAATGCATCTAATTAGACATCAAAATGTGATCCATATTCCCAAGGTTTAAGCAAAGACAACAAATGGAATGTTAGCTATGATGTGAATCAAAAGACCAGGGAGATGGATTTGACTAGTCTTCGGATAAAAGAACATAAACACCATTACATTATGTTTTAGACAAAGCTACCCATCTTAAAACTAATAGCATATTATATCTCCAAACAACTCTGCAGTGCAAAGCTTGACTCCTGAAAGAGTGAGTAGAAATTACAAACTCATTGCAGCAAAACACAATCAAAACTGCCTAGGTAAAGTAACTTATAAATGTGCCAAATATATGAAAATATCTTCCTATATCACGAGCATAATGGAAATAATATAAATACACATGTGCAAAATTAATGCTTGAAGCTCAATGCTATGAATTAAAAAATACGACAATGCCCCTTCCAATGTGGAGAAAAGGTCACTACTCAGAATAATAGTTAAGGATAAGATCCCCATTAACATGTATCCTGGTAGATATCCTTCAGCAAACTGCTACATCCCAATGGCCATGTTGAATACAAGGAATGCCATATAGTTTGAAAGTTTAAAACCATATTATATAATTCAAAGTTCAGATAAGAAGTGAATGAAGGCATGAAACCCCATCAAAGTAAAAAAACTCATCCATCCTGATGAAATAAAGAGTTTATACCAAATGTGAAAGAGATTGCACTTCCACTTCCTATAGTGGACATAGATCATCAATAGCCTTGTCGGCCAAAAAATTAGCAACCATGTTTGCTTCTCTGAAACAATGTTTAAATTCAAAGGTATGAAAGGATGCTAATTTTTTTAGAACCATATCGAGCTTGTACCTTAATTTCCAAGAGGAAGTCTTTTTAGAGGAGACTATGTTATAAACCACCATTGAGTCTCCTTCATTTATGATGCTGGATATACTCATAGAAATCGCAAGAGACAGACCAAGGAGGAGAGCTTCTATTTCAGTGACATTATTGGAATTTGAAGGTAAATTTTTACAAACAACTCTAGGGTAAGTGCACAAAGACGGGGGACCAAAAAGGGGTATAAGATGCCACTTTTTATCTGAAATCAGCAAACTCTGAACTTCAACGAGAAATTGAGGACATTTAAACTCAAAAGTTTAAAATGTGACGAAAACAAGAGTTGTTCTACTCCGAATCTAGTTTCTAAACTACTAATTTATTTTATAAATGGTGGAGACTAAGGCCCTCAAAAAGGGGGAGCACAAAAAGTGGTCCTGCTTTTTGTGAAAAAACATAATATAGCGTCTGGTGTACTACCCCTAAAATGTTAACTTTTTGTAAAAAAAAATTTAATTGCTCTGGTGAGAAATTATGTAACACCACCTAGTTTATCCCAAATTTTTCTGCTAATTTTATGATGAAAGTGTGATTTTTTTCCATTTTCCGAAGTGGACACATCCTGAAATGTGAAATTTATGTGTGCTCCCCTTAGAAATCATTGAAAACTAATTGAAAATCAAAATTTTTTTTTTTTAAAGTGTGTAGAATGGAGTCTATTTTCTAAAAATGTAATTTTTTCCAAAATTTGATGAACGAGCCAAAATCTAATCCCAAATGAATACACGTTGGTTTTTGACAAAAATCGGACATACTTAGAAAATAAATTAAAAATGAAAAGCTGAAAATAATGAGAATTCAAAATAAATTACATCTTTAGATAGCTATCAGATGTAAGGAAACTCAGGTGCAAAAACAAATTCCTACACTAATCTCTAAAGGAAAGTATTGTGCAAATTCTTTTAAATCCTTACAATTTCAGATTCGTTATCTACTTTAACAAAGATATTGCAGCCATATACCATGCATACAGAAATCAGAGAATGACACAATGATTTACCCTGGGGAAAACCTTTCAGTAAAAAACCCTAGCACTCCAAAACCTGCACAATGTATTATCTTCAACACAACGGTTACAACACACTTGCAATGCAAGTTCTTTCAGGAGACAATCGACACTCAAAGACAAATCCAGTAGCACCCGATCATACCAACAATACACTCTTTTTCTATCACAGTCTGCAACCCTAAAAAATGCTTATATCATGCACTTTCCTTTTTAGGGCAACTTCCAAAGATAGCTGTATTAGGGTTTTACCATTCTCCGAGAAAAAAAGAACCCGAACCCCACGATTGTGGAAGAGTGTACAATACTCAATTTTATCAGTTACCACATGTCATTGCATGTCTTCACCTGTCATTGAATCTTCTAGAAATAGCTCTTACGTTTCATAGGAATCCGTCATAACCGTTTCAGCCATGATCTCCTTACACACAATTCAAGATGCCGACACATCAAGTGGAGTGACACATCAACATGCCAACTAGACATGTACACTCACACTTAATTACATTA
>MU223559.1:772071-784193 GCA_018584345.1 Thuja plicata | reverse complement strand
ACAAAAGGAGAGAGAGAGAGAGAGAGAGAGAGAGAGAGAGAGAGAGAGAGAGAGAGAGAGAGAGTCATCAATTTGATTAGTCATGCTAACCAAGGTTTCCTTTTGCAGGGATTAAATGAAAGACTAAACAATCGCAATGAAACCCATCACAAGAAACCATTTCATAAGATAAACTTGGAAGGAAGTACATCTTTCAAAGGTTTGTCTATAGAAGATTATATGAATTTTTTTTTACCACGCCATGTTAAAGGATTGGTTGGCTTTGGAGTTCCAATTCACCCTGTCGATTGATGGCTGAAGCTTAAAAATTTTGTGCAAGGACCCCCTATTTTTATTTTGAAAATGTGTTTAATACAATAAGGGGTACATATGGGCAAAAAATCCTGATATATCCATAATATTGAACTAGAATTTGTGGATTCTAAGTACTTTTCAGTATCTAGTAGAAAACGTGGCTACATGCATAACCTTCCTATTGATAATCGTTTTCAGGTTTTACCTTTGTCACCAATGACAATTGAAGAAGCATTTCTTGAATATCAAAAGTATTGTCAGATTTTACCTTTGGAACATGCACGTATCTGTTCTTCTAGGATAGAGTGTATATGATCCCTTGAAAATGCTTTCCAGGTAGAAATGATAAGATACCACCTTTCTGTTTTGAAGCCTATTTATCCAAAGGGGATAAATGTCCTTTCTCTGTTCTCTAGAATTAGGGTTGCAAAAGTTGCTTTGCATCGTTTGGGTATTCTACTCAATTATGTTGTATTTGCCAAAATTTGCAAACAAAACAGGCTTATTCTCAGAAGCTAGTGGGAAAAATCATATCAAAAGGGTAAACTAATTGAGGTGAGGGATGTGAAGGATCTACAGTAGAAAGACTTGATGAAATGATTAACTCAATTGGAGGTTTTGATATCATAATAGGTGGAAGGCCTTGTAATAATCTGTCAGGAAGCAATAGTTGCACTAGGCATGGACTGGATGGAAATCAATCTTCTATTTTCTATAAATTCCCAAGGATTCTGAATTATGTAAGGGGTTTACAATGCATTCTAGCCTAACTTGACACAATATTTTTGGTATGCACGATATGGTTATTACATGTAGATTCTCTGTGAAGCAACCTTTCTTACTACCCTAGGTGTCATGACATGTTTGTCCAATTTTCTCTTTTTAGTTTCTCTAACTCAAAGCTGGAGAGCTAAGCAGGATTGCAACATGAATTCGTGGCAAACAATGGCAAACAACCAAGGAATTCTGGAAGACTATTTGTAGAATTCTCGAAGAGAGAGAGAGAGAGAGAGAGAGAGAGAGAGAGAGAGAGAGAGATTGATTTGATTAGTCATGCTAACCAAGGTTTCCTTTCGCAACAAGGTCTAGCAATGAGATTTGCACATGTGACATCCATTGGATTAATATATAATGTCAAACACTAGAGGTGAAACAAATATTCAAATATTGTTATAGATAATGTGAAATACTAGAAGTGAAACAAGATAATGTCAAATACTAGAAGGGAAACAAGTATTCAAACACTATTGCATCTCTCTCTCTCTCTCTCTCTCTCATATTCTCTTCCTCTCTCCTATTCTTCTCACTCTCTTACTCTCTCTTTCTTTCCCTTGCCCTACCCCACCTTACGACCCCTAAGATGTACTCTTAGGCTTCCTAATGGGTCGTAAGGTGTCATAAGGGGTTGTATGACTTATTAATGGGTCCTAAAACCCCTTAAGACACCTTATGAACCCTAAGATGTACTCTTAGGCTTCTTAAGGGTTTGTAAGGGTTCATAAGGAGTTGTAGGAGTCATTAATGGGTCCTACGACCCCTTAAGACATGTTACGTCCCCTAAGATGTACTCTTAGGCTTCCTAATGGGTTGTAAGGTGTCATAAGGGGTCGTAGGACCCCTTAAGAGCCCTTACAACCCCTAAGATGTGCACTTAGGCTTCCTAATGGGTCCTAGGACCCCTTAAGACACCTTACAACCCTTAAGATGAACTCTTAGGCTTTCTAATAGGTTGTAAGGTGTCATAAGGGGTCGTAGGACCCATTAATGGCCCCTACAAACCCTTAAGACACCTGAAAACCCTTACTATGTACTCTTAGGCTTCCCAATGGGTTGTAAGGTGTCATAAGGGGTTGTAGGACCCATTAATGGGTCCTAGGACCCTTGAAGACACATTACAACCCCTTTGGAACCCTAGGAATACATCTTAGGGTTCTTAGTACATATTAATAGGTATCAAGGGGTCATAGGAAATATTACTATGTCTTAGGACATATTACTATTTCTTAGGACACCATAAGACCCCTTACAACGCTTAAGATGTACTCTTAGGCTTCCTAATGGGTCGTAAGGTGTGATAAGGGTTTGTAGGAGACATTAATGGATGCTAGGACCCCTTAAGACACCTTACAACCCCTAAGATGTACTCTTAGGCTTTCTGATGGGTTGTAAGGTGTCATAAGGGATTGTTGGACCCATTAATGGGTCCTAGGACCCGTTAAGACACCCGTACGACCCCTTACAAACCCTAAGAATACATCTTAGGGTTCCTAGTACACATTAATGGGTCTCAAGGGGTCATAGAACATATTACTGTGTCTTAAGGCACCATAAGACCCCCTACGACCCCTAAGAGGTACTCTTAGGCTTCCTAATGGGTTGTAAGGTGTCATAAGGGGTCGTAGGACCCATTAATGGGTCCTAACACCCCTTAAGCCACCCTACGACCCCTAAGATGTACTCTTAGGCTTTCTAATAGGTCGTAAGGTGTCATAAGGGGTTGTAGGACCCATTAATGGGTCCTAAGACCTCTTAAGACACCTTAGGACCCCTAAGATGTACTCTTAGGCTTCCTAATGGGTATTAAGGTGTCATAAGGGGTTGTAGGAACCATTAATGGGTCTTAGGACCCCTTAAAACACCTTACAACCCCTAAGATGTACTCTTAGGCTTCCTAATGGGTCATAATATGTCATAAGGGGTCATATGACCCATAAGGGGACATAATATGTCATAAGGGGTCATAAGGGGTCTTAAGGGGTCATAAGGTGTCTTAAGGCTTCCTAATGGGTCATAATATGTCATAAGGGGTCATATGACCCATTAATAGGTCCTAAGACCCCTTAAGACACCTTATGACCCCTAAGATGTACTCTTTGGCTTCCTAATGGGTTGTAAGGTGTCATAAGGGGTCGTAGGAGCCTTCTCACCCATTTCTCTCACCCCCTCCCTATCTCTCCCACCTTATCTCCTATGTCTCTCACCTTCTCACTTCTCTATCTCTATCTCTATCTCTATCTCTCTCCCTTACACACACCTTCAAAACTCTTTCTCTCTCTCTGATGTAGAGGTTTCATCAATTACCACTTGCAATCCCTCAAGTGTGTCCTTGCTTCAATCAAGAAACTACTCCCTTTGATATATGGAGTACCTCCAACCAAACCTCACACTTTAATGTAAATTTATCAGCATCTTGATCCACTATCATAACCAGCCCCACAACCCAACTCCATGGTTACATCCAACCAATGCATCCACAAGACTTGATATACCCCTTTAAACTAGGCATCCCCAAACTGCCCTAACTACTCCAATGCCCACAAAATGGATTCTTAGACTCAAAAAAAGTTGGAATCTATCGTATAACCTCTAGTGATACCACAAGAACCTATCTAATCTTCTAATCTTGTCTACCAATCACTTAGAGCACAAAATTTCACTTTTGCACTAGTATCCTTCTAGGCCTCCAAACTGCTTTTGTTAGGACAACAAAAATTTACCCCAAAGAACATCCAAGTATTATTGGATTTCTCAAACATATTCCATGAGATAGAAATTCTCCCAAAAGGTCAAGGTTTGGATCTTCCTCTAAGTCTCTTGATCTCAGATTTCTCAAAGGCCTAATTATGGTACTTAATGAAGGAACACCTAACAAAAACATAGATTTCTCAAATTCATTATGTGGGAACTCTTACGGCTTCCAAAAATATCCTAAATCCAAAGTCTTGAGGTTTGACGCCACTCCAAATGAGAGTTATGGGGTCTGGACTCAAAATAGTGCCAGTCACATTTCGGATACCTGGCCTCTCTTCAACACAAACTCCTTCTTAATGCATTGAACCATTGTAAGACCATAAGAATTTTAAAATACATCCTCCAAAATCCCTTCTCACCGATTTTCAGAGTTTTTCAACGACTCATTGGGGAGAAATGGAGGTTTGAATGCAAAAACCCTCAGTTAGGGCCAAAACACGACCTGCAAATGTCTGCAACACGTTTTCTCCCTCCACACTCAATCTTAGAGGCTCTAATTGGATTCAAATGAAAGCTAAGAATATTTATAAACTTCCCATGGATTCAAATTTTGAGTTTCAATCCATACGTGGTTAGGCGAAGTAAAACACCAGTCGTTTTTATTGAAAAATACAGTTTTGTTTATTGAATTTTTATGTTTTTTTTTTTCTAAATTCCTTCAATCAAAAACTCAAATTCGGTTTGTTGATCCTTATAATAGTGTCCCAACATGTTCAAATTGACATTTGGTGGTTATGAACGTTGGAACTATATATTTGAAAAATTTATCATTAAAAATGCAAAAATTGTTGTCAGCAATTTGACAACTTTTGCAATATTGAATAACTGACTCCCTATCTACCCTAGGGACCTAAAAAAGGTGTAAATGCTTCAAATTAATTAAATATATATTAAAAAACCTATCTCTATCCATCCTAATTCCCTTTGACCATAGTAACCATAGAGTTTATAGTGCACCCTAGGCTACTAGGCCTTACAGAATAGGACTTTTTATTACATATTAAGGATCCTCTGATCCTTCTAGGAACTTGGCCTATGAAAAAAAAAAAATACCTTCATGGAAGCCTTCTTCCTTCATTGTTTTCCACCTTGGGTGCTCCTACACCATACTCCCTGGGTAGATCGATCTCAATTCCACTTGAGATAAGTTGCTCCAATGTGATATCGTGCTTCTACAGAGCTGCCTCATCCATCCAAGTGGCATCTTCTTCTGATTTTCCAAGCCACTTCACAAGGTATTGTTTGTACACATTATTCCTAGTTCTTTTGATGACCCTTGTATCAATGATCTTTTCAGGTTCTTGGGTGCATGAGAAGGAATACCTGCAATATCTGTCTGCAATTCATCAACATGGATTTCTGAACCTACATCAAAATGACCTTTAAATAGGGTTAGATCACAGGCATTGAAGATAGGAGAAATACCAAGGTGAGATAGAAAATAAATCTCATAAGCATTCAACCTATGTTTCTTCAAAACCTTGCAAGGGCCCACTTTATTCATGAGAAGTTTTGTATGCCTACCCTTAGGCAACCTCTCCTTGCTCAGGTATGCCTATACCAAATCATCCACCTAAAATTGCACATCCCTCCTCTTCTTATCAGCACTCTCCTTATACTTTTGTGAACTTCTTGTAATGCCAACCTTACTTGATCGTGGATCTCTTTCATGTTGTCAACAAACTGTTCTCCATGAGCACTAACTTGCCCATCTTGAGGAAGATCCCTCAACTCCAATATGCCTCTCAGATTTTGACCATACACAATCTGAATGGACTTCTACCTCTACTTCTATTTATAGAATCATTAAAGGCAAATTCATCTTTTGGAAGAGCATTATCCCACTTGTCTCCATATTTCTTTGTCAAATACCTCAATAGGTTACCCAAAGACCTATTGACAACTTCAGTTTTCTCATCTGTTTGGGGATGATAGGCTGAACTAAAGTTCAATTTTGTCCCCAACCTTTTCCATAAGGTTCTCCAAAAATTTCCAATGAACTTCACATCCCTATTAGACACAATAGTTTGAGGAAGTCCATGTATCCTCACTATTTCTTTGAAAAACAAATTTGCTACATAGGTTGCATCACTAGTGCTTTTACATGGCATGAAATGTGCCATCTTGCTGAACCTATCTACTACAACAAAGATGCTATAAAAACCTTTTTGAGTCCTAGGTAGTCCCATTACAAAATCCATACTACAACTTTCCCATGGCCTTGCAGGTATGGGTAATGGTTGATACAAACCAGCATTGGTGGAAGTACCTTTTGCCTTTTGACAAATGGTGCATTTTTCAACAAAATTCCTTACATCCCGCTGCATTTTAGGCCAAAAATAATGTCTTCTTACCTATTCAAGAGTTTTATCCAACCCAAAGTGCCCACTCATGCTTCTACAATGCTTCTCTTTCACTATGTTGTCTCTCATAGAACACCTAGGAATGCATAATTGATGTCCTTTAAACAAAAAACCATCTTGGATCAAGTAATCAACATATTAAACATGATATGCTTCAGAAAAATCAAAACAAAGCTTGTAAATCTCATGAAAATCCTCATCATTTTCATACATACCTTTCAAGGAGTCAATACCTATACTTTGCAATTTCACTTCTTGCACTGTCATGGCCCTCCTACTCAAAGCATCAGCCACTTTCTTAGAAAATCCTTTCTTGTGCTTGATTGAAAAGGTGTATTCTTGGATTGATTCAACCCACTTCATGTGTTTGTGACTCAACTTGTCTTGGCTGTTCAAAAAACTGAGTGCCTGGTTGTCAGTAAAAACAATAAACTCCTTTGGAAGGAGCTAGTGCCTCCATTTCTTCAAGGCTTGCACTAAAGCATACATCTCAAGATCATAAGAGGAGTGCTTCCTCTTAGCCTCATTCAAATTTTCACTGAAAAATGCAATGGGCCTCCCTTCTTGGCTTAAAACAACCCCTATAGCCACATTAGATGCATCACACTCAATCACAAAGATCTTTTGGAAATTTGGAAAAACTAGTATAGGCTACTTTGCTACCTTTTGTTTTAGACTTTGAAAAGCCTCCTTAGCCTCTTTGGTCCACACAAACTTGCATTTATGCCCCCCTTTGATAGTCTCCAAAATTGGTGCACAAATATGACTGAATCCCCTTATGAACTTCCTATAAAAAGAAGCCAAGCCATGGAAACTTCTAACCTCTGTCATGGTCTTTGGAGAGGGCCAATTCAATATGCTTTCCACCTTTTTCAGATCCATCTTTATGCTTCCACCTGATGTGTGTGTGAAATAGTGCACCTGTTACCTGCAACACGACACTTCAATATATCATTGCATTAGTGGAAAACATGGTTAGAAGAGCATATAAAGCACTAAAATTGACCTATTGCTTTCTAACTAAGAAGAGTATGATAAGCAACATAACAGCCCTTAGATTATGCTACTATCAGTGACATATACGACTTCACATGAAAGATTTGAGTTAAAACAAACTATTTAATCATTAAGCATGCATATTATCTCTAAAAATGAACATTATAACCATGCATGATAATACAATTATGAAGTAAAATGAAACTATCTAAATCCTAACAACATACCAATGCATTTTCAATCTAAATTATGGACTTCTTTGTGCTCAAAAAATCCATTTATAGAAGAATGAGGAGAGAGAGGGGGGACAAGGTGCATTAATGGAGTTGTAAAACTCATCAATGAGGTGTAAGAGAAATAAAAGAAAAAGGCATTGAAGAGGCATGGGCTTAAGGAATCTTCATTAATGAGGCATTAATGAGAACCTTTAAGAAGCATGGGAAGGGTGTAAGAGGCAAGCTTGAGAAGGTGGACTTGGAGAGAGTCAAGCTTGAGAAAGTTGACTTTCTCAAGTGGGTTGAGTTCTTAATCACTCCCTAATGGAATGTGAAAACATTAGGAGGTGAGTTAGAATGAGATTAGGATTAGGATTAGATTTAGCATGGGGTGAATGGGTTGGGATAGGTTTGAACCCAGAGTCAAAGTGGTTGAAGTGGGTTAGGTTGGGGTTTAGAGGAATATTAATGAAATAAATAAAACTTATTTAATTCATTCAAAAATAGGAATATTAATTATTTAAGCTTTTAATTGCTTTTTAATAATCAATAGGACTATAGCCAATTTAATTTAATTAATTAGGCTAGGGGATTGGTTCTTTTGCAAGTGAGCAATTGATTTAGGATTTTATTTAATTCCTAGTAAATTAATCATTTTAGCCATGTTTTTGATTTATTATTTGATTTGTCTAGAAGTAATTAATTTAGTGATTTGATCATCTTAGGAGATTAAATTGATTTCAAAGGAAATGTGCCAAGCAGTAACAGGGTCATTTGAACATAATTGGAGGTATGATCACACTTAGGGAAAATAGGGTCTATGGTCAGAGAAGACCAAATCCAGGTGGTTACATTTGCCCCTCTTTGAATTGATGTGTGAGCAGCGCATTGATTCAAAGAAAGTTTTTGATTTTGAATTCAGAAAGATTGAGAATTTCGCTCATGATCAAACGAAATGCCTGATGAGATCAGTCTTGCACTTGATTGAAATAAACTGATAGAATTGACTTTGAACTTGATCGAACAAAGGTCAATAAACAAAGATCTTAAAGATACCAATTCAGAACTCGGTTGTCGTCCAAAGATTGATAATACTGATTCTAAACTTGGTTGTCATCCAAAAGTCACTATGAAGCTATCAGGAGCTTAGGAAGAATCTTTTAAAATGAGGGAACACAAGATATCCAGCTTATGAGAACCAAAGCCTTCTATCCAACAATTCTGACTTAGTCAAGAAAACTATCATGCCCCTAGTTGTTTGATAACGAAGTCATTTTAATGTTGTTTCGAGAAAAAATTTGATTGATGATAGTGTGATCATTCCCCCTTAGGAACAAAATCGAAGGAAAAAGAAATGAAATCCCTCTATTGAAATGATGTATCACTTGTAGGAACGGGTAGGGAAAGAAAGAACAAAGTAGAAGTAAAAAAGATAGTGTGTTTAAGAGTAAACACACGTGAACCAAGTTAATTACGCAAAAAAAGTGAGTGGTGAGACTGATAAAAGGATGTCAGACCAAGATTTATGATGAAATGTGCAATTTGACAGATTTGTGGAATAGATTGAGCAATTTTGCATGTTCAAGAGTTGTCGCAATTCTACACCTGCGCTATTTGTGTGAAAAAGTGAGCTTGTGAATTGTCTTCAATAACATCTTTCTTAAATCTGGTTTGAATGTCCAGCCTTTCCTTTTAGGTATATCTTTTTCTTTGATCAGTTTGCGCGTCACAGACTAGGGATTTGACAGCAGAGATGACCTTTGTACTATCGGCGTAATGAATAATCTCACTTTGATTTCATTCCCAAATGATCAGAAGAGGAACAAAATGATTTTAAATTTCCTAGGAGGAGTTTTGAAACCCCTAAATAGCTCAAAAGGCCAATATATGTCTCAAAAAGTACCATTTTACTATTCATTTTCATTTTTATCCATAGTAAATCTGAGAGCTCTACATAGAAGATGGTGGTCCCCATTAGGAAACATCATTTTGAGCTCAGTCATCGACATCAGTGCCCGACAGACTATGCACCTCCGGTAAGTACCCGCAAAACTACCTCATGGATTTTGCAATTTCAATTTTCATGCATTTTTACAGTTTTTACAGCTCTTTTAATTCTGGGTCATATTCGGGATTCCGGATCGCACCCTGTCAAACCCGCGTCACATCTGATATTTCCTAAATCACATCCTATTTTGCCAAATTTCTACGTTGTATCCAGGATTTCCTGGATCGCATCCTGTTATTCTATTTTTAGCCCAGTTTTGAAGAAGAAATCTGGTTTATATCATACCTTGTCAATTTAGGATCGTTCCCCATGTCTTGGGTCGCATCCAGGATTTCTGGGATCACACCCTGCATTTGATGACATGTAACTGATTAAATGTTTGACTATATTAAGTTGAAGATGATGCAAGAATTAAATCAGTTAATGGTTTGTGTTGTCATTGATGTCAACTTGATATCATTTGTATGGTCATATACATAATGCCAAAGACATCAGAGAATCAATGGAACAAAGGTTATGCTTTTAAAAATGCATAAAAGTCAAGTTATCACTAAGCGACAGACTACATCAGTGGAGTGCACACCATCGGTAAAGATAGAGATAAAGTCACAGTAATACCCGATGATTAGAAGACAGTGTTACCCGATGAAGTAGAATCACAGGATGCCCGACGAGCTAAAAATAGTGTTGCCCAACCAGCAAGATCCAATGATACCTGGCGGATGGAGATCCCAAAGCTAACTGAAGCTACACTGATAGAACTGGCAGTTGTCACCGGCGATGAACTGTAGAGTTGACCGACAAAACAGAGAGATTAGAAAATGACAAAATATCTAGCTGGCAGAGCTAAAGGATAGGCTTAACTAGTTGTTTGATTTGTTTTATTCGACCATAGTTAAGTAAGTGATTTGTATAGTTGGTAAGAAGATAACTACGAGATAAATCAGGAGTTAAAGCCGTAAATCTATTTGGCTAGATTGTATTTTACGCCAAGAATCAAGAACCAAGAATTAAGGAATATCATGTCTATTTAAGAGACAAGTATAACTCATTCCCTAAAGCAAGCAATTAGATACATGGGGGAGTGAACTGATAGAAGATGCTGAAGAGAAACTGATGAAGGATAAACTTCATACAGTCCTGATCAATCAAGCTAAAAGAGAGATAAAGAATTCTATAGACACCGACACATAGTGAAGCACAACATCAAAGAGAAGAAAGAATGAAGAACAAAGGAATGGAATTCATACATTGATCAAAAAGATATTGTAAGTAAATAGATCTAAAAATCTGCAATTCAGTTGCATTAGAAACAGGTCATTTTTTTTTAGTTTAACCATTGAAGCATTAAGTCTCTTAACAGAGCAGGACTTAATAGTCTTTTGTAATTGAGGTATATCCTAATAGATTATAAGAAGGTTGACTCATGATAGTAGCATTGGTCTTACCTAAAATCCTATTGACAGTCTAAGAAGGAGGCTGATTCAAGGATGGTAGTAAGATTTTCATAAAGCCTATTGATAGTCATGAGACTGATTCAAGGATGGTAGCATAGATGCCAGATACTAAGTGACAACCTATGTATAAAAATCCTCTAACAAGGTCTCACTTAATAGAGTGTTTGTAACCTTTAATAGGGTTGGCTCCTAACAGGGCTCACTTCAGAAGAGTGAAAATTTGGGGTACCGGTCCCAATGGTTTTTCCCTTAACAAGGTTTCCACGTTAAAATCCTTGTGTTATATGTGTATGGTTCATTACTTTATTGTTTTACATTCTGCATATGCATTTATGGATTGATTGGTATACTCTGCATATATACTGAGTATCGATAAATATAGTTTACTGCTTATTGGTTATCAAGGAGAGTAAGGATAGACAAGGTAAACTGACAGACAGTTATTTTATTTCAAAGGCATACATCTTGTAGGGACTTAATAATTGGAAAAGTATTGATTGGTGGATTAAAGTTTAAATTGGATAAATTTTTGAGGCCACTGATTCACCCCCCCTTTCAATTATTACTAACAATTGGTATCAGAGCTTGTGTGCTTAGAAGGAAGGTTTCAAGACCTAAGTAAAGATCACAAGATGAACAGACGAGATGTGCCCAAGTTGAACAAGGACAACTTGGCTTCATGGCAAAGCAGGATAAAGATTCGCTTATCAGGTATTGGAAATGATATTACTCAATACTTAGATACTGAATATGTGTTTCCTACAGGACCATTGACAATAGATCAATTGAGAGTAAAGCATGAACATAACTGCATGGTTATAGAGCTTTCAGCCTCACTCTCTGATGCTGAATTTGAGGATGTCAAAGATTGCAAAAATGCAAAGACAATGTGGGACAAGTTGAAACTTGTATATGGAGGTGATGCAAATGTTTTGAGAGCCAAGGAAGAAAGCCTTAGAGGAATGTTTGATGATCTTAGAATGAAAGAAGGTGAAAACATCACATGGTACAACACAAGAATAAAAGTAGTCAATGCTATACGAGGTGTTGGAGGTACACTTGAAGAGGAGACAGTGGTAAGTAAAATCCTGAGAACCCTATTGCCTATATATGCTATTAGAGTCTCTACTGTTCAAGAAATGAGAGCAGTAGCAAATAATACAGTCACTCTTGATAGCCTGATTGGTAGACTGATTTCATTTGAGATGAATAACTTTGATAATAGTGTCTTACCAAGCTTAGAGTCTACATTCAAGTC
>MU223559.1:749984-759995 GCA_018584345.1 Thuja plicata | reverse complement strand
TCCACTTGATCCTACACTAGGGAAAGCAACCCTTGATCCTTGCATACATCAAGCCATCCTTAATCCATAGGAGTGCATCCATCATCCTAAGCACATCTTAATCCTAGGGTCATCATCCTTAGTTTCCTAGGTGCATCCTTGCATACATCCTGCATCTAATATTTCCTTTAGGATAATCATTTCATACCACCTATCACACGAGCCAATAAGAAGAGGAAGAACATGGATCCTAATCTTGCTGCTAGCTCATCTAATCCTACGAATGAAACTACCAACACCATGGTCACTTATGCACCTCAGCCCAATGATCAAGTTGAACATATCTGGGTAGACACTAATGAAATTCCCACTCTAAGTGTTGTGGAAACTTTTATCAATCATCCAACGCTTGTCCACATGGTAAACGCCATGAGTGGACGTAACAACAACTAGGTACTCTTGGACATCCAACAACAAGGACTTCAACTTCCACCTTGGATTATACCCACACTTGTTACATGACCTATGGCACCTCTAGGGGAACATCCTTATCCCACAAGAAATGAAGTTTTTGATCCATTTCAACGAGCCCTACAAGTGGGAACCCTTCTTGCACAAGTAGTTCATCCCTCCATTCCACCTTCCATCATACACACAACATCTACACCTACCTCGTAAGTCCTGCCTCTTGATGCTATATTAGTACCACAAACAATACCCCCTGTCACTATGCAAACACCTCTGCAAGCCACCATTGCTCCTCCTTCACAAGCAATCCCAACATTCATTGCAAACTTTCCACCACCACCATCAGTTAGCACACAACAAACCACCATTCCATCTATTCCAACTCAACCTGTTCAAAGTACCACAACCAGTTCACAACATCAAAGCACCCAAGTATCCATGCCTATTCTACCTTTCTTCACCACAGGCATGCCACCTACCAACATATATAACCAACCCTTATTTCCGCAAGATTCTTCCTTTCCCGCTCCACAAGCAACACAACCACAATGAATGTCAATGGTTCCACCCCAAACATTGTTCAACCCAAATCCTCCTATATTGCAACCATCCATGAATCCCTTTGCCATACCCCAAATTCCCAGCCAACCTATCCACCAGCAGCAACCTATCCAGCAACAACCCATCCAACAACAACAACATATTCAGTAGCACCAACAACAACCCATCCCACAACAACCTATCCAACAATAGAAAATCACCAACCCATTAACGTCCCAAGTGTAACAACAGCCAAATCATCCCACTAGTTACATAGCCATGCCATCTTTCGCTGCAGCACAGACAATTCCCCTTCCACAACAAGTTCTCACTGGGGGTATTCCGCCATAAAGCACCTATGTGGGTGTGCAACAAACTCACCCCATCTATCCAACGCCGCAACAAATACAAGCATATTTGCAACAGTTGCAACAATCTTATCAGACACCAACACCTCCTCTATTGCAGTATTCCACTCAACCCCAGCTTCCACCACTGCAACCCATATACGGTGACCAGCAACCACCCTACCAAACACCACAATATCCCCTACAGAACACCCCATATTCACCATTCGATCCATATCAAGCACAAGGGAATCCTACGATTACGATCAACAATCCTCCCCCGCAAATCAATCCTGAATGGGAGGAAATGAAGAATTCTCTCAAAGAGCTAAAAGCTAGGACAAAAGCCAAAAAATTCAAGTTCAAAGAAGTATTTCCATATCCGTTTGACAGATCCATCACTGCTGTACCCTTCCCCAAACACTTTGAGACCCTAAAGTTTGATAAATATCGAGGGAAGGGTGATCCTGTGAGTCACATAAAATAATTATACATGACATGCCAAGAAGTGGCCTACAACAATAACTTTCTCATGAGACTATTTCCCAAAATCTTGGGAGGAACCACCCTTGAGTGGTTTTACAAAATCCCTTACGGCACAGACTCTACTTTCGTAGAGCTATCCGAAAAGTTTGTGGCCCAATATTCGCATAATGTTGAAAATGAACTCTCACTCCTTGACCTATGTAATTCCAAACAAAAGGGAGGAGAGAGCTTGGATGATTATCTTCAACACTGGCAAGGACTTACCACAAGGTTGTCTTACCAACCCCCGGAACAACATCTTATCAAGATTTTCATTAACAACCTTCATCCTAAGCTTTCTTATCACATCAGCATGAATTGTATACAAACTTAATCAGGATCAAAGGTATGGACCTTGAACGAGGCCTCATTGAAGAGGGTATGATTAAACATTACAAAGAATCCGAGCCTAATAAACATAACAATGACTGATCATGATACTAGAACAAAAACAAGAACGTGGTCACAGATGGAGCCACTGACACCAAACATGTTCAGGTTGTGGTAGCTAGTCCTAATGTGCCAACCTAGACATATCAAAAAACACCAGTAATGTATCCACAACCTCCTCCCATGTATCAACAACCCGCTCTCACATATCCTCAACCACAGTATCAGCAAAACATGCGCCCTCAAGGTGCGCCCATATATCCTCCTCAAGGGACAACCCATCAACATAGATATCAAGGTCCTATGAACCATACAAATGCTATCTCTGTCCCTCACAGACAACAAAGACCTCACACTTCAAATGTACCACAGTGCATGTTTACCCCTCTAGGTGAACCTATAGATGTCATCTTTCGCAAGCTGGTCCAAGCAAACCAAGTCATATATCCTAAGACATAGCCATTTGATGACTCAACTCCTAAGCCTGCCTGGTATAAAGATAATGAGTACTACAAATACCACCGTGTCAAGGGACATACCACTCTCAAATGCATGAAACTGAAGCATTATATCCAAGATCTCATTGACCATAAGGAGATCAAAGTGGATTCCCCTACTCAATCATCGCTAAATGCAAGCCTAAAAATTTATCAGAATGCATTCCCTAAACACACTTCCGGTATAGGTCTAGGCAATCCTACTCAGTCCTCTAATCAAGGAAAGGGTAAAAAAGTAGAAAGTGTCGATCAAAAAGATTATACCAATGCTTATATTAATTACGATAATCTCATCGGCGGCATATCCCAAGTTCAGTCCTCTGTCAATGTCATTCATGTCAAGGGTGTCGATAATCAATGCGCAATCACTACTCGCAGAGGAAGGATAACAGTTGTAGGTACAGGTCCTGCCCCATCTGTTGGGACCCAATATAACATTTTGGAACACCTAGGGAATACTCCAGCCCAAATTTCCATTCTGGATCTTCTCTGCACATCACCCACCTACCAAAAAATTCTCAATAAAGCCTTGCACGAATCCCATGTTCCCAGCGACATCAACCTTACTGAGTTCCAAAACCTTGTCAGAAACCTATATAGATCCTGTGGGGTCTCCTTTAGACCAACAGACATCCCCTCTGACAAAATTGATCACAATCTCCCACTCCATATCACTGTCATGGTTAAAATTTTTGCCATCATACAGGTTATGATAGATAATGGATCGGCCCTAGATTTGTGTACTCTAAAATTCATAAAATAGTTGGGCTGCACTGAGGCTGATATCACAAATGAGGTCATCACAATAAAAGCATATGAAAACCTAGAGCATAATTTTGAAGGCACCATTATCTTACCCATTCAAGTAGGTCCAGTTATCCAGGAAACATTATTTCATGTTGTTGATCTTGACCTTCCCTACAACATCCTCCTTGACCGCCCATGGATTCATTCTATGCAAGCCATCCCATCCACCTACCATCAGTGCATTAAATTACCATACAAAGGAACTAAGATCACCATCTGCACAGATCCCAAGCCCTTCACATACTACAATGCATTGGATACATCCTTTCCACATTCCACTCATTGCCCCGGGATTGATATTGGCTCCTCTGTCGCCAGCTCATCTCGAATCCATTCAGATCTAGAGACAATTCTCTCCTCCACCTTGTCCATGGTCAAGATCAACAATAGAGGATATGGTGAGTACACTTTATCTGATGCCTTTGCAATTGGAGCATTTCCTGTTGATCCGCACACTCAAGGCCGTCAGCCTAATTTAAGAAAAATAGAATCAGAAACCACCAGGATACTACAATTTGGTCCTACCACTTTTGTATCACAAGGTATTTCAGTTGGCCAAGAAACGGAACCAAACATCAATCAATGGATATACAAGGATCCATCACCCCAGGACACAAGTTAGCTCAATTACTTCAAGAACAAGTACCCCACAACACACAAACTGGTGACAGAAAAATGGAATTATCAAGGAGGTGGACTTGGTCATGAAGAGAAAGGGATGAAAGATCCCATTGTACCTGCCCTACTTGAAAAAAACTTGGATCTTGGTATGGGCTCTGACATGACTGGGGGCACCAATGAATTCATCAATTATTCCTCTTGTCAACCCCTGGGCAAAATCGTTGACATCAAAGATATCCCAGAAGAGAAAATTGTGAAAGCTTACGATGAAGTTTTTGATGATGAAACCTTCCTAGGCAATGCTGCCCTACAACAACTATCCATCCTCTTCATTGACCTCCCTCTTTTCCATCCTAAACTTATAGACTGGGACCAACCAATTATCGTACACGTTGACGAGTTCCAAAGTGAGGACGCACTTCTAAGCTTTATGGGAGCAATCGAGCAAACCAGTGATCGGGGGCAACATTCAGCATATGTCTACAAACTAGACCCAAAGGAATACTTTGGGGAAGAGGAGAACTTTAGCTGCAAAAATGATATAGAAAATCAAAATAAAAAAGAGAAAAATTGATCTTCTAGTGAAAACCCCTCTGGGACACTATTTGATCACAAAAAAGTAAAAACAAAGGGCGTATCCCCTGGTGAAAATCTCTCTGAGGTGCCGGAGGATGAAGATTATCCTCTTCCTCTTATCTAATATTATAGGCATGAATAGTCATCGATTCTCATTGAAGAAAAAAAACCTGTTAACCTGGGTACCAAGGCAAATCCCGCCATCACATATATAGCAACATCTTTGTCTGCAGCAGAAGAAAGTGATCTTATCACTTTATTTAAAGAATCCATCAACAAGTTTGCATGGTCTTACTCTCACATGCTGGGGTTAGATCCCAACTTGGTGGTTCACCATCTAGCAGTGGACCCAAACATCAAACCTGTCAAGCAAAAGCTCAGAAAGATACACCCTAAAGTGACACTACTTGTCAAAGCAGAGCTAGAAAAATTACTCTACACCAAGATCATCCGCCCCATTCACTACTCTAACTATATTTCTAATATGGTGCCCATTGCTATGCCTGATAAATCAATAAGGATATGTATAGATTTCAGAGATCTTAATAAGGCATGTTATAAGGACGATTTTCCTTTGCCAAACATAGACATGATTGTAGATCTCACAACAGGACATGAGATGTTTTCACTCATGGATGACCTTTTTGGATATAATCAGATCTGCATTACAGAAGGAGATCAGCATAAGACAACATTCACAACCCCTTGGGGCACCTTCTGCTATAACATGATGCCTTTTGGCTTAAAGAACGCAGGGGAAACCTATCAGAGAGCAATGACTGTCATTTTTCATGACATGATCCACAAGATCCTTGAGGACTATGTGGACGACATCTTGGCGAAATCAGTAAAAAGAAAAGACCACCTAGATGTTCTGGAATGTGTCTTTGATAGAATTTGACACTACTTCTTAATGCTCAATCCTAAGAAATATGTTTTTGGAGTCACATCAGGAAAACTCCTAGGGTTCATTATATCTAGATGAGGCACTGAAATTGACCCAAAGAAAGTAAAAGCTATCATGGAAATGCCTCCACCAAAAACACTCCAAAAGCTATGTAGCCTCCAAGGAAAACTACAATCTGTGTGCCGCTTCATCTCTCAACTAACAGATAAGTGTCAACCATTCACTCATCTCCTACGGAAAGACAACACATTCAAGTGGGATCCTTAGTGTCAAAAGAGCTTTGAAAAGATCAAAGAATACTTGGCTAATCCACCCATCTTGGTACCTCCTGTACCTGGTCACCCACTCATCTTATACATTTCTGCTACTACCACAGCACTGGGGGCACTCCTTTCTCAATTGAACGATGAAGGCAAAGAAAGGGCCATATATTATATCAGTCAAAATTTGGTGGGTTATGAGCTCAACTATTCTCCTATGGAAAAAGCATGTCTGGCAGTGGTCTTCACCACTCAAAAACTTCACCACTACATGCTTAGTCACACAACAAAGCTCATTTCAAAGGTGGATCCTCTCAAGTATCTACTCTCCAGGACTACACTTATAGGTCGAATGGAAAAATGGGTTATGCTGCTAAGTGAATTTGATATCCAGTATGTTGACAGAAAAGCCATTAAAGGACAAGTCATTGCCGATTAGCTAGCTGAAGCACCATTGGTAGATGCATATCCTCTGATCACAGAATTTATAGATGAGCACTTGTACATGGCAGAAGAACAACCAAAATGGCATCTCTACTTTGATGGGTCCTACACAGCTCGTGGTGCAGGGGCAGGAATACTTTTTGTCACACCCCAAGGTGACTATATTCCCTTGTCATTCAAGTTGGGATTTTCCTGCACAAACAACATTGCAGAATATGAAGTGCTAATTGCAGGACTCCACATGGCCATAGAATGGAACATCACAGATATCAAGGTTTTTGGCGATTCCCAACTCATCATCAAACAAGTCCTAGATGAGTATCAAACCAAAGATGATAAGTTGACACCATATAAACAAATGGTTGACAAGCTGAAAGAACATTTCCTCCACTTGCAGATAACATAGGTACCACACCTACAGAACAAAGCTGCTGATGCAATGGCCAAAATTGGTTCCCTTCTTGAGATTCCTCATGAATCTACATAATATGAATTCTTTGTTGAGCAACTACACGCTCCCGCTTATGAGAACGATCAATTAAATTGTGTATGTGTCTTGGTTGGTCCCCAGTCCCCATGGTACCATGACATCCAAGCTTACCTACAAAATGGTATCATATCTCCCCATCTCACTTCCAACCAATGCCAAAATTTTATCTGAAGAGCATCCCGTTATACCCTCATAGCCAATACCCTATATTTTCGAGGCTATCACAATGTACTCTCCAGATGTTTAGATGAAAATGAAGCTGCCCAGGATTTACAAGAGGTACATGCTGGAATCTGCAGTTCCCACATGAGTGGCATGGTCCTAGCCAAGCAACTTCTACATACATGATACTACTGGCCTACAATGGAACATGATTCTTGTGAGTTTGTTAAAAAGTGCTTCCCTTGTCAACAACATGCTAATCTGATCCATGCTCTTGCTCAGGACCTCTCACCTATTGCGCCTCCTTGGCCCTTATCTTGTTGGGGTTTTGACCTCATTGGTAAGATTACTCCCCTCTCCTTTGAAGGCCACAAGTACATAATCACAGCTATGGAGTACTTCACAAAGTGGGTCGAAGTGATTCCGCTCACACTCACTACTGGTGTCCAGATATCCAAATTCATCCTCTACCACATTGTCTGCCATTTTGGCATACCCTCCACCATCTTCACAGATCATGGTACACCATTTGAAAATCAACACGCCTCCATATCCATCACCGTTTCTCTAGTCCATACTTCCCGCAAGGTAACGACCAAGTTGAGGCAACTAATAAAACCATCCTCAAAATCCTCAAGAAAGTTGTCAATGATACCGGTCGTGACTGGCATCTCCAGATAATTCTTGCCCTTTGGGCATACCGCACTTCCTACCATTCTCCTACTGGCACTACTCCCTATTCCCTAGTCTACAGTGCTGAAGCAGTCTTACCAATTGAGGTTGAACTACCTTCCCTCTGAGTATCACTAAGAGGCTTGATTGATGATGAATATTACCGGGTAGCACAACTCACACAGATGGATCTCCTAGATGAAAAGTTCCAACAAGCTTATGATCACTTGATTTTATACCAAAATAGACTCAAGAGGAACTATAACAAGAAGGTTCACCCACATCAGTTCCAGGTAGGGTACCTTGTGCCTACAGAAAATCAGAAAGTGGGTACTAATCGTGAAAAGAAAGGCAAGTTTGAAGTCACTTGGCAAGGCCCATATGTTGTCACTGCATGCTTTGGTTCTGGGGCATATCAAATCTCCACCCCAGAAGGAGAACCATTGAATGATCCTATCAAAATCATTCATCGTAGGCGCTTCTATGCCTGATGGCCGGTTGTTCATTCCATTTTTTTGAGAAAATCCATAAAAAGTATAAACAGTCCTAAAAAAAGCACAAAAATAGAGAAAGAGATCAGCTCTAAACAAACCAAAAAATTTTAGCTACAGAAACTGAAGGCACAGTCCATGGAAGAACCCGAAGCACTTGAAAGCGCTACAAAATAGTCCTGAAAAATCCCTAAAAAGCATAAAGATGAAGCTGAAAAAATGGTTGTCCCAGTAAAAACTTGGTAAATAGGCACTGAGACAATATCAAATAAATCAAAAAGATCTGAAGAAATTAAAAAAAAAATAAAATCAAAAAGATCCAAAGAAATCAAAAAGAGAAATAAAGAGAAAAACTTTCGTCCAATGGTGAAAAATTGGCAATCAGGCGCCTTGGACAAGTATGGGTGATGAAAACCTAGAAACATGCATCACACATAATGGACCATTCCACTATCTATCAAAATCTCATCTCCATCCATCCCCAACACTGTTTCCATGTTCCCTATATTCCCTAGGTGTTCCATACGTACTAGTCTGCCATGATCTCCCTACCTCGTATCCTAAGGTTTTGTACATATAATCCTGTATACTGCTGTTCATAAGTTGTACTTTTCCATGAGTCCTGAGTGTCAGTCTTGTATATTACTTGTGTCTTGAGTTGCTCCTTGTCATACATTTGTTCTATAGTTTGCAGATAGTGTGCGTTTGATCAATCAACTTGGTTAGCCCTATCTTTCTGGAAATAAGTTTTGGGTTCTCACAGGATGTTTCTCTTCTCTTGAACTAATCAATCAGTACATGCACTTATCACATGCATCAAGGCAAGTAACATGATCCAATCAAATCTTGGTAGCAGCTTTTTACATGCTCACTGTCACTAATCACTTGTAATTAATCCGCTCGGTTTGGTCCTTGTACATTCGTGACACATCCCATTCTCCCACCATCATGCTAACATCCTGAGTCATCATCCCGCTAACATTCCCTATCTGATCCTCCATAGTACACCCGTCTGGTTTATCAGTTGATTATGACACACACCAAAAATAAAAATAAAAATAATAAAATTTTTGAGATTCAAATGTCACACTTGTTCAACCTCACACAACTCATCTTCTGAGTTCTTCAGTCGCACTTTGCATTCCTTCACTATGGATGCTTTTGGGTATTGAAAGCAAGGAAATTGATGCAGAGAAGAACTGAAAGAAAATCCAAGAACAAGAGAATGATGATCTACCACTCATAATATCATTAGTTAGCTCATTTAAAGTGTCTTGCATTCATTTTAGGTACATTGTTAATTCATCTTCCATTATCAATTCAATTTAGAGTCATGTTATATTGCATTGTTAGATTCATTTTTAAGATCATTTAAGGCTTCTTGCATTTTATGACCAAATTTATAGCAATTAGGCATTCCAAATAGAGACGCTCCAATTCATGATGTAGTAGGTTCCCCTTTGTCAATCCATTATCAATTCATTCTTACAACTTTTTCTCCTCATTTGAAATATTGAACTACTCAATATTAATGCCAATTTTGACTTAAAATTGGCCATCTTTTCAAAGCCATGTGTCTCCTATGTGGCTCTTATATGGATGCCACATAAGTTCCACTTCATCCAAGCCTCTTCCTCTCCCCAAAAACTCTATAAATAGAGGCCTTCTCCTCTCATATTTTCATCTCTCAATTTGCATTGTTATCATGCTAGTATTGGCTTAGAGTTTTCATATTTGTTTTCATGCTAATGCTTTTAGATGTTAGTTTCATGCTTTCATTTGTTTAAATCATCTAGAAGTTACATGTTAGGCTCTTAATTGGTGAATAAATCATA
>MU223559.1:725935-738275 GCA_018584345.1 Thuja plicata | reverse complement strand
TGAACTCATTGAAAGAATACAGATCATCGGTGAGCTAAGGGAAGAGAATGAGAAACTAAAGCATGAAGTCAAAATTCAGAATCAACACAATGAATTGATCAAGAAAGATGAAGATAGCAATAAAAGATGGGATGATTTCCTTGAGGGTCAAAGAAGAGTCAACAATTACACAGGAATAGGGTATGCCAACAATGGAGAATCATCTAATCAATCAGATCAAAGGAATGTTTATGCAACTCCAAGGACCAAGAAGCGATCATGCAATCACTGTGGAAAACCAGGCCACACCTCAAACATTTGCAGAAATAAAATGAAAGGTATTCCTCAATCACAATCTAATTTCATTGGTAATTGTTATAAATGTCACAAGCAAGGACACAAGGCATATGAATGTAGATCCAAGGTGAAAAAGCCAAAGAAGGAAACCTACATGGACAAGTACTATCCTACCTGCAAAATGAATGGACATATAGATCAGGAATGCTGGAAAAAGAATAAGAAAGCATGGACACCAAAAGAACCTAATAATGGCTACAAACCAACAAGAGTAGGTAACTCATATGTTTGGGACTATACCACATGGGTAAATTTCACAGCATGCAGAAGGTATGGTTATATATATCTGCCAATTGTATGATAAAATGGACTAGAAAACCAAGAGGATGGTTCAATCCAGGTATGGCATGTTTACATTTTCATAAGGTTGGACATGTGATAAAATATTGCAAAGACCGACTGACAGAAACAAGCACTTATCCCAATGGAAACACCATTGATGACATCAAGAAGATGAGAAACAAGATGTGGGTAAAAGCCACAAACACTGAAGGTGCTGGAACAAGAAATGCAAATGATGATGCCCCATCCAATGGATATGGTGTCATCACTAGCTCCAACTAAATTGCACAAGTAAGTATGGAACTGCATTATGACAAGTTATATTATGCATCAGTTCTATTTACATATTGATCATATAGACACAATTAACATTATTGAAGATGCACTATATTGTTACTTGTAATATAATTGAAAAACAACCATCGGTTAATGGGTACAAACTAGCATCGATGAAGACACAGAGAAAAGATAACACTACTTATAGAAATGTATTGGTCATTACACAAAGGCCAAGTCGCTAAGTGTAAACTGATGGACATTGGTAATCCTTGAGCTGACAAAAGTTGTCATTGCCATTTTACTGAAAATAATTGGTCAAGTCACCAAAGCTGCTAGCAATCCTGACACTTTGTGCCTACACCAAAGATGTTATTTATGTCTCAACCAACGAACTCAGTCTTTGTATACCGATGAGTTGTTGGGCATTAATGACAACTTAGGGAACAAAAGTTATAAAATCACAATGGAAGAACTCATTTCACACCCGCTATTTTCAAGCAACCAAGTAGAGCTACGCAGAGAGATTGAAGAGAAAATTGAAGTGAGACCTCAAAAATATTTTAACTCAACTTACAGGATTCACGAGCGATCAAAGAGTTTTAGTAAGTACCTACATTCATTGACCACACTGTTTAAATAATAGAAAGCCCTAAATTTTTGAAAATGATGACATCTACTTCTAGAGTTGAAAAGTTGGAAGAGGATAAGAAGAAAATGATCAATCTTATCAGCAGAGGCACTTGTGTTGAACCTAAATACAAGCTGCAGCCGAAAATCACATCACAACCTGATGATTCCAGAGCATTCTCCAGAATCCCACCTAGGGTTTTGCTGGTAGAGGATGTAAGGTCCTATATACATTGCAAGATCTCAGAATTGGGAGATCTAGACCTAGATAATGCCTACATGGAACTTTGTGATGAAGCTGGAAACCTGAAAGAAGAGCACAAGCATCTGGAAGTGAAAGGTTTCACAAATGCATTACACTTTCCCAGAGTTTTTAAGATAGAATGGATAAAGATAGTTCTCAGCAGAATGCATAACCAGACACTATGGCTCAATAATCCAAAATGAATAAAAAAGGATGTTATTCATGTAGTTACCGAATATCCTACAACCAACAAACCACAAGCTCACAAGCACCCATCCCTGAAGGAAGTGGAAAAGCTAACTGGTGCAAAATCAGACAAGAGAGGTCTCAAGGTTAACACTATCATCGACGAAGAACTCAGGTTTGGTGCATGTATGGTAGGATACAAGATCTTCCAGGCCAGAAAAATTAACAACATAGCAAGAACTTGTATGAGCACAACTTACAAGATCATCAAACAAGGAAAGAAGATGGATCTTGCAGAGATTTTGTTGAATCAACTTGAGGAGAACATGAACACCATAAGATCTTCAAGAACAAACACTTGTAAGTTTGGTTCCCTCATTATGTGCATATTCTTTTACTTTGAAGAATACTTTCCTTCCATAGGAAAAGTAGTATGGGATACAAGCAAACCGGTCACCATACAAATATGTGAGCATATAGAGTCTTTAGGAACAGATTTTGATGACCTAATGAATGAGTACTTCAAAGGATTTAAAGAAAAGATGCAAGAAAGAACTAGGATACCTGAATATTTGATAGAAGAATACAAAGAGGATATATCTTTTATGGTAGATACTGATTTTACCCATATCAAACCAGTAGTACCTAAGAAATCTTGGCTATCACATTTAGAATATGAGATCAAAACAAGACAGGCCACTGAGTGCATCAAGGCACTATTGACTGAACCAGTTGACAACAAGAAAGCAAGATTTGGCACCTATAAAGAATCCAAACCAAAGATCAAGACAGATCTTACTATCAAGAAAATTATAAACAAGAAGAACAAAATGGTTAAAAAGTTAACCAAGCAATTTGTAGTTACTGAAGAAGGTGAAGAGGAAACAGAAGGAAAGGAGGAACAAACCGAAGGCCAGTCACCTATCGGTGAAGAAATAGAAAAGAATGATTTAGAGGGTACACATTAAAATTCACCACCTCCACCTCCACCTAAGAAAGAAAGAACAACAACCGCTTCTAGAACAAGAAGAAAAACTGCAAAGGAACCAACTCCTTCACCACCTAAGAAAGGTAAAGTGAGAACCTACAAGAGAAAACCAGTCTCACCTAAGGAAATACAGACCAAAAGGAGGAAATGGGCTAGGAAAAAAGAGGATCTAGAAGACTCAGCTATGGATGAAGCTAACATAGATGTGCAAAAGGGGAAAGAAGCCTTGATTCCAAAGACAATTGATGAAATCTGTAAGAATATCTCAGAATTACCATCTATTTCTGATCCTAACATTAGGAAATGGTTAAAGTTTGATCCAGAGGATCAAAATAAGATAGAAGATGTTATTATAGTTAAAATGTGCAAACATCATTATGTTCCACTACAATTCTCAGAGTATGACGTTCCTAAGGAACTATCAGTGAGATTGTCTACTAGATGGACATTTGCTCTACATCAAGAAAAAGAAATAAGAGAAAGAGTACTTGTTACTCTTATGCCTTCAGATTCAAAGAAGGAAGAAATAAGTGAGATGATGAAGAAATATGAAAAGAATTTCTCACCAAAAATGAGAGCATATGAATTTATCAAAGGGAAGCTAATTGATCTTGTTCAAGACAACATTAAAAAATGGTGCAAAATACTTAACCAACCCATTAAGGAAGCTAGCCCGGAGAAGGTAAACATCATCATCAAGGATATACAAGATGAATCATCTGTGGAATTGGATAAAGAAGAGAGTGATCTAGTAGGCCCCAAACATAATGAAGTTATAGATGAAGTATGGCCCGACACCACTCTTGACAAAACACAGAATGAGGAAAGCCAAATTCCACCAAGTCCAATTCATATTGACTTGAGTAATGAAGTAATGGTTACCAAGGTAGATTTGACAATAAAAGGTAACATAACTGATGATATCAATGATGAATCATGGTTGGATAACATTATCAATGACACTACAGGAAAAGACCATACAGAAGAAGTGCAAAAAGATGAAGATATCAATGCTACACAGGGCAATATCGACGGATAAGATACAACGACCAAAATGAAAATTTTAATACAAGCTATTGACATTGAATCAAGTCAAGAGAAATAATCTAAGAAAGATGATGATATACCTGAGGACACGGGTAATGATTAAAATAAAAATGCTTTAGACACTCCAAAAGATGTAGATATAGAGATGAAGGATGCAACCAACACTCAGCAAGAGGTGTTTACTGAAAAAGACAAAGGAGCAGATAATAAAGCAAATGAAACATTGAGAAAAGATGAAGAGAAAGAAAAGAGTGAAGAATTCAAGCAGGATGAAATCATGAAAGAAAAGGAAGATAAATATGTTGATACACTCAAGGCCAATGAAGAGACATCTTCACAAAACCAATTGGTGGAATCAGAATAGAAAAAACAAGATGCCTCATCTTCTCGACCATCACCTACAAAATCCATCCAATCTCAGGGTTTACAAATGGCAGTACACCAATCTGCCTCTCAGCCGAAGAAAAAGAAGAAGAATGTAATGAAGAAGGATATCTTGGAGGTAACACTTGATGAGGTAATTGAGATACCCAAGTGGGATGTATCCACTTTAGATATTGAAGCACTTCAAAAGTTTGGAGTGATGTATCAGTGAAAAGAAATTCAAGAGAAAATGAAAAAGGCACATAGGGAAGCCCAAGCACTTGATAAAGCAAGGGAAATTCTACATCAACTTGTTCCAGCTATCAAAATTGAAGATAGTATATCAGTCATGGAAAAAATAGTAGTTCTTACCGATGCCATCAAAAATCAAAATGTTGATCAGAGAAGGCAATGGAAGAACAGGCAGAGATGAAGTATCAACACAAACTAATTGAGAAAATCAGCCAAGAAGTGGCAGAGAACAAGGTAAATCTCTTTGAACTAGAAAGTGAATTAGAACCTATGATTACTGAAGCTATTACCTTAGTTCATAAATTGTGCACACTAGAAAATTTCACAAAAGAAAATGGTAAAAAGCTGTCACAACTAGATTCAGATCTAACAACAAGTGCACTAAGTTTAACCTATGATGCAAGAAAAATAAAGCTACATCATGAAAATATCACAGAGGTAAAAAAATTGAGACAAGAAATATGGGATGCAGAAACACAATTATGAAATGAGGTTACAGACCTACAAGCTCACATATTGCCAAACCTCATTACTCTGCAACAACATATAACAGATGCGCGGAATCTGATCTCAACCCCAAAGATGTCTGTGGTAGACAACATATATGACATGCATGTGAGGATATCACTTGAGCATATGGCTCTTGAAATTTAAAGGAGAAATGGGAGAAAATGATGGAGGAAATCAAAGCCTCACACTCTCACATTTTTGAAAAGCTGTAAGTACCTTTGCCCTCATTATCAGAAAAGGAGGAATGTATACATATGTACAAATATATTTTAGTAGAAAAAGGAGGAATGTATACATATGTACAAAATACTATATGAGGATATGTATAATGTATGTACAACAATAATAGATATGTACATAAACTTACACTTACCGACATATGCATAGGGGGAGTCATTTAATGACTAAGGAAGAAGTATACATAGGTGTACATACTAATACATCTAAGTATGTTGCACATATCAGTTTTTGATACTAATGTCAAAGGGGGAGATTGATGACATTAAGTTTTTCTGTTAGTATAATTAAAATGAAAAACATGATAAAGGTCATCGGTATAAGTATAACCAGCATACAGCAAGCATACCCGACGAGATGAAAATGCCTATTGTAGAAATGCAAAGTATAGACAAGAGTCAAACCAACGACAAGCATTACCGACGATACAGTTTTAAGAACATCACCGATGGAGTAGAAAAGGCATACCCGATGAACAGTTCAATTAAGGGACACTGACAGAGTACAAAACTGACAGAGTATCCTAACCATTAGAACCGACAATCAGTTACAGAACCCGCAAAAGTGGATTTGACTTTACACGTCAGATAAAGCACTGTAATTCTATTTGTAGAGTTTTATTTGTTTTAAATCTTTACTTGAGGGTCAAGCAAGCAAATTGTGAATGTTTTAAAGCATCCTAACGAATCTAAAACATATCTAACTAAAGATCAAGGTCAAGTTGTAAAGCTTGGATCTAGTGTTAATTTGTAAAGCATGAATCAAGAATAGAGCTAGAAACTAGTATAAATAGATGTTCAATCATTTGTAATGAACAATACTTGTAATCAGTTGATAAATGATAGTAGCCATGGATAACATCTAAGTAGAAAAAGAGAATTCATGCAAAGTACATAAAAAAATCAAATTAGTTATCAAGAACACAGAAAGGTTACCGACGAGCAGAGACAAGGTATCACTCAATCACTCAAGGTGATTACATTTACATTGTAAGATTTACAGGATCTATTATCAACAATTAGAGATTTCATTCACTATCAGATCAAAATTTATATTGTAGTTGCATTCTAACAAGTGCATCACAACAAAAATACTTTTGTAGAAGGTGGACTTAACAGTTCTTTGATAAATCTCTTAACAGAGTGCACACCTAATGGTGTTGCTAAAAGCTTCAAATGAAGTAGATCCTAACAGGTCCCCACTCTAATACTCTTAACAGGGTAGATCATCAGAAGTGATCAATTGTAAGCCTTTATCGGCTCCCTTCTTAGCTGCAGATAGTGAAGTTTTGTGGGTAGACATCCTCACCACAATTTTTACTTCCTAACAGGAGTTTTCTGTGATATCATATCATATCATGTGTTATGTGTTATTTTTTTTCATGAATGTTTCTTGAATGTTTACACATGTAAAGAACTTATATTATGATTTCACATACATATAGAAAGATGAACAGATAAATAGGAATATACAAATCTGATGACTCAAAGGTTAATGGGCCAATCACATAAAAAGTTTTAGAGGTACTAATTCACCCCTCCCCTCTCAGTACATCATTCCAATAATTCCAACAATCCCAAGCAAGGATAACATTATCGTAAGGAAACAAAGTCAATGTTTAGCACAAGTGTAATTGTGAAGGTTTAGTATTAGTAGTGCATTGATAGATGGAGCACAGAACACAAGTGACACTTGATTGCTAGGTTTTCACCACTTGGAAAAACTCTCTTTATTCTTTTTGCTACTAGGATGCCTGTTTTACTAGGTTTTCATCAAGGCACTTTTTTTTTCTTTTTCAAATTTTTTGGTATTTTTGCTTTTATGAATGTTTTTGTAGCATCAAGGCACCTATTTACTAGGTTTTCACTAGGGATACCTTTCTTCAGGACTTTTTCCACTGTTTTTAGATTTCTTCAGGATCAATTTTCTGAATGTTTTTGGTATTTTCTGAGAACCATTTCACTGTATAAGCTCTGCTAGCTGGTCATCAAGCGTAGAACCTCTTCAAATGCAAAGTGTTGATAGGATCTAGAAGGACATCTCCCCCAGGTGTAGCCAGCTGATAAGCTCTAGTCCCAAAAGCAATGGTGCTAACATAAGGTCCTAACCAATTAGGTTCAAATTTTCCCTTTTTTTCTCTGTTAGGTTGGTTCTTAGGATTCTCCTTTAGGATGAGACCCCCCACTTCAAATTGGTGTGGTTTAACCTTTTTATTGCATCCCTTAGACATGCATTCTTGGTACACCTTCAGATGATCAAACGCCTATTGTCTGCGCTCATTAAGTAGGTCTAAAGAATTCACCCTATTGATGCAGTATTGCTCATCAATAACAAGCCCTTGTAAAGATATGCGTAAAGATGGGATTTCAACCTCAATAGGTAGTATTTCTGCAATGCCATAGACTAGGGAAAATGGTGTGGCTCCTATTTGTGTTCTGATGCTTGTTTTGTAGACCCATAGCACCGGATTCAGTTGTAAATGTCAATCTCTGCCAGACTTACTCATAGTTTTGTGTAGGATCTTGAGAATATTCTTATTAGATGCCTCAACCTATCCATTACCTTGAGGGTAATAGATTGAGGAGAAATTTTGGGTGATGTGGAACCATTCACAAAGGTCATCAATATCTTGATTTTTAAATTTCCCCCCATTGTCTGTTACAATTGAAGAGTTTATCCCATATCTACAGATAATGTAGTTCAGAATGAACATAGCCACCTATTTTCCTATGGCTTTGATGAGTGGTACGATCTTGACCCACTTTGCAAAATACTTAGTGGTCATAATGATTAACTTGTGTCCATTTGAAGAATTGGGATATATTTGTCCAACCAAGTAAAAGGCCCATTGCTGAAAAGGCCAATGTGTAATGAAAGGTATAAGTTCTCTGGTAGGAGCATGGATGAGATTTCCATGTGTTTGGCATTTATGACATGTTTTCAAAAATTGAATAGCATCTTTTTCCATGGAAGGCTAGTAATAGCCTACTCTGAGTAGTTTCTTTGCTAATGAAAGTTTGTTTGAATGTGATCCACATACACCTTTGTGGAATTCTTTTAACGTGTGATCTGACTGTTTGAGTTCTAAACATCTAAGAAGCGTACCATCGAGACCTCATCGATATAAGTTATTAGTTATGAGGACATAACATGATACTGTCCTAATCAAGGCTCTTCTCTCATTTTGGGATAGATTATTAGGAATGGTTTGGTCAGTTAGGTAAGAAATTATATTAGCATACCGAAATTGGTTTGGGGTGTTCAAAGCACAGATTACTTGGTATTCAGGGGTATCGAAGGCTGGATAGGATAATTCTTCTACCAAGAAGTCACAGTGGAATTGATGTTGCTCCAATTGTAACATGGATGCCAAGGTATCCATAGCATCTGCAGCCTTATTCTCCTTTTTGAGTATCTATTGGAATGTGATGAAGACAAAGTACTTCTTTAAGTCATCTACCAGTTTCTTGTAGGGTGTCAACTTCTCATCTTTTCTTGGATAATCTCCATTCACTTGATTGATAATGAGCTGGGAGTCACCATACACATATAACTCTACAATCTTCCACTCCATGGTGAGTTTAAGACTGTTTACCAATGCTTCATATTCAGAAATGTTGTGTGTGCATGGAAACATTAATTTTTAGGACTTTGGCATCTTGTAGCCTTGAGGAGTTATGAATGGAACCCCTACTCCTGAGCCTTGTTGCATGAAAGAACCATCAAAGTACATCTTCTACGGATACTTAGTTAGATGCATAATGGTCTCATCAGGGAATTCAATCCTTAAAGTTTTATCATCTTGGAGTGGTGAATCAACCAGTTGATCTATGAGTACTTGTCCTTTAATGGCTCTTCTATCCACATATTCAATGTCAAATTCACTTAGAATGAGGACCCATTTTTCTAATCGTCCTGTTAATGTTGTCTTGCTCAGGAGGTACTTCAAAGGATCTATCTTGGAAATGAGCCTTATAGTATGTGATAGCATATAATGTATCAATTTATGTGATGTGAAGATGACTGCTAAGCATGCTTTCTCAATAATACTATAATTGATTTCATAGGCTACTAGTGTTCTACTGATGTAGTAGATTTCTCTTTCTTTCTTAGTTTCATCATCTTGTGCTAGTAATACTCTGAGTGATGTAGTTGTAGCTAAAATATATAGGAGTAATGGATTTCCATGAATGGGTGCCATAAGAATAGGAGTAGCAGCTAGGTACTCTTTTAATTCTCTGAAGTTGGCTTCATAATGTTCATCCCACTTGAAGGTGATCCCTTTATGTAGTAATTTGGTAAAGGGTTGTGCTCTGTCAGCATGTTGTGACATGAACCTCTTGATTGACTGAAGTCTTCCTTTTAATGTCCTCATTTGACTGATGTTGCGTGGAGGAGTCATCTCTAGTATAGCTTTGACTTTTGCAGGATCTACTTCAATTCCTTTTGCTGAAACAAAAAACCCTAAGAGCTTTCCCGATTGGACCCTAAAGGCACATTTATTTGGATTGAGCCTGAGTTGAAATCGCTCAATTCGATCCAATATCTTTCTTAAGTCATCAATATGAGTATTTCTTTCTTTGGATTTAGCTAAGGTGTCATCCACATAATCCTCCATGTTTTTATGCATCATATCATGGAATATAGTGGTCATTTCTCTTTGATATGTGGCATCGACATTATTTAACCCAAAGGGCATGACATTCCAACAAAAGGTTCCCCATGCGCACGTAAATGTGGTCTTCTCTTGATCTTTAGGAGCAATTTTAATCTGATTATAGCCAGAGAAACCATCAATTAGTGAGTACATTTGGTAGCATGCTGTGAGGTCTATGATCATATAAATATTAGGTAGTGGGAAGTCATCCTTAGGACATGCCTTGTTTAGGTCTCTGAAGTCCGTATAGATCCTAATAGATTTATCAGATTTAGAGACTGGGACTACATTAGAGATTCATCCTGCATAAGCAATGACTCTGATGAATCCATCTTTCAACAATTTCTCTAGTGCCGCCTTTACTAGTAATGTAACATGAGGATGAATTTTTCTGAGTTTTTTTTTCACGGGTTTGATACCAGGAGCTATAGACAAGTGGTGCATTATTAAATTAGGATCAAGTCCAGGCATATTTGTATAAGAACATGCAAATTTGATCTTATTCTCTTTTAGGAACTTAGTGAACTGTGTCTTCTCTTCATCTGACAAAGATTATGCTAGGTGTACAATTTGAGGAAATTTAGTTGTGCCCAAATTGACTGGCTATGTTGGTTCTATCAGTACTGAAGACCTTTCTTGAAAGTGCTCAGGGAGGATATCAAGAATCTCATCTTTTGGCACCTTTGAGAGGTTTTCACCATCAGATACATCTTTAGTTTTTAATTTTTTAGAATATGACACCGCCACAACGTGGTTTTCACCACCAGTTCCCTTTTTCTTTTTATTTTTCAATTTTTAATTGAGAAACTTGATATCCTCCTGTGACATGTTCTTGCTCCTTGCATTGGTGGAAGAAGGGTAAGGTTCACAAGCATTTAGATATCAAGCCAAAGTGTAATCATTGGGAAATTGTAGAATAGGAGTAGGATTTGTATTAGTCCAATCAATAAGGTCTGGGTTTATCAAAGATAAGGAATCGGTCTTTGGGAAGGATAGCATCACATTAGCGTCAAGACCATTAACTGACAAGACATGTTCTGTTAAGTTAATTTCTTTGATATTTAGATCAATAAGAGTTAGATCATCATAAAAGGGTTTTTTTTAGTTATATGTGGACCAAACTCTAGTGACTCATCGGTAGAACTTTCATCATCATCTCTTTGTAAAATGAGGCTTCTTGCTTGTCGCCTCTAAAGTTCTAGATTTATGAGAACACCAGTCTCTCCATCAATGATTGGAGGTAGGAACTCCTCCTCTTCTTCAGGAATATCACTATTGTTGGGAGTAGTGTTAGAATGTTTGCTGGGTGCTGATGGAGCAACAAACATGTGAATGGCATCTATTTCAATGTCCTCTGTGGCAACAGATAGTTCATCCCATTCATAGTCATGAGAGTCAGTTACTTCATTGTCAAATTGGTTTAAGATTTCTACAATAGTTATCTGATGTACCTGATTAGCTACCTGTGGATCAAAGTGAGGTAAATCAAGGACATGTGGAATTGTGACTAGTTGCTCCTAGTTAGGATGTGAATCCAGTTGTCAGGATGTTCTCTCAGTAGCTATTTCTATCAATGGTACCTCTAAATCATCTGCTATTGTGTCTCCTACCTCTTGAATAGGAGCACATGGTAAAAAAGGTATGTGAACATCTTGTAGTACCTCAAAGATTGGTACATAGTGCTCTCCTTGATAGTCAAGATTTTCTATGCTAACATAAAATTGTTGGAGATTTGATTCTGAACAGTTGATTGATTGTATGTTTGTCATTGATGACAACAAATAATACACAGTAGTACTTTTATATGTACTTATCAATATGATGACATGAATACCAGCATGGATAGATACATGTTGTTGACATGTTTACTATGCTATGTTCATACACGTAGACTCAGATATGAAGATTTAGTTAAGATATGTAATTCTGCTATTGACGGTTACAGTTCTGGAGGAATAACGGTTAAAGGCTGACGTATGTAACGTGTTGATGGAGTTGCACCTATCTTCATGATATGCGTGTGTATATTCATGATTAGTTATGTGTTCTTGTGTTAAGATTCTTGAATGCATATTTTTTTTATGTTTAATTGGCTGAAATATAATAAATAGATAAACACTGATTCACCCCCTCTCTCAGTGTTTCTAACAATTGGTATCAGAGCCAAGTGCCTTGGAGAGAAAGCCTAACAACTTAAGTTAGATAAGATGGCATACTTCAGAAAAGAGAGCCCTAAGTTCGATGGAGAGAACTATCTAGATTGGAAGAACAAAATGATAACACATCTACAGTGCATTGGATTTGAGATCTTTGAAATTGCTACACAAGAAGT
>MU223559.1:711861-723491 GCA_018584345.1 Thuja plicata | reverse complement strand
TGATGGATTACTATTAGTTGCCATATTTGTTGATGACATTATCTTTGGAGGTAATGACAAGCTTAGTATAACATTTGCAAAAGAAATGCAGAATGAATTTGAAATGAGTATGATTGGTCCTATAAAATACTTTTTGGGATTAAATGTAAAACAGGAAAACAAAGGAATATTCATTAATTAGTCAAAATATGTAAAGGAAATATTGAAAACCTTCAAGATGGAGGATTGCAAGCCAGTATGCACTCCTATGATCACAGGAAGTAAACTTTCAAAAGATTATGACTCCACAGTAGTTGATAAAACATTGTATAAATCTATGATTGGAAAGTTTATTTATCTAACTCAATCAAGACCTGACATATCTAATGCAATTGGCATTGTTGGAAGATTTGCAGCTGAACCCAAGCATAATCACTTAATGGAAATCAAGAGGATATTCAGATATCTTAAGGGAACTATAGACTATGGTTTATGGTATCCTAAATAAGAGAATACACAACTTCATGTGTATACTGATGCAGATTGGGTAGGTTGTATTGATGACAGGAAGAGCACTTCAGGAGGAGCAATATTTCTTGGAGAAAAGTTGGTATCTTGGACAAGAAAGAAGTAAAACTATATTTCTCAGTCAACGACAAAGGCAAAATATGTTGCAATGACACTAAATTGTACAACAATTGTTTGGATCAAACAAATGGTTAAAGAATTTGGTATTCAGGTTGACAATCCTATTGTTATTCACTGTGACAACACTAGTAGTATTAACATGTCTAAGAACCCTGTAATGCACACAAAGACAAAACATATAGAGATCAAGTATCATTTTCTGAGAGAAAAAGTTGCAGACAAGGAAGTGACATTGGATTATGTAAACACAAAAGATCAGCTATCAGACATTTTCACAAAGCCTTTAGAAAAGGATAATTTTGAGTATCTAAGGGATAATTTGGGAGTCATTCCCTCTCCTAAGTCTGATTAGAAAAAAGTAGCAAGTACATCAGTCCTGTGTGACTGATGAATGGTTGACTACTCTACTTCTAGAGTAGTACCTGTGCAGAATGGTTTATGGCACCCTTTGCCATTGATGTTAATGGGGGATTATGTACCAGTAAAAATAAGAAAAACAAGGAACACATACAAGGAGCTTATACTATGGGGGAGTAAAGGAACATAGTAGGGAAAGATGACAATGGGGGAGTATTCATAGAATACACAGTACATGAAACTGTAGCAGTGTAGATGAATCTTTGTTGAGGATATTGAGAAGATTGTAAAAGAAAGAAGACACCATGAACATAAGTTGTTTTTATATCATATGTTGCCCTCAATGGAAAAGGGGGAGATTGTTGGAGATTTGATTCTGAATAGTTGATTGATTGTATGTTTGTCATTAACGAAAACATATAATACACAGTAGTACTTCTGTATGTACTTATCAATATGATGACATGAATACCAGCGTGGATAGATACATGTTGTTGACATGTTTACTATGCTATGTTCATACACGCAGACTCAGATATGAAGATTCAGTTAAGATATGTAATTCTGTTATTGACGGTTACAGTTCTGGAGGAATAATAGTTTAAGGCCGACGTATGTAATGTGTTGATCGAGTTGCACCTATCTTTAGGATATGCATGTGTATATTCATGATTAGTTATGTGTTCTTGTGTTAAGATTCTTGAATGCATATTTGTTTTATGTTTAATTGGCTGAAATATAATAAATATATAAACACTGATTCACCCCCCTCTCAGTGTTTCTAATAGTAATAATCTTTCATAGGTCCATGGTTCTAGTTTTGTCTCTTCGGTTTCATTACTCTCTTTTTCAGAGATTGGACTATCTTTTGAAGTAGGTTTGTTAGATTCATTATTAAAACATAGTCCTATTTTGTCTCTGGTATTCCTGAACTCCATGTGTACAGGTTAAAAAATTCCTCTTCCTGTGTCGCTTAGAGGTCCCTTTCCTTTGTATCCCATTTGTTTGAGGAGGTCATAGACTTTACCATACATCTCTGGGGATATTTCTACATGTTTCATCTCAGCTTCCGTCGGTTCTCCTTTGTAAAGCCAGTCCAAGACTATCTATTCTTATGTGTTATCTAAAGAAGATGTAGATGCATTTACCATGTTAGTTGCTTTGTGAATTTTTGGTTCTTTAGATGTGGCAGGTGTGAAAGACGAGGAAGGTCTTCCATAGGATCTTGGTGATATTGGTAATTCTATCAGTGACAGAGTCATGTCCAGCTTGTATTATCCCATACCTATTTCTTCAAGTTTTAAAGTCTTTCCAAAAAATTTCATCACCATTTCTTTGGTAGTCTCAAGAGCAATCTCACCCATAGCCTCTTTGTTATGTGGAATCATACTACCTGCTTTGATGTTTTTGCAAGTATAATTGGTATCCGCTGGGATTGTTACTTCCACCCCATTATGTGGGAACTTGATACATTGGTGGTAAGTAGATGGCACAACTTTCATTTTGTGGATCCGTGGTCTCCCCAACAGTATGTTGTAGGCCAAGGGAATATCCAAAACTTGACATGTGACATTCCTTTCAATTGGCCCAACCCTGATGGGTAGAATAATAAGACCTTTAGAGGATCTTTCTTCCTCATCATAAGCTTTGATATTTATTTTGCTTCTAGAGTCAATGGTCTGTTATGAAAGACCCATTTTCTTGATCAGATTAAGGGTACAAGTATTCAATCTTGCGCCTCCATCTATCAATACACGTCAGACATGGGATTTATGATTGAGGACCTTAATATGGAGTGGTTGATTACGTAGATGGGTTAACGATTTATGATTCTCTTTAGAAAAGGATAGGTAATGCGGTGCTGAAATATGGTTAACCATCACTTGGAATTTGTCTATATCAATGTCCTTTGGGACATTTGCAGCATGTAGGGCCTGTTCTAGGATTTCCCTATGTACTGTGGAGATTTTAAGCAACTCAAAAATGGAAATTTTAGCAGAGGCTTATTGCAATTGGTCCACCAAGTCATACTTTTCTACAGGAATAGTAACCACGTGTTTCGCTGCTAGTTTGGGGATAGTAACAATAGGAACCTTGGACGTTGATGTTGGTTTTGAGGAGGAACTGGGTCCTTTGATCATGACTTGGGCTTGGTTTTGAGTCACCGCATTTGATTGGAAAGAAACACCTTGATTGTGACCCTGTTAATTGATTTGGTTTTAATGTCTAGCATATTGATCATGTTATCATTATTGGAGTAGGTGTAGTTTACCTCATTACCTTTTCCTTTAGAGGCTTCCCCTTTCTCGTAATTAGGGAACAATTTGTTGAATATTGTATGATATTCATTGGTAGAGTGTCCTTCCACTTTGATTTTTCCTCCTTCAATGAGGTCTTGAATAACACGTTTAAGCTTAAGGAAATTGTTAGTCTTGTGTCCTTTGTTTTTGTGAAAGACATAGTAAGAATTATCATCCCACCATCTTGGTTTGACTGCTGGTTCCCATGGTTTGGAATCTAGAATTTTGAGAACCTTGTTGTCTAACAGTGTTTTTAAAATAGTCTTGAGAGGCTCTCCCAAAGGAGTGAATGTTCTTTGAGGTTTTGAAGTCCATTTCCAACCCTTGCTATTATCATTGTTTGCTTTGGGTATGGGGGGTGTTACCTTGGCATCTTTGTTCGCTTGCATGCTGTTAGTCAGATTGAATACCTCAGGTTTAGGACCAACATTGGATGCTTCTACTATGCGATTGTTGACAACAATTTTGTTTTGCTTCCACCACTTAGGTTTGGAGGTGGAGTTGTTTGATTTGTTTTCACTTTGAAGAGTGATCTCTCCCTTTTTGACCACAACTTCCTCGATACAAATGGAATTTTCAATCATTCTGTCAAAGCTAGGGGAGTCTTGCATTTGTAATGCATATTTTAACTTGGGTACCAAGTTATTGATGAAGATTTACATTTTCTCGAATTTAGGAATAGCTCTTGAGTATCGGGCAAAGATTTTCCTCCATCTTTGTAGGAAGTGTGTAAATGAATCGCCAGTATTTTGTTTAGTATTACACAGGTCTATCATAGTCACATCATGTTGGATATTGTAGGAGTAACGTTGAATAAATTTTTGAATTAACTCCTCAAAATTCTTGACCTTAGGTGTAAGTTTCAATAACCATTCCATGGCATTGCCCCCTAGGCTTCCTAGAAAAAGCCGCATGAGGTAGGTAGGTTCATGCATGTATTCTATGCTCAGGGAACAAAATTCTCTGATGTGATCATGTGGATCGGTCTCTCCTGTATACTTGTCATATTTTGGCCTTGCCATGTTGGAATGGAATGGAACCGTGGTGATACTCTTGTCAAAAGGAAATGGATAAATGGAGTCCACCGAGAATTTTTAATTGGGTTTAGCCTTCTCTTGTTTTAGATTCGTAAGGTCTGTTTGCATTAAGGTGAGTTGTTTGGTGAGAATAGATATAGGAGTTGGTACTTCCTTCTCCTTTAGTTGTTCCACATCATAATCTGTGGGTAACTTTATGCCAGTAGATGCCAGATGGAGAAAGTATTTCTCTTTATCTTCATTAATCATTTTTTCCATTATCTTGTGGAACCTCTTACTCTGTTTGAGTTTATCGTACTCTTCTTTAGTGATTTCTTCCTCACTACCTAATTCAAATAGAAGACGTTAAAATGTGGTTTATTCTTCTTCATCAGTATCTTCATTCTTTTGGCTTTTCTATTGTCATATTCGTCAAAATCCTCACTCCATCCACGAGTAGATATGTCCATTTCTGGAGAGTCTAGATCAAGTAGGGAACTACGAGATGTTTCTCCTTGAAAGTGTAGTGATTTAGGAGGTACTTTTGATCCTTTAGATGTGTACTTTTTGCATCTTGTGTTAGCCATGTATCCGGATCTCAACTTCATCAAAGTTTCTTGGTAGTGTCAGGTAGTATCTTGAATTGTTCAAGTGGGCATGTCTAGGTAAAAGTATCATTTGTATCTTGGTGGAAGTAAATGATTCCAATGTCATAGGGTTGGACTGACCTGATAGTGAGATGGGAATAAAGTTGTTGTATAAAGTGGATAGACCACACATATTGAGACTGATTGCAAGAAGTTGATAGGACATGCAAGGTAGACGTCTGAAAAAAGTGTTTTGACATCTCAATAGGGAGACTAGAAAAGACAACAGGGACAGACTAAAGAGCCAAAAGGGTATCCAAATCAACTAAGTTTTCCTGAGAAACTATTCTGCAAGTGCCCACTATCCTAGATGTGAGCCTATAAATACAATATGTGAGCTACTGATGACCCTAGATGTGAGCTTGAACACTAGATGTGATGATGTGTTGACCATATGCGAGCCAGGATACTAGATGCAAGATAGGATAGTAAATACGAGCCAGGAAATATAGGATGCGAGTTTCTGATGTCTTTGTCAGATTTTGCCAGTTTTGAAAAATTTGTCTTGGAAGTACATGAAGTTCGTTCGATCACATATTGTATTTCGAGACCTGTTAGTGAGTGAAAAACACATGTGTATGCCAAGGATTGAAGTTTGTTTCTTGTTTTGAAGGTGTTATCTTTTTAGTGATCTTTTAGATACATCAAGAAGATTTGTATTGTTAGGGGAACAAACACATCCTTATGCCCTATTTTCTAGGTGGAGGATGAAACTCCTTGCCCGTTGACTTAGGTACACACTCAAATGCTAATCAGAATACATCCATCACCAAGAACGCAATGGCTCCAATCATGATGCTATATTAGCCAACTCCAAGCGCAAGTGAGGGCACGATATGATGAGTGTCTTGGGGAAATTAATTTTTTCCTTGCACAAGGATTATCACCCTTTCAGAGATGAATCAGGTAGTTTGTCTACAAATTTCATTGTTTATGATGGGGCAATCCGTTTGAAACTGCCCCACATAGAATTGCACAAGGCAAAATTGAGGTTTATAGCCCTATGAGTAATCAAATATGTGTAGTCTCGCAAGCAAGATTCAAGAGGCTCCACTCTACACATACCCAAGCATGTTCAAGGAATGATGTCAAAATTTTAGGAACAAAACCGATTACGTCTTCTGAGGCTTTAGCCTATGAGGAAGCAACTATTTATAGTGAGTTGGAAGGATTGGCGTAAAAACTGTCCTCACTTGGGTCATTCCTGGGAGCTTTTTTCCTCAATCAGAAGTCCCTCTACTATTAAATAAGCGTACAAAGGATAGGCGAGTGTAGGATGTCTAGATTTCTGATTCTCCTGAAGAAGAAGAGTATACTCTCCTAATCCATGCTGTTTTCTCCCAAAATAAAGTCAATTAAAGAGTTTGTTCCCTCAAGCAATGTTGTGCTCGATTTAAGATGTTCCTATTTTAGGGAAAACAAAATGCTTGAAAGTAACTTTGTTTTGTTCAATTTCTGCAATATTTAAATAATTTTTTTGTTCAATTTCTGATTCCAAAACTTAGACAATGAGTTTGTTCAATTAGCCCACAATCTTAAATGCTTTGAGTTGTTCAAATTCTGATTCTAAATGAATTAAATGATGTGAGTTTGCTTGTTCATTTACCCCCTAGATTCTTTCACAAGTGTTTAAAACAATGTCTGATTCTCTGATTTTCTTTTAAAGGAAAAGAGCATAGTAATCTAGTTGTTTTAAGACATGTTTGAGAAAATGGTATTTAAGTGTGAAATTTTTTGAAAAAGGGGTTAGTATATGAAATCAGTTGAAAACCTTGCAACCACACACCTTAGTATTATCATCTTCCAACTCTTTATTCGAGACCTGTAATCACTAGTTAGGCTGTCAAAATGCCAAAAACACAACTGGCTAAGCGTTAGAGGTTAGAAAATTAAGTGCACAAAAATCTCTACTAGATGTGATCCTAGAAATGTAGTATATGACATAGAAAATTAGATATGACCTTGTGTTAACATATGCGACAATGTATTCACCAGATGCGATCCTAAACTGAAAATGACCCAGGAAATTCCAGATGCGAGCTAGAATGACTAGAAATGACTCTGGACCTAAAAAATGGGAGGATAGAATAGTGAAAAATAGAGCTAAAATGAGGCCAAATCTAGAATCTTGTCCCATGGTGGGTGCCAAAAATGTGTGTGTGAAATAGTGCACCTGTTACCTGCAACACGACACTTCAATAGATCATTGCATTAGTGGAAAACATGGTTAGAAGAGCATATACAACACTAAAATTGACCTATTTCTTTCTAACTAAGAAGATTATGATAAGAAACATAACAACCCTCAGATTATGCTACTATTAGTGACATATACGACTTAGCATGAAAGATTTGAGTTAAAACAAACTATTTAATCATTAAGCATGCATATTATCTCTATAAATGAACATTATAACCATGCATGATAATGAAATTATGAAGTAAAATGAAACTATCTAAATCCTAACAACATAAAAGTGCATTTTCAAACTAAATTATGGGCTTCTTTGTGCTCAAAAACTCCTTCTATTTATAGAAGAATGAGGAGAGAGAGGGGGGACAAGGTGCATTAATGGAGTTGTAAAACTCATTAATGAGGTGTAAGAGAAATAAATTCCAATGACATTGAAGAGGAATGGGCTTAAGGAATCTCCATTAATGAGGCGTTAATGAGAACCTTTAATAATCATGGGAAGGGTGTAAGAGGCAAGCTTGAGAAGGTGGACTTGGAGAGAGTCAAGCTTGAGAAAGTTGACTTTCTCAAGTAGGTTGAGTTCTTGATCACTCCCTAATGGAATGTGACAACATTAGGAGGTGGGTTAGAATGGGATTAGATTTAGCATGGGGTGAATGGGTTGGGATAGGTTTGAACCCAGAGTCAAAGTGGTTGAAGTGGGTTAGGTTGGGGTTTAGAGGAATACTAATGAAATGAATAAAACTTATTTAATTCATTCAAAAATAGGAATATTAATTATTTAAGCTTTTAATTGCTTTTTAATAATCAATAGGACTATAGCCAATTTAATTTAATTAATTAGGCTAGGGGATTGGTTCTTTTGCAAGTGAGCGATTGATTTACGATTTTATTTAATTCCTAGTAAATTAATCATTTTAGCCATGTTTTTGATTGATTATTTGATTTGGCTAGAAGTAATTAATTTAGTGATCTGATCATCTTAGGAGATTAAATTGATTTCAAAGGAATTATGCCAAACAATAACATGGTCATTTGAACATAATTGGGGGTATGATCACATTTAGGGAAAATAGGGTCTATGGTCAGAGTTGACCAAATCTAGGTGGTTACACCTGAAACCACAAAACCAAGATATACCAATTCCTCTTGCACGAAGACACATTTATCCAAATTTATTAGGAGATTTTCCCCTTGCAATCTTTTAAGGACAAAATTCAAATGCTCTATATGTTCATCCTTAGTCTTACTAAAAATAAGGATGTCATCTAAGTACACAATCACAAACTTTCCAAGAAATGTTTTCAACACCTCATTCATGAGCCTCATGAATGTGCTAGGGGTGTTGGATAACCCAAAAGGAATTACCCTCCATTCATATAGCCCTTCATTAGTTTTAAAGGCTATCTTCCATTCATTTTCAGCCCTTACTCTGATTTGACGGTACCCACTCTTCAAATCCACCTTTGAATAGTACCTTGCACCCCCTAGATGGTCCAATAGGTCTTCAATTCTAGGCATAGGGAACCTATACCTAATCGTGATTCTATTAATGGCTCTAGAATCTGTACACAACCTCCAAGTCCCTTTTTTCTTAGGTGCTAATAGGGAAGGGACAACACCTGGGCTTAAAATTTTGGTAATCAAACCCTTCTCCAAAAGCTCTTCGATTTGCTTGGACATCTCTTCATTTTGCTAGGGTGTGAGTTTATATGCTACTTTATTTGGAAGTGTGGCTCCAGGGATTAGATCAATATTATGGCTAATCTCTCTGATTGGGGGTAAGGTATTTGGTAACTCCTTGGTTACAATTCTCCTATACACCTCTACAAAATTTTCTACCTCCTTAGGACCTACTCTCCTAGGTTCCTCTTTTATCTTTAATACCTTCCCCTCTTCTTGTTTTGGCAATACAATCAATGCATAACAAGGAGTATCTTTCTCCTTCAACACCTTTAAAATTTCTTTTTGTCCTACAAAAAAAAGCTTGGAATCTTTTTGTTCTTCACCATTATTAGGCATGGGTGGTAAAGTTACCTTCTTACCTTGGTGTCTTATGGAGTAGGTGTTCTTCCTCCCATCATGGTGTGCCTCTAGGTCATATTGCCATGGCCTCCCTAAGAGAAAATGGCATGCATCCATAGGTACTATGTCACAAAGTACTTTACCCTTGTACTTCCCAATCTGAAACTCTATCCATGCTTTCTCTTCAATGACTGTATACTGCCCTTTTGTGAGCCATGACACCTTGTAGGGTGCAGGGTGTGCAATCCTGTTTAGTTTTAGCTTCTCAACTACTTCAAGGGACACCAAATTATTAGTAGAACCATAATCAATAACCACTCTGTATACCTTGTTTCTCACTTTGCATGTAGTTTTGAAAAGTGTCTTTCTTTAGGGTGGCTCTGGTGCACTAGGTGCTTTGATCAAGGTCCTTCTCATCGTGAGTGACTCTCCTTGTTCAGGTGCTAAAAAGGATTCATGTGAGTGTACACTATGTGTGTCTTTATCCCTCACCAAATTTTCCCTCCTTTCACCTTGTTTGTTCCCCTTTTCAGGACACTTTGATGCTAAGTTCCTGGGTTGATGACATCTAAAGCACTTGATGGTATCTATGCCTCTTCCCCCAAATCTTCCTCTAGAGTTTGATCTCCTTCCCCTAAAGGATCCCCTAGAGCTTCTCTCTCCTTGGTTATGTTCATGGCTTGATTCTCCATAGTCCTTGGGACCTTGTCCTCTTCTACTAGACATGCCTCTTCCCCTGTTTCCAAAGTCTCTTTGTTCTCTCCCTCTACCAACTTGTTCTTGTTTCTGCTTGAGTTTTTCCTCAACCTTCAATTATAATTGGTAAAATTTATGTACTATGGTAGGGATACTTAAACTAAGTTCATCTTGAATTGTAATCCTCAATCCTTGCATGTACATTGCAAGCTTCACACATTCAGGCTCTGCCACTTTGGATTTCATGAAAAGCCTCTAAAACTCTTCAGTGTAACTCGAGACATCTAATTATTTCCGCATCAAACTCATCCTCCTCTTATGAAGTTGTACTTCATAATCTTCAGGGATGTATGCCTCTTTGAGCAAGGCTACCATCATCTTCCAAGTAGTTATTTGTCTTTTTCCATTTTTCACCCTTTCATCCTGCGTGAAATTCCACCATGTGAGTGCAGATCCTTTCAACTTTGAATTGGAAATATTTACCCTCTGATTCTCAGGAATATCTTCACAATCAAAGAAACTTGTGAGAGCATCAACCAAATCCATTTCTACATCGGGGTCCATCTTCCCATTATACATGGGCATATCTAGTTTGGCATCCATTGTCCTTCTCTCCATGGACTTCAAGGTCTTCATGAGTAGTCTCTCATCTACAGGAACCTCTTCCTCTTCCTGCTCAAGGGGATCTTCTTCACTCCCTTCCTCATTTACATCAGATTCTCCACCACCCTTATTGTCAGCCTTTCCTTTGAGTCTTTCCAATTCTTTCCTCAAATCTTTGTTTTGTGCCATCTGCTCCTTCATAGTCCTTGCAAGCTCTACATTGGTGATCCTTTATGGGATCTCTGTATCTCCTTCATCTGAAAACATGGTTCTCAATCCTTCTTCTAAGAATATTTCTTTCTCTAATACCAATTGATGTAGAGGTTTGATCAATTACCACTTGCAACCCCTCAAGTGTGTCCTTGCTTCAATCAAGCAACTACTCCCTTTGATATATGGAGTACCTCCAACCAAACCTCACACCTTAATGTAACTTTCTCAGCATCCTGATCCACTATCATAGCCATCCCCACAACCCAACTCCATGGTTACATCCAACCAATGCATCCACAAGACTTGATATACCCCTTTATACTAGGCATCCCCAAACTGCCCTGACTGCTCCAATTCTCACAAAACTGATTCTTAGACTCAAACAAAGTTGGAATCTATTGTATAACCTCTAGTAATACCATAAAAGCCTATCCAATCTTCTAATCTGGTCTACCAATCACTTAGAGAAAATAATTCTACTTTTTCACTAGTATCCTTCTAGGCCTCCAAATTGCTTTTGTGAGGACATCACCAATTTACCCCAAACAACATCCAAGTATTATTTGATTTCTCAAACACATTCCATGAGACAACAATTCTCCCAAAAGGCCAAGGTCTAGATCTTCCTCTAAGTTTCTTGATCTCAAATTTCTCAAAGGCCTAATTATGGCACTTAATGAAGGAACACCTAAAAAAACCATATATTTCTCAAAGGAAGTGTGGGGGAACTCTTAAGGCTTCCAAAAATATCCTAAATTCAAAGTCTTGAGGTTTGAAGCCACTACAAATGAGAGTGATGGGGTCTGCACTCAAAATAGTGCTAGTTGTATGAGTTAATTTTGGCCTTTGTAATCAACCACACACTTCAACATAGTCCTTCTTCACCAAGAACAAACAAGACTGAATATGAGTTATTCATCCTGCCTGCCTGTGTGATTCGACCTGTTGCCTT
>MU223559.1:684691-694943 GCA_018584345.1 Thuja plicata | reverse complement strand
TATTTTTTGAGAATTTAAATATGACAGGAAGATGTCAACTATTTGTTCAAATGATGAGAAATCTAAAATTTAGGCCCATCATGAAGATTTTTGGGCTAAGAATGATGGATGAGTCAAGTGAAAAATCTATTGTAAAGAATCTAATGACTGCATATGAGAGTGTGGGTTCTACATCACGCACAAAAGATAGTAATGTCACACGACGTGTAATTACATCAAATATAGTAAGCAATCAAATGAATAAATCTTGACTCATTAGAAAGACAAGCAAAGCATCTAGTGAGAGTTGTGGGAAGGCGTCAAAGAGTGGAAGATCCAAATAACAATGAGTTATGGGCATTTTCTGGTAGACTACTGCGGAAGGATAAATCAATTGTTGAAGCTTTAAAATCCTTCATTGAAGACTTTTGGAATAATAACACATGAGTATCTCCTAATCAATGAGATTTTGTAAGAAGGAGGATTGGTAGTCGAATCCGCATTCCACATCCGAAACATTTTTTGGATTCAACTCAGACACAATTCTTTGCAAAATTTATACATACTTATCCTCAATTTAAAATTAGTCAAAGATATTTTGAAATGGCTAAACCTTTTTATGTGAAGATAAATCACACACGCACAACTTGTTGTTGTAGGGTACATATTGAATTTTCAAACCATTTTGGTGTTTATAAGTATATATGTGTAGATTTGCATTCTAACAATGTTTTGCAGGGTTGTAACATAAATGACCCACCTACATCTTCAAGGGAATTAATTACTACAATTTTATGTGAAAGAGAAAATGTTCAACAATTCTAAAAGCTCACATGCTTGAATGGTACATGCATAGATTGTGGTGGTTTGCAACATTTGCCAGTTTATCAACATATGGAGAGTACACATGCAATTGGGAATGAAAAAGTGGAATTTGGAAAATATAAGATAGTCGTATATGCTCTAAAAGATGGAAAGGAGGATAAAATATGTGATTTAGTAATTGAAAATATTCTAGTGTATCAGTTCATGATTTTTGTTCATGACAAGATTGTGTATGAGTATGCAAGGCATACACATAGAGCTCGATGCTTGGATATGTAATTCAAGTTGTGCAAGGACACATTCCCACTTGATACCATTGTTTCAGTTGTCGACTTCATAGAGAACTAAACTCTACAACCACAAAATGAGGTGAAAGAAAAGTATTATAGCTCTCAAAAAGTTGCTATATTTTTTCATTTAGAACTTATGCATTCACCTGAAAGTACAGAGGAGAATAGGAAGATATTGAGGGAGTATCATTTTTACATCAGTGATGATTGTTCATATTCTATAGAGTTTGTACACGGTTGCTTTCATATATTTTATGGTGATTTGAGTAATAGGAGCATATCAGATCATCAACACATCATATGGTCAGACAATTGTGCATCGCAATTGAAGAATTGTCAGATGTTTTATTGGTTGAGCAGGATGCATACGAAAACTGGTATTGAATATATGTGGAATTTTATAGAGGCCGGACATGGAAAGGGAGAGCATGATGGTGCAAGTGCATGTATAAAAAGGGCCTTAACATGTGAAGAATTAAAGTATAAAGAACAAGAAAATTTTTTAGATGTGAGATGTATCGTCCAGTGGTGTAATGCTACAATGGGTCCAAGTAATGAAGGTGAGTCTACGGTTCGTAGATTTTTTTGGTTGATGGATAAAACTAACATTGCACCATATGAGGATTGTTGTACATTAACAGGATCAAGTGAGCTAAACTCTTTTAGAAGCTCTAATGCAAGTTCATGTATCATCCACACATGAAATATGGCATGCTTTTGTTCATCACGCACAGAAGAAAATTGGGGTCGGTGTGAGTCAAAAGAATGGGTCAACGAATGGTCTACACAAATTTTGAGCCCACTTGACTCCTATCGTCCCCTAGTAGCATTGAAATTGACAAAAATAGAATCATCCATTGACTTTGACCATTTTTTTGATTTAGTGCAACTAGGTAAATTGTCAACTCACAAATAGTCTCAAATTTAGTACTTTATCATAAGTATTCATTAAATTAATCTCCTCGTTATGATTCTATCATTGCAGACCATGTTTTTGCTGTTATTGCACTTGAAGACAATGACAAAGGGACTGATTATTATTTGTGTCATTGTGTTGAGGCCAAAAATAAATTGGATCACTTGGTTATAGATGATGAAGGATTAGAATACCCTACAGGAGTAGTGGTTGTAACTGGGACTTTGCTTAGATGGTATTGTATGAAGAACCCTAGGTTGTGGTTGTTCGAGGATTGGGAGACACACATGAAGATTTTTCATTATTCCAACCTTGTCATTGCATCAAATGTCCATTTGACAAAATATGGTGGAAAAACACACAATAATACTCTTTGGAAGGTTCGCGAGTAAGACCACGAGGCAATACTTGAGACAATAAAGGGTAGGGAAGATCTAGCTGGTTCATTGGACTAAAAGTGAATCCAAAATTTTGTAATTTTGAATCTAGTTGAATGCATGTGCATATAACATGTATATTTGTAAAGCAATTAATTCCCTTGAATCCACATTGGGTGGAATGTAAATTTCTCATGCATTACCCCATATGTATAACGGGATGTTTGTAAGATTTAATAACAAATTTTCTCTTCTATTTTTTGCGGCAATACCAGAGGTTTTCTCTTCTTAGCTCTTTCCTCCTAGTGCTCCTAATGAGATGAGTTGTAAACATATTTTTCATCATGAATTAAAAAAAATATGTTGACCCTACAAATTCTAGAAATATATGTTAAGTTTATTGTCATGTTTCATGCTAGCACATTCTTTGTATATATGTATTTACAAAAAAATTATTTAAACTATCAAACCACACATTTAAATCATTTAAAAATATTGAAAACCGCTTGTTGTGGCATTGAACCATCTCCACCAACAGCTCCAGAATGTCAGTTGAATGCTAGGAATGACCCTATCACAGAGGCTCAAATGTTGCCGACCGCTATGGAGCCAAGTGTCCCTCAAGGTGCATTAGGCAACAAAATTGTCAATATTTAGTAGTCCATTTCTCAGATCTCCCAAGGTGGTATCGATGATCCATCAAGTGATACATGACCATGTCATAGAGGCCTACAATAACCTATGTCAGTTTTTGGAGATTCGCTTCCATTTTTATTTTTCGACCCAATCTCGGTTGATGCCAAAACGTGCAATGTTGCACAATTGAATGTTGACACATTGCATATCTTGAAAACCACTTGGCAAGGAATCAAACCATTTCTACCAAAATCTCTAGAATTCTAGGTGAATTCTAGGAACAACCCTTCCACAGAGGTGAAGAGGCTCGAACGTTTCTGACTGCTATGGAGCCAAGTGTACCTCAAGGTGCACAGGCAACAAAATTTTTGATATTCAGTAGTCCATTTCTCAGAGCTGCCAAGGGATATTGAGTATCTGTCAAGTGCTACAAGACTATGTCATGGAGGTCTACAATAACCTATCTCAATTTTTGGAGATTCAATTCTATTTTCATTTTCTGACCCAATCTCGGTTGATGCCAAAACTTCCAATGTTGTGCAGTAGAATGCTGACACATTGCATATCTTGAAAACCAATTTTTGTGGCTTCAATCCATCTCCACAAATAGCTCTAGAATTTCAAGATAATTCTAGGAATGACCCTACCATGGAGGCAAAGAGGCTCGAACATTTCCAACCGCTATGGAGTCAAGTGTCCCTTAAGATGCACCAAGCAACAAAATTGCCGATATTCAAGAGTAAATTTCTCAGAGATCCCAAGGGGTATCAATGATCTGTCAAGTGCTATAGGACCATACCATGGAGGTCTACAATAACCTATCTCAATTTTTGGATATTCACTTCCATTTTAATTTTCTGACCTAATCTCAGTTGATGCCAAAACTTACAATGTTGCGCAATTGAATGCTGACACATTGCATATATTGAAAACCGTTCTTTGTGTTATCAAACCATCTCCACCAATAGCTCCAAAATTTTTGGTGAATTCTAGGAATGACCCTGCCATGAATGCAAAGAGGCTCAAACATTGCCAATCGCTATGGAGTCAGGTGTCCCTCAAGGTGCACTAGGAAACAAAATTACCGATATTTAGGAGTCCATTTCTCAGAGCTCCCAAGGGGTATCAATGATCTATCAAGTGCTACAAGACCATTTCAAAGAGACCTACAATAACCTATCTTGATTTTTGGAGATTTCCTTTTGTTTTCATTTTCCAAACCAATCTCGATTGATGCCAAAACTTGCAATGTTGCGCAGTTGAATGCTGACAGATTGCATATCTTGAAAACTGCTCATTGTGGCATCAAATTGTCTCCTCTAATAGCTCTAGAGTCCTACGTGAATTCTAGGAATGACCCTTCCATGGAGTTGAAGAGGCTCAAACATTGCCGACTGCTATGGAGCCAAGTGTCCGTCAACGTGCACTAGGCAACAAAATTGTCAATATTTAGGAGTCTATTTATCAGACCTCCCGAGGGGTATTGAAAATCTATGAAGTGCTAAAAGACCATGTCATAGAGGCCTACAATAACCTATCTTAAGTTTTAGATATTTTCTTCTGTTTTCATTTTTTGACCAAGTCTCGATGGATGCCAAAACTTGCAATGTTGCATAGTTGAATGCTAAAAATTTGCATATCTTGAAAACCTCTCGTCGTGGCTTTGAACCATCTCTATCAACAGCTCTAGAATGTTGGGTGAATTCTATGAATGACCCTGCTATGGAGGTGAATAGGCTCAAATGTTGCCAACCACTATGGAGCCAAGTGTACTTCAAGGTGCACTAGGCAACAAAATTTCTGATATTCAGGAGTCTGTTTCTCAGAGCTCCTGAGGGGTATCAAAAATACATCAAGTGTTAAAGGATTGTGTCATAGAGGCCTACAATAACCTATCTCAGCTTTTGGAGATTCACTTCCATTTTCATTTTCCGGCCCAATCTCGATTGATGCCAAAACTTGCAATGTTGCGCAGTTGAATTCTCACACATTGCATATCTTGAAAACCGCTCGTCCTGACATCAAACCGTCTCCGCCAACAGTTACAAAATTCTGGGTGAATGCTAGGAATGACCCTGCCATAGGGGTGAAGAGGCTTAAACGTTGCTGACCGCTATGGAGCCAAGTGTCCCTCAAGGTGCACCAGGCAACAAAATTGCCGATATTCAGGAGTCCATTTCTTGGAGCTCTCAAGGGGTATCAATGATCTTGAAAGTGCTATAGGATAGTGTCATGAAGGCCTATAATAACCTATCTTGGTGTTTGAATATTTTCTTCCTTTTTCATTTTCTGACCCAATCTCGCTTGATGCCAAAACTTGCAATGTTGCCTAGTTGAATGATGACACATTGTATATCTTTAAAACAACTCATCATGGCATCAAAAAATCTCTTCCAATAGCTCTATAATGCCAAGTGAATGCTAGGATTGACCCTATGCGAAGAGTCTCAAACATTTCCGACCGCTATGGAGCCAAGTGTCCCTCAAGGTGCACTAGGCAACAAAATTGCTGATATTTAGAAGTATGTTTCTTGGATCTCCTGAGGGTTATCAATGATCTTTCAAGTGATACATGACCATGTTATGGAGGTATACAATGACCTATCTCAATTTTTGGATATTCACTTCCATTTTCATTTTCCGACCCAATCTCGGTTGATGCCAAAACTTGCAATGTTACAGAGTTAAATGTTGACACATTGCATATATTGAAAACCGCTCGTCATGGCATCAAACCGTCTCTGCTAATAGCTCTAGAATTCTATTTGAATGCTAGGAATTACCTTGTCATGGAGGTGAAGAGGCTCGAACATTTTCGACCGCTATGGAGCCAAGTGTTCCTCAAGGTGCACTAGGAAACAAAATTGCCAATATTGAGGAGTCTATTTCTCGAAGCTCCCAAGGGATATCAATGATCTATCAAGTGATACAAGACTGTGTTATGAAGGCCTATAATAAACTATGTTGGTATTCGGAGATTCACTTCCATTTTTATTTTCTGACCCAATCTCAGTTGATGCCAAAACTTGCAATGTTGCGCAGTTGAATGCTGACACATTGCATATCTTGAAAACTGCTCATTGTGGCATTGAACTGTCTCCACAAACAGCTCCAAAATTCTGGGTGAATGCTAGGAATGACCATACCATGGAGGAAAAGAGGCTCAAACATTGCCGACCGCTATGGAGCCAAGTGTACCTCAAGGTGCACCAAACACCAAAATTACCGATATTCAGGAGTCTGTTTCTCAGAGCTCCTAAGGGGTATTGACAAGCTGTTGAGTGCTATAGGACTGTCTCACAGAGGCCAACAATAAACTATCTTAGTTTTTTGATATTTTATTCCATTTCCATTTGCCGACCCAATCTCAGTTGATTCCAAAACTTGCAATGTTGCGTAGTTGAATGCTGACACATTGCATATCTTGAAAACCGCTCATCCTGACATTGAACTGTCTCTGCCAATAGTTCCAAAATGTTGGGTGAATGCTAAGAACAACCCTTCCATAGAGGCAAAGAGGCTTGAATGTTTTAGACCACTATGGAACCAAGTGTCCCTCAAGGTGCATGAGGCAACAAAATTATCGATATTGAGTAGTCCATTTCTCAGAGCTCTCGAGGGATATCAACAAGCTGTCAAGTGCTACAGGACCATGTCATGGAGGCCTACAATAATCTATCTTGGATTTTGGATATTTGATTCCGTTTTCATTTTCCAACCCAATCTCAGTTGATTTAAAAATGTGCAATGTTTCACAGTTGAAAGCTAAAACATTGCATATTTTGAAAACCGCTCGTCCTGATAATATTGAACTGTCTCCGCTAACACCTTCAATTTGACATGTAAATGCCAGGAATATCCCTTTTATGCTTCACAACTCATTCAAACATTCGGGACCACAATGTACTGGTGCATCCCTTAACATTCTTTTAGTGCCCTAAATAGGTCCAGGTGGTCAAAATGCTCCAATAGGACTAAAATTGGGTAGGATTGATATTTTTTATCTTATATGAACTATTATCATTTCATTAAGGTGTTGGAATGAAAATTATGAGTCTAGGTTTATGAAATGAAACATGCATATTCTCATTAAGTATGAATCATTCGGTAACAATATACATAGATACAAGTGCAAACATTAATATAAGACAAGCAATTTACAAAGCATAAGACATCCGCATAAAAATAAAGTAGTCTACATGAGTACATATGATATATTAGTAGAGCATGAAGAAAAATATATATTGTTGGAGATTTTCTTCTGTGCAAATAATTGATTGTATGTTTGTCATTGATGACAATATATAACATACATTAGTGTTCTATATGCAATTATTAGTATAGATTTTCTAGAGCTATGCGTGTTCATTTCCATGGTGTATACATGTTCTAGATGCTATGTTCATTCACGCCAAGTCAGATATGAAGTTTCAGTTGAGTTATGTTAATCCGTTATGACAGTTATAGAGATTGAAGACTATCTGTGAAGAGTCGACATAATTACATTATTTCTTGAGTTGCACCTATCTTTGGGATATGTGTGTTTGTATTCATGTTTAGTTCTGAGTTAAAGATAATTATCTAAAGGTGCCAAACATGTTCTATTAGAATCGTGAAGTTGGAGATAATTTGGTGGAGCCGAATTTGTGAAGCGTCGCATCTATTCAGTATGAGTTGCATGTTTCTAATCAGGTTGCCTAGATGATGTGGCCAAATAAAGAAGTATTGAAGGGATTCCTAGAGCTGAAAAAGATCACATCCTTTGGAGAAGATACTTGTAGTAGTTCATTTGATGAATGCCAAGTGTGAATGAAAAGAAAAAAGATAGAACAAGTGCAGGACAAAATGTTTGTTGTTTTGGGATAGTAGAGACATTTCATTCATCAAGAAAATATCTATGTGAAGAAGAAGTGGAAGTATACAACACACTAGAACTAATAAAGATAGGAGGTATACTCTAATAGTTCATCTATTAGATATAGTGTATATCTGTTCTACTAAAGGTTGTAGCCTTCATCATTTTAGTAGTGAGCTTTTGGACAGTGAGTCCTCACCCCTAGCTGGGTTACTTGTAAAAGACTCCTAATAGGGTCCAAACTTTAACTAGGTCTCTATACTTATTGCTTTGTAAAGAAAAACTCCTAATAGGGATAATTATACTCAAGTATAGTTCTTTGTGGGTGCTAATTCCCACCGGGGTTTTTACCTATTTGGTTTCCCCGTAAACAAAATTGTTGTGTTCTCTATTGTGTTATCTGAATGTGCATTTACTTTATGTTAATTGATATCTAAGCAAAGATAAGAAATTGAAGTAGCTGATAATTGATTCATCGCCCCTATTAGTTATCCTTTGGGACTATTCTAACAATTGGTATTAGAGCCAAGTGCCTTGGAGAGAAAGCCTAACAACTTAAGGTAGATCAGATGGCATACTTTACGAAAGAGAGTCCTAAGTTCGATGGAGAAAACTATCTTGACTGGAGGAACAAAATGATAACACATCTTTAGTGCATTGGATTTGAGATATATGAGATTGCCACTCAAGAAATTGAAGTTCCCACCCTGAAAGACCTTGCAAAAGATGACTCTACAGTCAAACAAAAGGAAGTGTTCACTAATAATGCAATCGCCAAAGAAGCCCTAATCAATGCCCTATCCGACAGTGAATTTTTTGAAATCAAGAAGACAGATAAAGCTTACTCTATTTGGAAATACTTAGAAGATATGTTTGAAGGAGACATCCAAGAAAAGAATGTACACAGAAAGACATGGAAGAAAAGGTAGAACAACTTAGAAATGCTACATGAAGAAAACATTAGAGCCTACAATCAAAGAATCAATGAAGCAGTTTCACGTATCAGGAACAATGGTGGAGAAATTTCAAAAGAAGATATAATGGACAAACTAATGACCACACTAATAGAAGACTATGAGAGCAAGATCAATATCTTAGATGAGACTATGTGATTTTCAAAATACTTCAAGAGAGAGACTTTAATTAGAAAAATATCTGCATTTGAGATATCAAGAATGAAGACAGAACCCAAAAGTGAGACAACTTTCAAAGCCTCAGTCCAAAACAAGAAATACATAAGCATCTGTAGTAATAATGAAGAAGTGGATATAGAAATAGAAGAGATCATTTCTATGATTGCCTAGAAAGAAGGGAAAGGTAAAGGGAAATATGAAGGACAACTACCATTAAAATGTTTTTCATGCAACAAAGTTGGTCACTTTGCATCTAAGTGTCCTACAAGAGTCAAGAAGTTCAGATCAGATTACAAGTCCAAGTACACTAAGGAATGTTATCATGCTGAAGATGGTGTAACTGATGATGATTTAGGAGAAGATGAAATTGGTTTTATTTCCATTAAAGACATTGAAAATATTCTTGAAGAAATGGACAAAGAAGGTGAAGAAAAAGAAAAAGAGTTAGCATTAGTTTCAAAATCTAACATCAGAACTGACTAGATCATTGACAACGGATGTTCACACCACATGATAGGAGACATAGAAAAATTTGTACATTTGGAAAAATACAAAGGTTGCATGGTTATATTTGGAGATAACACTCCCAAACCCATCATAGGCAGAGGTTCTATCACCTTAGATGGAAAGAACAAGATAGATGATGTTATTTATGTTGATGGTTTACATCATAACCTACTAAGTGTTGGACAGTTGCTTGATAAAGGATATCAGTTGGAATTCAAAAACAACCAGTGCATCATAAACAAAAAATAAGGAGACATGATTGCATCAGGCTCAAAAACCAAAGGTAATGTTTTTCAGCTCAATTCAGAAGTAATTTGTTTTGTTGCAAAAGTGGATGATAGTTGGCTATGGCACAAGAGACTTTGTCATATCAATTTTGACAACATAGTCAAGATAAGCAATGTAAAGGTAGTAAGAGACCTTCCAAGTATTGCAAGACCAATTGACACCATGTGCAGGGAATGTGTAATGGGGAAACATGTGAGGAACTCATTCAGGAGCAAACAAGACTACAAAAAACAAATTAGATTTGATACATACAGACCTATGTGGACCTACTCAAACAAGATCTTACTACGAAGAAAGGTATTTCATTTTTTTTGTTGACGATTTCTCAAGGATGATGTGGGTTGCATTCTTAAAAGACAAATCTGAAGCTTTTGAGAAGTTCAAAGTGTTCAAAGCTAAGGTTGAGAATGAATCTGGACTAAAGATAAAATGTCTGAGATCTGATA
>MU223559.1:635130-652312 GCA_018584345.1 Thuja plicata | reverse complement strand
TAATAAATGAAATAAACTTATTTAATTCATTTAAAAATATAGGAATTAATTATTTAAACAATGAAATTGCTTTTTAATAATTAGGAGACTATAGCCATTTTAATTAAATTAAATAGGCTAGGGGAATAGGTTAATTGCAAGTGGGTAATTGATTTAGGGATTTATTTAATTAATTTATAATTAAATATTATAGCCATGTTTGATTTTGGTTTGATTTGATTGGTCAAAATTGATTTGAATTATATGGCTATAATAGTTAATATAAATCAGTGATAAAAATCACCTAGGACATTAAATTGATTTTAAGAATTATGCCAAATAGTAACAGGGTCATTTGGACATAATCGAGGGTATGATCACACTTAGGGAAAATAGGGTCCATAGTTAGAACAAACCAAATTTAGGTGGTTACAGTTTGGGGCTCCTTCTTCTATCCTATTCCTCTTGCTCTCTAAAGTGTTCTCTATCCAAGACTCCGCGTTAGTGACTTTGGTGGCAGAAACCAATTATTCTATGAACAACTTCCTAATGACCAGAGGAGTAGCTTTAGGCCTAGATGCAAATGGATTCACTGAGGTAGGAGAAGAGGAAACCAATTTAATAACTTGAGAAACCTTCTATTGCTTCCCAGCATCCTCATCTGATTTAGTGGCCGCAGTGATAGAACTGTATTCACCCACTTCCACTACAACTGGAGACCCTTACCTTGGAGTATCTTGGATTGAGGTATCCCCTTATTTGCCCACAATGCTGAATTTGGCTGGTTGCTCTATTTCTATACTCTTAACAGGCTCATTCATAGACTTGACTAGTTCTGTAGAGACCGCTTCTTTTGTGTAACCAATGATAGGGGTTGAACCATCTCTGCATGTCTTGTCCAATGGAATCATCTTTTTAGGAGGCTCATCACCTCCATACGCTGGTTGAACTAACTCCTTGGCTATGGTCAGGATAGTTGCTGAAGATGATGCAGGAGTACTCCTGGTCTCTTTTGCTAGAGTTTGTCGAGACGGAGGCCTCCTTTCTGACCTCTTCCTCTTTCCCGTTGTCCTTTCAACCCATTTCTCTACCCTTCTATAAATCCCACCCATGAAGGTCCCCAAGTCATCAATAGATTGACCTAGCATGGGTTTAGTGCTTATAGGAAGGGGCTTAATCTTCTCTATGTATGTCTCATCATACATGTGCTGGCCGTCATCTTCTATGCCTTCAACTACAATCTTAACTTTGAACCTTTTAATTTATTCAATAGTTAATATTGCATAGAACCGTTCCATGCTTTCTAGATCATCTTTGCAGTTGGCCCAATAATCTTCTATGTCATCAATGTGATGAATATAGTGACCCATTTGTAAGTAATCCCAGGCATAGTTCACGGGATCATGATGTGCTCTTAGAACATGATATGTTTCCAATTGAAACTTCTTTGAGAATTTTTTTCAAAACATTCTTTGCATCGGACTGGGATGCACAACTGTAGGCTCCAATAGTCATTGGGAAATTATAGCCTTTCTTCCGAGCACCCACACAAATTAGGTTCACCTGGACTGCTTGTCTCATCACTTCAACCAACACGATCATGTCATCGAGATACCTGGGCAACTTCGAAGGGAAATCATTGAATCGTTCAAGATGAATGTATGAGAAATTTGTAAACTGGATAAAATGAGCTCCAAATTGATTGATGAATGGCATGGATTCTGAAGAAAATCTCCTCTCTGAGAAACCTTGTAACTCCCTGCATAGTCTCATTGTAAATCAATCATTAACTTTGACATATTCATTATAAATTTTACGCAATTGGAAACACGGGAAGAACTCATAACTCTTGACATCTTCCAGGAACTCTTCTAGCCTAGGAAGTCCTGGCCAAAGTTGAATTGTGGCTAAGATATATAGAAAAACTGAGGACATATCAAACTCATTCTGATGCTTATCTCTATTTAGAGTATTTGAGAGGTTTTCACTTACCATATGAGCCTAATAAATGAAATTATGTTGAGATTAAATCACCTGAACCAGGAAGAAATGGTGCTCAATGAAATTAAGTGCATCACTCTCACCTCTGATCCTGTGGAGAAATGCCAGGATATCCACAATTTTTAGATTCAGGTTTGTGCCGTAAAATGTTTTGGGAAACTTTCCCTTGGTGCTCCTCAACTCCTGGAACCATGTCTTCATTATCTCCTTCTTCCATACAGCCTTCTTCGCTCCATACTCAATAACTGCCTGACTGTAGGTCATCTCTGAGTTTTTGGCTTGCTCTGAAATACGAAGAGTTCTGGATAGAGTCACAATCAATAGATAGAAACATCATTTCATTGGGTAAGAGAATTTTCTTAGTTTCTGGATTATAATGAGCTATGCATTGTCTAACAATCCCTAGAGCTTGAATTACAATAGGGAAGTCTACAGCTTTGACCAACCCACTCTCCTTTAGCTTTTCAGTAATGGGGTGTATTCTCTCAGCATTCAGCCTGTTGTGAAAGCTCTGCATATCAAAGAATCTCAAAGAGGTATCTGTGATTTTGTGCCAGTTAGAAGTAATTCCATTCATTCCATCGAACCCCATAAATTTGGCTACCATGCTTCGATAGATTTGAATAAGAACTTAGGAATCTATCAAAGGAAAAATGAAAGCAAGGAATAATTGTTGCCAGAGGTTTCAATCCAAAAAATCGTCAAACATATGGTAATCTCGTTTGAAACACTTCACTGATTTTATAACTTCTTACTTCTTACCGTTAACAACTGACTTTCTACACCACATGAATGAGAAGACTTAAGCATTTATGAAAAAGTTTGTTATGAAGAAAAATGACTTTATTTGAATTGATTACTTTACCTCTATGGGCCATTAAGAAACATCTTTTCACTTTAGATAACTATAACGGTAAATTTTTGAAGGCTGCTGATAATTACTTTTCTGCTTCTCCTTTGGGTGGAGAAGCATTGTTGGAGCACTCCTTATTCAAAAATCTGCCATGGAGAAATTATGACTTGTTACAATATTAAATGGCATGTTACAATTTCATCTTCTTTCTTTCTAACGTGAATCCCCTCATAGATTGATTTTTATTTATAAATATTGCATATGACAATCTGGCAAAAAATGTATCTTACAGGTTAAAACCCACCTATTGAGGTAGCGGAGAAGCCACTTTCTTCTTTTTCGTCGATAACATTTTATCTATGATTTCTCATTATTTGATCACCATGTTGGCCTATAGGGATTCATTCTGAATTCCATAGTCTTTCTAGCCTCAATCATCTATCTTCCACTTCCATTGACTGTTGAGACTTTAAGAATTGTTGAATGTGGAAAATGCATTATATAGGTGATTATCCACTAGGGAGAGGCCTGAAACCAATTTTCTTCTGATAAGAAAAGATTAAGTATCAAAGATAAAGATTTTAGAATCACATAAGATCAATATTAGAAACCTTCGAATCATGACCTTTATCAGATTTGGGAGCTTAACCTACCCAAAATGTCATGACTCCAGATAACAAACCCCCAGCTTACAAAGGAGAAGGAAATTCAGGAAAATCCGATAAAGGTTTCCCTAGTCTAAAGGGAAAAACTAGACTTAGACTCATGACTTGCACGATGTGTTCAAGACAACTACTACACACCAAACATCCATTTTTCTCTAAAGGTATGGAGAACAAAAATGGGGCAACAGCTGGTTTTGTCTGGGGACTTGGACATTCACATGTCCAAGCAAGGAACTCAAGTCTCTAGTTTTGCAAATCTCAATAAAAAGGCAGCTCACAAAAAAACTAAAGCAAAACATGGAAAGAAAATAGGGAAAGAAAACCTAACCAAGGAAAACAAAAAAGGAACTAAACGTAACTATAATACAATACATGGGTTACCTGTTTCAGATTTAGGTCTGGTACAACTTCAAGTCCTAACTATTGTATGTCAAGGGGAGTACTTCACCATCTAGATAAGCCAATTTAAAATAATTCTTCTCAAATGCCTGATGGATCTTGAAAGGCCCTTTCCATAGAGTCTCAAATTTTCCATGCATACCTTTCGGTGCCCTGCGTTTGTCCCATAGCAGTACCATATCTCCTTCCATAAATTTCTGAGGCCAGCTCCTTTTGTCAAACAAATTATTCACATGCATTTGATGATGTGTGATGTGATCTACCATCTTCTCTCTTTCCTCTTCAAGCTTGTTTAAATATAGGATCCTCTTTTCTAAACCATCTTTATATATGTCATCTTCTACCGTTGTCCTTAATTTGCAAGTTGCCAATTCTAATGGAAATGGAAGACTGGCCTCAATTCTATAGACCAGCTCAAAAGGGGAAACACCAATAGCTATTTTGGGGGTCACCCTATCTTCCCATAGTGCTTCATGGATTTTATTTTGCTAGGTTCTTTCATTATCTGCCACAAGTTTCTTCATGATGTTTACCAAGTTCTTGTTGCTGGATTCTGCCTGACCATTTGCTTGTGGGAAATAGTCGGATGAGTGACTGACTATAATACCATACTTATAAAAAAATTTAGTAATTTACCAAGAAGAGAAATATATAGCATTATCCATTACCATCTTGATAGGTACCCCAAACCTTACCAGTGTGTTTTCTTTAATAAACTCACATACTACTTCAGATGTAGTTTTCATAGTTGCTTTCACCTCCACCCATTTTGTGAAGTAGTCTATTGCAATGATTATATAGGTATGGCCTGCACTAGATGTGGGATTTATAGGACCAATAAAATCAAGACCCCACTATTGGAAGGGTCCTTCAATGACCAGTGGTCTAAGGGGAAGAGCTGCTAACTGTGGCTTTCCAGTAAACATTTTGCACTTCTCACATCTTGCTACCCAATGGTATGCATCTTTGAACATTCCTGGCTAATAATAGCACTTTCTCAATATCTTGAATGCAGTCACTAATGAAGAGAAGTGTCCCCCACAAGCTTCATCATGGAACATTTTCAACAATTTTTCATGTTGTTGTTTGTCTACACATTGAAGGAAGGTCCCATCTATCAATATTTTATACAACCTATCTTCCCAAATAACATATTTAGAGGCCTTCAGTTTTAAATCTCTCCTTTGCTTCAGGGTCAACCCTTCGGGGCACTCACCATACACTAGGAAATATACAATATTTTTAAACCAGGGGTCTTGCATACTTACTGCCAAAACTAATTGTGTTTCCTCAGGATCTTCATCCACTTGATTTTTGCTATTGCTTTACACAGTGCGTTTCCCCTCACCAACTTGGTGGGTTTAATTTCTATGTCATATTCATGTGGCTTAGCCACCCATGCTCCTCTATTATTACATCCCACATATTTTTGAGTTAATACACTTTTTATTGCAATGTCAGGCACATATACAATGGAGTGAGAGTGTAAAATATAGAATCTAAAATTCTTTTAAGCCTTTGCCACTATGAAAGCATATTTCTCCGTTTGGGAGCATTTCAATTCATGATCTTTTAAAGGTGTGCTCATAAAGGTGATAGGGGCTTGAACCCCTTCCTCATTTTCTTGCATGAGGATAGCTGAAAAAGTATGCTCAAAGGAGTAACAATAAATTATGAAATCTTCTTTGTAATTCATGTAACACAATACCGGAGCATTAGCTATGGCGTTCTTTATATTTTTGAAGGCTTATTTTCTGGGGTCATTCCATTTAAAATTCAAATTCCCTTTCATCATATCCACTATGCATTTGGTAATTTCTAAAAAATTTGGGACAAACCTTCTGAGAAAATTTACCTAACCAAAGAATGATTTTACTATGGTTTTATTCATAGGTAAGCTCAATTACTAGATTGCTCTAACCCTTTCTGGATCACATAGAAGACTCACTTATTGGGATTTAAAGAAATCCCATCTTCTCTATACCTCTACAACACTTTCCTCAAATCCTTTATGTGATCTATCTTTTTTCTAGTAAACACCGTAAGATGATCCACATACATACCAATTATTTTATTTTTCATATCACTAAAGGAAAGATCCATACCTCTCTGAAAGGTAGCCTCAACATTAATTAACCCAAATGACATTCTATGGTAAGAAAAAGTACCCCATGGAGTAGTGAAGGTTGTCTTGTGTTGATCTTCTTTCTCCACCTCTATCTGGTTGTACCCTGAGAAGTTGTCCAGCATGGACATCATTTCAGCTTTGGCCACAGTTTGCAATAGGTGGTCCATGTTAGGAAGAGCGTAATTATCTTTCAAGGAAGAATGATTAAGGTTTCTAAAGTCCATGCAAATCCTTATTACTCTATTTTTCTTTCTCACAGGCACTATATTTACTACCTAGGTTGAATGATGGATAGGATATATAATCTCAGCCTTCAACATTTTATCAACTTCCCTAAAAATTGCACCCGCAACCTTGTGATTACAGTTCCTTTGTTTCTATCAGAATGGAACAGTGTCAGGCTTTAGAGGAATTTGATGTTTGAATTTTCCATCCATGAATCTTTTTAAATCTTCATAACTCCATGCGAAGATGTCCTGGTATTCTAGGAAGAGTTTTCTGGATTCTTACCTTTCTTCCTCAGTACAAAATTTCTCAATGTTGATCATCTTTGGGTCTTTCTCACTTCCAATTTTTCTTCCTTCATATTCGCAAGTGGTAGGACCCCTCTCGATCCTCTTATTTTAAAAAAAGGTATCATGCCTATTGAAGAGATTTTTGAGTGTAACCAAATGAGGAGGGATAATATTACCTTGCAATTGAATGATACCTGACTTATCTCTCTTCTGATCATTCTGACAATCTTCTTTATGACTACCAGGAGCATCTTTATGAAAGTCATCACCACTCTCTAAAAAGAGAAGGAGATTCTAATCATCTTCGAACACTTTCCAATCTTCTACATTGTCAAGTACAGACGGTCTATACACCACTTCTATTTGATATTTCTTATCCTTGAGATCTCGATGAGGGAGGAGCAATGAGGCTGATACTGCTAAGGATTCTACCTTAGAATTCAACTCTCTTGGCACAGATTCAATACAGAATGCATCTAAGGTTTCAATTTCATCCCATACCCTATTCTTGTAGTTTTTTAATCTATGATTCTTCACAGAGTATTGATTTTTAACTTGGCACACAATTAACTCAACATCACCTCAAGCCCTTAGGATTTTTGCACCTCTCTCTTTTGCAAAAATAATTCCTAGAAGAAGGGTCTCATACTCCACTATGTTATTGTTGTTCTTGAACTCCAATTTATAAGCCATGGGATCACATTCTCCATCTGGCAATATCAAGACTATGCCTACACTAGATCCTAATGATGCACAACTACCATCAAACTCTAGAGTCCAAATTTGTGATGATGTTTCTTCAATGGAAGGCTGATCTTTCTTTTCTCTAGGTTTGGCTTCTTCTTCATGATTATCTGTGAATAACATGTAGTTACCAAAATCTATTTCTTGGTACAGAATTTGGGCTTTAGGGTCATCAGATTTTAGCACTATGAAATTTTCTTTTTCTTCAGGAACCAATTTTTATCTTTTTTTTTCCCATTGGGATCAAAGCTTCAGACCAATCCAACTTTATTTCTCCTCCTAGATATTTGCAAAAACTCTTGCTTAACAACAAACCGTAACTAGCAGGTATATCAACAACCAATATAGTTAATAACATTCTCTTCTTGGTTTGTACTGCTAGAGCCACTTGCGCATCTTTGTTTTGCTCAATTAAGGGGACCTCTTTAGCATCCATAGAATAAAATCTACCATGGGCTTTGGTGAGGGTGAGAGCTAAGGGCTTAGCTACGGTTGATGGCATCACATTTTCTTAGGCACCAGAGTCTATTATGCAATTACTCAACTTGAAACCATTTATAAACAACCACACATAGAAAGGGTTAGGATTTTGCCCAGGGGAAGTGGCCAAAAATGATGACTCTCCTTGTTCAAATAGACCCTCCAGAACATACTCTTCTTCTATTGAAGCTATAACAATTTGATTTAAATCGTGGGTCTCTCCTTTACAAAAGTCCACTAATTTTTGCAATTCTATAGGATTAGACTTGAGATAGTCTATGGGAGAAATCTGAATTCTGGAATCTTTGCAGAATTGAATAATATCAAAATAATTTTGTTCCTTATCGGGTTGCAAAGTCTTCACTCCTTGGTTGGCATGTTTAGAGTAAGAAGTGGATGCCTTGTTACCTTTTGACAGGGGTGTGGAAACTAGGACTTTATCTTTTTGATTATGGGTTAATACTACCTATGATGTCCCCTCTATAGTAGCATAACATGCATCATCTCATTCTGACTCTAATAAGTACTCAAAAAATAAGTTTTCACAGTCGCCATGTGAGCATGAATCTAATTTGACACCAGATACTCCAACATTCCATTCATCTATTTGATGCATCTGCTAGGCACGAGCTACATCGAGGCATATTTCTCCATCATGATCTATTGTCAGGTGAAAATCACACATGTTTCCCCTTTTGGGAGAGGCTTCCATGACCAACCTTTGTGGAGGAGCAATCAATTGTAATGTTTTCCCATCAGTATTCCTTGTATCACTGTTTCTCCTGGGCTGATCTTGAAAATTCCACTGGTAAGGATTGTTGAATCTGGGAAGTTGTCTTTTGAAAGCAATGAACTCATTAGACAATTTCTGGCTCATCTCATCTGATGATGTGGTGTTTCTAGTACTAGCCCAAGTTTGTATCTCTCATTTCCATTTTCCTGCTGAGATCATGTGATCCTCTAATTCTACCACATTCCTCTAGGAAAGATCCAAATTGGCTGGGTTTGTCCTTCTCAAATCATAACTAATATCAGGAGGCATAACACTTATAAAAAAGGTTTTCAAATTACCTGTAGTAGGCTAATTAGCTATCGGGATACATTTAACTAGCTTGTTAAATTTAGCAACAAAATATCTCATGCTTATTGAAGGCTCTTTTTTTATCGAAGTCAATTGTGTTAATAGGGAATGCTCATCTTCAACAATTTTAAATCTACTTTTGAAATTCATTCTCATGGAAGCCCAATCTGTAATAGAAGAGATTGGAAAATAATTAAACCAATCTACTACACCCTCCACAAGGGTCTCAACAAATAATATGACAACAACATCTTCTTCTCATACTGCTCATATATTAATGGCTGCAAATAAATCAATAATGTGTTCATCTGTAGATACTGTCCCATCTCCAAAGAATTTTGTAAAATTATTCCTTGACCCTAAGGCTAGTGGGTTATATGCTGCTAACTGTAGGGGTCCAACTATAGTGGCCCAAGGAACTGCAATAACTGCTTGAGGTAGATAAGGTGTCAGGTTCACAATAGGAGGAGCAACTACTCCATGCAAGGTTAGCACTTGACATGTGGTAGACAAAAGGGATGATTTTTTGGGAGGTGAAGGAGGCCTACTTTTTATTTTAGTATTTATGTCCCTCTAACGAGGTACCTAAAGTAGGGAAAAGTCAATCTCTGCAATTCTCTCAAAGACTGGGTCTCTACAACCTTCTTTCCTTATACTTATAAGAAATATTTTAGGCTCTAGGATTTCCACTAATTTGGTAATCTAGCCTCATGCTCTTCAAGGTGTTGTGCTCTTCAAAAATTCCTCCTTTGAATGGCTTGTTCAAGTGCTTCTCCTCTCACTTCTTCTTGTTTGAGCACTTTACTAGCATTTCTATAATGTTCAGTATTTCTTCTGTGTCTCCAGACAAAAGTATTCAATGAGGAAATGATATCCTCCTAATCATCTTGGAATTTGAGGTTTGGTTGCAACATAGGAATCACATTATCATGAGGCAGTACCATCATCCCTCATGATATTTCTTTTGGTCTAGCGACTATTCATTTCCCTAGCAGAGTCACCAAAAATCTATTGGTAAACATATTGTTCTTTTTCACTTTAACTCTAAAATACCCAAATCTTAAAGAAACAATCGAATACAACAGTTGGGAAATGTAACTGAATAACTAATTTCCCTCTGAATTTGAAGGTACAACTCCCTTAAGCGATTAATCTTCAATGAATTTTTTTCTTTCCTAATCAAAAGGGGTTTGTTCTTAACCTGAGAATAGAAGAGGCAATCTGAACTAGGCCTAGACAGGAACTAGTTCAGGCAAGTAGATTCAACTTTCTATCTAGCCAAATTCAAGACTTTATAAATCATATAAGATCCTAAAATTTTTAATGCAAGCACTGATAATGAAGATGTAAATGCAAAAATAAAAGATCAATGATAACTCAATGATGATGAATCAATCTATTTTATAAGAACATTTCTCCAAATCTATGGATGACACCCAGTTTTCCCTTTAATTAACTGTATCAAATCACAATATAGAATTTCAGTTTAATCTTAAAACTATAAATCCAATTTAAAGAAACACCCAAATTGATAGAAAGATAAATGCAATGGAACAGTTAAAGTATTGGCATACAGACATGAATAAATTTGATTCAGCAAAAATGAAGTTCTTCACACCAAAATTTAGCTGACCTTTCTATTGATTTTCAAAATAGTACATATAGATTTTCAGAGTTTGACCATTAAAAAAAGAGGTAACTGAAATAGTTCAACTTCCCTAACTAGAAATGATAAAAAAAATGTTTATCCATTACAAACTCTATCAAAATTAGTACAAGAGGGAATTTTATGTTTTGGTTTTCTTCCCCTTATCTATTTTCGCCCTATAGGCGGTGACAGCTGTGATGACCATAATAAGCTCTTCATGTCTATTGATATGGACATTGTTATATCAGATGAGCCACCTTGAATGATCTTTGGTTAGGTTCTTAACAACATCTATGCGATCTTTCAAATCTTCAATAGCTTTATAGATGCACCCACTCAATTGTTGGAGTTCTAGCACCCTATCCAAGTGAGAAGAAGATTGTTCTACCAGCTTATCCACGTAGTCAGAGAAGGATTTCTGCATGTTCGTTAGTCTGATCATTTCTTTTCCTTGACCTCTTGTTTGTGACTTCGTGTGAAGACCCTGGAGGAGTTTAAAATCTTTGTTCTATTCCTCTTTGATTTTAACATCTGTCTGTTGTAGCCCTGCTTAAGCTTGAATGATCATCTAAGTCTTAAACTCCAGGATTTGAAGCCATTCAATTAGAGGCTCATCTCCTTTCTGCAAGATATTTGCTTTTATTGCCTCCTTTGTCTTCATTTTAACTACTACATGCAGCATGACTATGCATTCCTAACACTTTACTCTCTCCGATGTGATAGTCTACAAATTCTTTTCAATGTAGTTTCTCTCTTTCTCCAACTCTAGTAGAGTGTCACCTAGCTACTCAATAACTACCAACCCTTCAGATTTGAGCCTCTTGATCCATTGTTCACCAATCTGCCCAAAATGTCTATCTTCTTGCAAATTGGCTATGATATCTTGATTTTCTGCCACATTGGGGTCAAAAGTGGTTTGGGCGCTCAGAATGCTGGCAACTAGAGTAACTAACTGTCTGATAAAGTTAGTTAGTTCAAAAACCTCTTCTTTAAGTTGGACTTTAGCAGTCTTGAGTTCCTCGAGATCTTGTTCAATTACAATGTTAGTGTATTTCCACCAATCCACCTTAGTATCATGGCAAGCCAGTCCCATATCAAATGACTGTAGCTCGAAATCAGAGGTGGTCAAATCCTCAATCCTGCCTTCTTTTGTGGGCTTCGCTACCTCCATAGTAAAGTGCCTTGTTTCTGGTTCTCGACCTAATGTAGATAGAGTATTTTATTTCTTCACCTTTCTCATGGTGGCACTAGATTGTAGGGCCCGTGAGAGAGTATCCTTGCTGGGGGATCCTTCTTCTATCCTCTTCCTCTTGCACTCTAAAGTGTTCTCTATCCAAGACTTCACGCTAGTGACTTTGGTGGCAGAGACCAATTCTTCTATGAAAAAATTCCTGATGATCGGAGGAGAAGGTTTAGGCCTAGACGCAAATGGATTCACTAAGGTAGGAGAGGAGGAAACCAATTTAATAACTTGAGCAACCATCTGTTGCTTTCTAGCCTCCTCATCTGATTCTGTGGCCGCAGTGCTAGAACTATCTTCACCCACTTCCACTACAATAGGAGACCTTCGCCTTGGAGTATCTTGGATCAAGGTATCACTTTCTATGCCCAGAGTGATGACTTTGGGTGGTTTCTCTGTCTCTTTACTCTTAATAAGCTCAGTCTAAGACTTGACTGGTTTTGTAGAGACCGCTTCTTCTGTGGAACCAATGATAGGGGCTAAACCATCTCCGCATGTCTTTTCCAATGGAATCATCTTTTCAGGGGGCTCATCACCTCCACCCACTAGTTGAACTAACTCCTTGGCTATGGTTGGGATAGTTGCTGAAGATGATGCAGGAGTACTCCCAGTCTCTTTTGCTAGATTTTGTCGAGATGGAGACCTCCTTTCCAACCTCTTCCTCTTGCCCGTCATCCATTCAACCCATTTCTCGATCGCTCTATAAATACCACCCATCCAGGTCTCCAAGTCATAAATAGATTGACCTAGCATGGTTTTAGAGCTTATAGGAAAGGGTTCAATCTTCTCTATGTATGTATCATCATACATGTGCTGGCTGTCATCTTCTATCTGTTCAACTGCAATCTTAACTTTGAACCTTTTAATATTTTCAATAGTTAATCTTGCATATAACCAATCCCTGCTTTCTAGATCATCTTTCCAGCCGACCCAATAATCTTATATGTCACCAATGTGATGAATAGAGAGACCCATTTGTAAGTAATCCTGAGCATAGTTCACGGGATCATATTGTGGCCTCAGAACATCATATGTTTCCAATTGAAACTTCTTTGAGAATGTTTTCAAAACATTCTTCGCATTGGACCGGGATGTATAGCTATAGGCTCCAATAGTTATTGGGAAATCATTGCCTTTCTTTCGAGATCCCGCACAAAATAGGTTCACTTGGACTGCTTGTCTCATAACTTCAACCAACAGGGTCATGTCATTGGGATACCTGGGCATCTACAAAGGGAAATCATCAAATCCTGCAAGACGAATGTATGAGAAATTTGGAAAATGTATAAAATAAGCTCCAAATTTATTGATGAATGCCATGGCTTCTAGAGAGAATCTCCTTTTTGGGAAACCTTGTAACTCCCTGCATAGTCTCATCTTAAATGCATCTTTAACTTTGAGATATTCATTATAATTGTTATGCAATTGCAAACAATGGAAGAACTCATAACTCTTGACATCTTCCAGGAACTCTTCTAGCCTAGGAAGTCCTGGCCAAAGTTGAATTGTGGCCCAATATATGAAATTATGTTGAGAGAAAATCACCTGAACTAGGAAGAAATGGTGCTTAATGAAATTAAGTGTATCACTCTCACCTCTGATCCAATGGAGAAGTACCAGGATATCCATGATTTTTGACTTCATGTTTGTGTCGTATAATGTTTTGGGAAACTTTCCCTTGGTGCTCCTCAACTCATGGAACCATGTATTCATTATCTCCTTCTTCCATACAACCTTCTCCGCTCCATACTCAGTAACCCCCCAACTGTAGGTCATCTCCAAGTATTTGGCTTGCTCCAGAATATGAAGGAAGTTATGGACATAGTCACGGTCAATAAATAGCAGCACCGTGTTATCGGGTGAGAGAATATTTCTTAGTGTCTGGATTATAACGACCTATGCATTCTCTAACAAAATCTTGAGTTTGAATTGCAATAGGGAAGCCGACGGCATCAACCAACCCACTCTCCTTTAGCTTTTCAGTAATGGGGTGTATTCTCTCAGCATTCATCCTACTATGAAAGCTCTGCATATCGAAGAATCTCAAAGAGGTATCCATGATTTTGTGCCAGTCAGAAGTAATTTCGTTCATCCCATTGAACCCCATAAATTTGGCTGCCATGCTTCGATAGATTTGAATCAGAACTTAGGAATCTATCGAAGGAAAAATGAAAGCAAGGAATAATTGTTTCCAGAGGTTTTAATCCAGACAATTCATCAAATAGATGGTAATATTGTTTGAAACACTTCAGTGATTTTATACCTTCTAACTTCTTACCGTTAACGACTGACTTCCCATGCCACACAAATGAGAAGACTTAAGAATTTATGAAAAAGTCTGTAATGAAGCAAAATGACTTTATTTGAATTAAATACTTTACCTCTATAGGCCATTAAGAAACATCTTTTCACTTTAGATAACTGTAATAGTAACTTTTGGAGGCAGCGGATAATTACTTTTTCTCTTCTCCTTTGGGTGGAGAAACACTGTTGGAGCACTCCTTATTCAAAAATCTACCACGGAGAAATTATGACTTGTTAAAATATTAAAATGGCATGTTACAATTTCATCTTCTTTCTTTAATATAACTTGAATCCCCTCATAGGTTGATTTTTCTTTATAAATCTTACATATGACAATCTGGCGAAAAATGCATCTTATGGGTTAAAACCCGCCTATTTAGGTACCGGAGAAGCCATTTTCCGCTTTTCTACTGATAACCTTTTATCTCTGATTTCTCATTATTTGATCACCTTATTGGCCTATAGGGATTCATTCTGAATGTCATAGTCTTTCTAGCCTCAATAATCTATCTTCCACTTCCACTAACCGTTGAGACTTTAAGAATTGTTTACTACAGAAAAGGCACTCTGTAGGTGATTATCCGCCAGGGAGAGGCCCAAAACCAATTTTCCGCTGATAAGAAAAGATGAAGTATCAAAGTTAAAGATTTGAAAATCGCATAAGATCAATTTTAGAAACCTCTGAATCGTGACCTTTATTGGATTTGGGAGCTTAACCTACCCAAAATGTTGTGATTCCAGATAACAACCCCCAGCTTACAAAGGAGAAGGCAATTCAAGAAAACCCGATAAAGGTTTCCCTAGCCTAAAGGGAAAAGCTAGACTTAGAATCATGACTTGCATGATCTATTCAAGACCACTACTACACACCAAACATCCATTTTTATCTAAAGGTATGCAGAACAAAAATGGGGCAACACATAAAATATAATATTTTCTTACCGCTAACAAATAGTCCCTATGTACATTTACCGAAGGGGCACGCTGACGATCTGGAGTAATGAGTCCCTAAAAAAATGATCAAAATAATATTTAAAATACATACATTAATATCATAAAAAATTTCAATACAAACTATTAAAATAAAAATTCTAATTAAGTTATCTCCTTCATACCTCGGTGAATGCGTCAGAACTAGCTATAGCTACAGCTATGCCACAATTCAAACTATCACGAATAAAAGGAGGAATCTCTGTTGTCATTAACTAAAAATGAAACAACAAGAGTATTGTGTGGATATCAAGAATACCTATAATATTTTAGAACCCTACTAATTAATAAATCATACCTCTGTGAAGGTGCCACCACATCCTTCAGTGTGCGGTATTAATGTCGTAGCTCCAACATCAAACTAGTGCACATGTATGGTAATTTATAAGACAAATATTAATATAAGAACAAACCACTGACTTGTTAATTATAATTCATTATTACATATATACCTGTGGACTAAATGATGTCGTCACAAAGCTAGGTGAAGGAATGTGATCATTGTCATGACAACTTTGACTCTGGATTTTGATCATAATTTGTCTACTAATTTAGTTATTCATTCATTTATTAATTAAATATAATCAAGTAAATCAAATTAACATCCAAATAAACATACCTCAACAAAATGTGAACGAGGCCCTTCACTGTCTAAATTCAACGTTGATGGTCAAGCAGTGAACTAATGTACATGCACAATAAGTTATGAGACAAACATCCATATAATTATAGAATAATCAAATGTATACTTTAAAAAATGTTTTATTTGATACATACTTGTGGAGTTGACATGGTAGTGTGTAAAGGGTCTAGGTGATCATTCCCACTGCCACTAACACTCTTTCCCTAAATTTTTACCATAAACAATAGATACTAATTTAATTAAATTCATTCATTTAAAAATGAAATATGATCAAATAAATTTGTTGAACTGGAAAATATTTACCTGTGTATCAATGCCAAATGTTGCATTGAGAAAATCATCAATCATCAGTCCATCATCCTCTTCCTCTCTTTTGGCAGTATCAAATGTTCACATGGATCCACAAGAAAAACAAAAATGACCCCTCGCAGACTGACCATGGTCACCCTTGACTAGAGGAGTGGTGCACTGAATGAGAGTTTGTGTCAGAGCACTAATCATTCCTAGTGTGTCCACCTCCACATGTTCCTTCACATTGGAAGGAATAATAACATGATCCACCTGTGGCTGTGTGTGCTAAAAGTGGCCTCTACTTAGCAGAACACTTCAACATAGTCATTACTCTTCAGCTGCATACAGGAATGAATATCGATTCATTCACCCTGCATGTTTGAAAGAATCGACCTGTTGCCTTCTAGAAGGCAGGAGAATGTGCTTGCTCTTAGGTTATTGCAAGCTCAGTGACTACACTGAAGACCTAAATGAAGGATTTAAATCTATGATTGATTAAACTAAATACAAAATGCAAATGCAGATTGTTGTTCATCCAAAGCTAATTAAGATTCAGTTTAGAAACACAAAATGAAATGTGAGATATTCATTTTAATAACACCAAATCAAAGCATGTTCTAAGTTTATGTTTGCATGCTTGAATAAAATTAAACAACAATACTACATAAATGAAAGCTAAAACATGAAAGAAAGCTAAGATGAAAAATGAGTATAATAACTTTAATAAAAATTAGGATCCTTTGTGAAGGAAAATAATTTCTCTTTTATAGAAATCTCTCTCGAATCGACGGTCGAGATTGAAATAAAAGAGTGGCTCAGATTTTATTAAAGAAGCACAATCCACGTGCAAGTGATTCGATTGGTCAGAAGAGTCATTTGACTGAACTGACTGATCAGTTATTTTGGAAACTTCCAAAATCAGTTCACAGTTAACTGAAATGTTTCCAAAATGATAAACAATGGAGAATCAATTAACTGAGTGGAACTGGATTGTTTCCATTTTGATAAATCAGTTAACTGGATTTTATGATGTCATATGCATTTTTAATAAATTAATTCATTTTGAATGCACATTTATGATTTTATAATTAATATAATTCCTTTTTGATTTAATTGACAATTTTATAATTTTTATTTATTTAATATGTCATAATATCAATTAAATAATAGTATAAAGTTTATTTGCCAATGTAATGTGATTTTAGGAATTAATTAATTAAT
>MU223559.1:581840-616879 GCA_018584345.1 Thuja plicata | reverse complement strand
AAATTTCGACCAACACGGGCATAAAAGTAAAAAAAAGAAAAGTTATCATTTATAATGCGACCAAATAAAACAATTTTGCTAGTTGGTCGAAAAGTTTGGTCGAAATTTGGGGTCAAATCTATTAGTGATATAAAGAGACAAAGTTTTTATCGTCGATAAATGTATACATCGAGTGAAAGGGTTACCCAAGAATAGTGCACACCAAGCAGTTCACAGTATTTCCTGACGCACAGTCAACACTGATGAATAGTGTTACCCAAGAGACATAGTGGTACTTGAGAACAGTGTTACTCGAGATTAGTAGTACTCGAGCAAGTGTTACCCGAGAACGTGTTACCGAGCAAACTAAGAGTTGATGACCAAAATCAACTGGAGTTAGAAAATGAAAAAACTACTTAGCTGGCAGAGCTATATTTAGAGTTAACTGATTAATTGCTTTATTTTCATTGACCTCTAGAACTAAGGATAAGAAGAATATTTAAAGCTAGTTTTATTCACAGTTGTCAAGAAGAAATCTACGAAATAAAACTAAAGCAAAGCTTTAAAGATTAAAGCAATCCATGGAGGGATTTGCGGATCAAGAAGTAATATACCTCAAGAAAAAGAAAGAGAAGGAGATTGAGTGGCTAATCATGTCTATATAAAGAGACAAGCAATTCATTATGAAGAGAGGAATGCTGAGTATAATTTTGGTGAAGATAGAAGTCTTCATGCAGATCTGATCATACAGGCTAAAGAATAGAGTCAAGAATTCCATAGACACCGAGCAACAGAAGCGAGAGAATTCACTGAGAAGAAAGAAGAAAGAAGGGGAGAAAAGGAATTAAAGAGCATATTGATTAGAGAGGTATTTTCTGGACTAACAATAGATCTAGAAATCTGCAAGTTAAAGTTGTATTATTGAACAACTCATTTACTGTTTCAGTTTAACCATTGATTCAGAAAATCTCTTAACCGAGTGGGATTTAACCATCCATATTGTATTGAGATACTCAAGAGTATTAAAAGGTTTTCGTGTTGACAACATAGTGAATGCTAGGTAAAAAGACAAACTATTAGTTTTGACTCCTCTAACAAGGCCGCACTTAACAGTGTGTTTTTAACCTTTAATAGGGTTGGCTCTTCACTGACGTCACTTCAGAAGAGTGAAAATTTTGGGTTACTGTCCCAAGTGGGATTTTCCCTTAATAGGGTTTCCACTTTAAAATACATGTGTCAAATGTGTATTTATTTCATTGCATTGATAGTTTACTTTACACATGATGCAGGAGAATCTTGGGTCTTTGGCAATCCTGCTCAGCTAAAAAGATGTTTGTTTTGTTCTTTAGTTTGTTTGGAGGCTGCTTAGGAAGTACTCGATTGCTTGGGTTGGTCGCTTAGTTATGCTTGTTCTGAGTTGGTCTCTGATGCTTGGTTTTCTTTTGCTTGGGTATGCTTGTTTCTATTTCTAGGGTTCTGTCACTTGAGCATGCTTGTTCAATTCCTGCTGCTTGGGTTTGTCTTCTCATGCTTGGGTTTGTTTCCTATTGCTTGGTGTGTTCTTTTACCAAGTCACTCTATTACTGAGTCATACTTTGCCCGAATTTCTTATTTTAAAGTTGGATCTGGTGGCTGACTTCTTCAGTTAATTTATGTGGCTTAATTAATATGGGATCTCTCATTGGGATCTATGTGGACCTAAATCTAGGTCTCTCTTATGGATTTGAGCATTGACCACTCTTATATATAATTGTTTCTATGTTCTTAGTTAGAGAGGAGTTTTTAGACATCCGTTTTAGAAGCTAGAAGGAGAAGGATTGAATTATCTAAAAAGAAGGTTTGTGACCTTGCATGTATGAAGATCAATTTGTAATTCACTAAATGTATATGGCTGAAACTGGGAAGGCCTTACAGCTCGACATGTAATAATTTTGATCAATTAAATAATAGGATCTCTATTGTTTCTTCTCTCACTATGTTGTTGTGGCTTCCGCATTGTGTATGCAAGCTGGTTTGGTAGTTGGGAGAGCCTCTGGCCCCATTATCAACTTTGCCTTGCATCAGGTGGTATCAAAGCATTAGTGAGATCTAAGTTCCTTCTTGTAAACCCTAACCCTAGTTGGTGATATTGTTGTGGGGTAGCAGATTGCAATCTAACCTATAATTGTAGAGTGATTCAAGATGGTTCATGGGAGAGGAAATGCAGATCCAGGTCGAGCTGATATGCTTAGACAAATGGATTCTATATTGGAAGTTTTTGAGACAGCCCACCATAGAGGAAGACATGTTGACGATGTTAGTGATGATGAATTGGAAGAGGTTCAAGGTGAAGTTTCACCTACACCTGTGATGGATCAAGAAGAAGAGAGATTCCTGAGAGCATTGAAAAGTTTTGAATCCACACCTCACTTTAATCCTCCTGAGAGCAGTGGAAAGTTGGATTTTGATGAATTGATTGACTGGATAACTAAGATGGAAAAGTATTTTGAATATGAGAATGTATCAGAGGATAAGAAGGTGAAGATTGCAAGCACAAAGTTGAAAGGTCATGCATCCTTATGGTGGGAACATCTGCAATTGGATCAAAAGAAGAAAGGTAAAGACAAAATCAAGGTATGGGATAAGATGGTAAACAAACTAAAGGGAAAGTTTCTACTTGTGATTATGATATTAACCCGATCATGAGAATCAAAAGTTTGAAGCAGAAAGATAGATCAGTAAAATACTATATAGAGGAATTCTACAGATTAGACATCAGATCTAGACATGTTGAAGATGAGGTGTAAAGAGTAACAAGATACCTGAATGGATTGAGAAGTTCCATACATGATGGGATTAGTTTGTTCAAGATGGAAATCATTGAGGAAGCATATCAATTTTCCCTAAAAGCTGAGGAAAAGTTGAACAAAAGATATGAACAAAGATAAAGAGGCAAAGGAGGTAGATTCCCTAGAGGAAGAGGTAGATCTCATGGTGAGAACAATAGATCTAAACCAGACAAGTCAATTTTAGACACATCTCAAGACAAAGGAAAGACTGAATGGAAAGGTGGAAGTTCATATTGAGGGAGAGGCAATTACTCCTAAGGTGGTTATAGAAGAAAAGGGTTCCAAGTAACTTATTACATTTGTGGTGAAGAGGGGCATAAATCCTTTGAGTGTACACATGCAAGAAAGAAAGGTAGTAGTAGTAGAAATGCATTGGTGCAAGAGGAGTCACCAAATGAAGCTGAAAAGGAAGGAAATCTCATGATCGGAAGAATACTATGGAGTGAGAAAGATAAGCAAGATCCTATAAGGAAAAGTTTATTCAAGACCAGATGTAGAGTTGCAAATAAATTTTGGAAGGTGATTGTTGATAGTGGAAGCTCAGAGAATTTGGCATCTGAGGAAATGGTCACAAAGTTACAGTTGGAAAGGATGAAGCATCTGAAGCCCTATCAGATCTCATGGATCAAGGATGATCATACACTAATGGTGAGTGAAAAATATTTTGTGATTCTGAAAATTGAAAAATATTATGATAAGGTGTTGTGTGATATTATGCCTATGGATTGTTGTCATATTTTTTTGGCTGGTAGACCTTGGAAATAAGATAGCCATGCTATACATGATGGAATATTGAATAGATATTCTATTTGGGTTGATGGTAAGAAGCAATTTTTGTTACCTTTGGTTGAAGAATCTATTGGTGAGATTTGTACATCTGTGAAAGTTTGTCTGATGGAAGGTAGACAGTTTGTTACAAATTTGAAAATAAATAATATATGTTATGCTTTTATTCCTAACAAACCAAGTAAGAATACAAAAGATAACACTCCTACAGAAGTTGAAAAGTTACTCATTGGTACAAGGAGATAATTTTAAAGAATGTACCTGATGGTTTTCCACCAATGACAGATATCAGTCACTATATGGATCTAATTCCTGGAGCTAGTTTACCAAAAAAAGAACCACATAGGTTAACACCAATTGAGAATGAAGAGCTTAACTAAAAATTTCATGAATTGTTGAACAAAGGTTTGATCTAAGAAAGTTTGAGTCCATGTGTAGTACCAGCTGTGTTGGCACCTAAGAAAAATGGAGAATGGAGAATGTGCACTGATTCCAGAGCAATTAATAAGATCACGGTGAAGTATAGGAGAATGGATGACATAATGGATTGTTTGAGTGGAGAAAGATATTTTACCAAACTTGATTTGAAGAGTGGATATCATCAGATCAGAATTAGAGAAGGTGATGAATGGAAGACTAATTTCAAGACAAAGGAAGGTTTGTATGAGTGGTTGGTTATGCCTTTTGGTTTAACTAATGCACCAACAACATTTATGAGGTTAATGAATGAAGCTTTGAATAAATTATTGAATAAGTGTGTGATTATATACTTGGATGATATTATGATATTCAGTAAGACTAGAGAAGAGAATTTTGATGCATATTAGGAAAGTGTTGAAGATATTGAAAGAGGAAAAGTTGCTGATAAATCTGAAAAAGTGTTCCTTCATGTAAGAACTTGTGTATTTGGGTTTTGTGATTTCAAATGATGGTTTGAAGATGGATCTTGAGAAGGTTGAAGCTATACTTAGTTGGCCTACACCTAAGAATGTCAATGAGGTAAGATCATGTCATGGATTGGCAAGTTTTTATAGGAAGTTTATAAAAACTTTTAGTTCTATTTGTAATGCTATGATTGAAACAATGAGAGGAGACAAAAGATAATTCAAATGGACACATGGAGCTGATAAGAGTTTTGAATCTTTGATGTTTAAGGTTGTTGAATTATGTGTGTTAGCATTACGTGATTTCAATAAGGTATTTCAAGTTGAATGTGATGCAAGTGGAAGTGCAATTGGAGCTCTGTTAACTCAAGAAGGTAAACATGTTGCTTTCTCTAGTGAAAAGTTGAATGACGCTAAGAAGAAATATTTTTTCTATGATCAAGAGTTCTATGCTATTGTTCAAGCTATAAATAAATGGAGACATTATTTGATGCCAAAAGAATTTTTGTTGTATACTGATCATAAGGATTTAAAATATTTGGGTAGTCAAAATAAGTTGAATCAGAGACATATGAAATCGGTAGAGTATTTGTAAAGTTTCACATTTGTGAAAAAGCATAAGAGTGGAGTTTCTAACCGAGTTGCTGATGCATTGATTAGAAGAAGATATTTTTTGAATAAAAGGAGAATTGAGGTTCTTGGTTTTGTTGACATGAAGCATTTTTATGAAAGTGATCCTAATTTTTTACAGAAGTGGAGAGTGTGTAGAGCACCTAATTCAAATTAATCAAGTATGTATGAAGACTATTTCATTCAAGAAGATATTTTGTTCAAAGGTATTAAGTTGTGCATACTGAGAGGTTCAATGACAACTAATTTGATAAAGGAAGACCATAGTAGTGATTTGGCTGGAGATTTTGGTATTGATAAAATGTTTAGTTTGCTAAAGGAAAGGTATTTTTGGCCTCAGTTGTATAAGGATTTTTAGAAATTTTTTAAAAGTTGTGGAGTTTGTCAAGTTGCAAAAGGAGTAATTTAGAATACTGGTTTGTATACGCCAATTATTGTTCCTAAGAAACCTTGAAGTGATATCAGCATGGATTTGGTTCTTGGCTTACCTAGGACATCAAGAGGTAATGATTCCATATTTTTTTTTGTGGATAGGTTTTCTAAGATGAAACATTTAATACCATGTAAGAAAACATCAGATGTAGTACATATAGAATATCTTTTCTTGAAGGAGATTGTCAGATTGCATGGATTATCAAGGAGTATCATCTCTGACTGAAACATTAAGTTTGTTAGCTATTTTTGGAGAACATTTTGGCAAAAGTTGGATACTGAGTTGAAGTTTAGTTCTACATTTCACCCACAGACTAATGAAAAAAAAAAGTTTGTAAACTGAAGTTTTGGTAATTTGTTGAGATGCCTAGTTGGAGATACACCAAGTAATTAGGATTTGATATTGGCACAAGCAGAGTTTGCATACAACAGTTCAGTAAATAGAAGTACTAGAAAGACACCTTTTGATATTGTTCATGGCAGACAACTGAGAGGTATATTAGACTTGAGAGATATTATTGGAGAAGAGAAAAGAAGTGTTGAAGCAGAAGAATTTGTTGAGTTCATGAAGACATTGCATGAAGAGGTAAAATAGAAGCCAGAGAAAAGTATTCAGAAATACAAGGATAGTGCAGACAGATCAAGAAGACATAAAACATTTGAAGTTGGTGATGCAGTAATGGTTCATTTGAAGAAAGGAAGATTTCCTATTGGAACATATGGTAAATTGAAGATGAAGAAATTTGGTCCTTGCAAAATACTAAGAAGATTTGACAGTAGAGATGTTTATGAAGTTGAATTACCTAATGACATGGATATATCACCTATATTCAATATTTCAGACATGTATGAATATCATGAACCTAATGAAGAAGTAGCGGTACCAAGTGATTATCCTAAGAAACAGATAGAGGAAGTTGAGAAGATTTTGAAACAAAGAGTTCGTAGAAGTACAAGAGGAAAGGAATTCATGGAGTATCTAGTAAAGTGGAAGAATAGACCAATTGAGGACTCATCTTGTATTTCTCAATCTAAGTTGGACCTGATATATGATTTGGGTAGTCATTTCTTGTACCCCAAGTGTCTGATGCAGGAGCATCTTGGGTCCTTGGCAATCTTGCTCAACCAAAAAGATGTTTGTTTTGTTCTTTAGTTTGTTTGGAGGCTTCTTGGGAAGTACTCTACTGCTCGGTTCTTTCACTCGGTTATGCTTGTTTCAAGTTGGTCTCTGTTTCTCGGGTTTCTATCGCTTAGGTATGATTGTTTCTATTTCTCGTGTTCTGTCACTTGGGCATGCTTGTTCATTTCCTCTTTCTCAGGTTTCTCTTCTGATGCTTAGGTTTATTTCATGTTGCTCGGGGTGTTCTTTTCCCAAGTCACTCTGTTGCTCGGTCATCCTTTGCCCGAGTTGCTTATTTTGGAGTTAGATCTGGTGGCCGACTTATTTTGTTAATTTTTGTGGCTTAATTAATATGAGATCTCTCATTGGGATCTGTGTGGACCTAAATCTAGGTCTCCCTTATGGATTTGAGCACCGACCTCTTTGGAGGACTCTTGTATATAATTGTTTCTATGTTCTTAGTTAGAGAGGAGTTTTTGGACATCAGTTTTAGAATTTAGAAGAAGAAGGATTGAATAATATGAAAAGAAGGTATGTGACCTCACTTGTATGAAGATCAATTTGTAATTCACTGAATGTATATGGCTGAAACTAGGAAGGCCTTACAGTTGGACATGTAATTATTTTGATCAATTAAATAGCAGTATCTCTATTTTTTCTTCTCTCATTGTGTTGTTGTGGCTTTTGCATTCTGTATGAAAGCTAGTTTGGTAGTTGGGAGAGCCTCTGATCCCATTATAAATCCTGCCTTGCATCAACACATTACTAAAACTAGATTGGTTGGAAAACACTAAGTTTAATTGCTGCTACTCGGTAAATGCTAAAGAAAACATAAAGAGTATATTCACCAAGCAGCTTATATTTGTTAGAATTACATAAGGAATACATCTTGAAGGAATGAAAGATAACTAGATGATATTACATATGTGATATAAGTTTTGGTTGGATTACTGGAATTATTTTTAAAGCCACTGATTCACCCCCCCTTCTCAATTATTCTAACAATTGGTATCAAAGCTTTGGTGCTTGGAAGACAGTTTAAATACTCAAGCTAAATATCACAAGATGACTATAAGGGATGTTCCTAAGTTGAAAAAAGACAACTTTGCATCATGGAAAATCCAGATAAGACTTCATCTACAAAGTATTGGAAAAGATGTCACACAATACTTGGATACTGAATATGTATCACCTACTAGACCTCTGATTATTGATCAATTGAGAGACAAAAATGAACACAACTCTATGATGATAGAACTTGTTTCTTCACTATCCGATGTTGAATTTGAAGATGTAAAATCATGGACCAATACAAAGAAAATATGGGACAAATTCAAGCTAGTACATGGAGGAGACACCAATGTGGTGAGAGTGAAAGATGAAAGCCTAAGAGGAAAGTTTGATTACCTAAGAATGAAAGAAGGAGAAAACATCACTCACTATAGTAGCATAATCAAAGAGGTTGTTAATTCTATCCATGGAGTAGGAGGAGTACTTGAGGAAGAAACAGTGGTAAGTAAAATTATGAGAACCTTACTACATGTTTATGCTATTAGAGTGTCTACAATTCAAGAAATGAGAGCAGTAGAAAATAATAATGTTACTCTTGATAGTTTGATTAGTAGACTTATTTCATTTGAGATGAAGAACTGTGACAACAACATCTTACCAACTATTGAGTCTACATTCAAATCTTCTCTGAAAATAAGAAAATATAGTAACAAACACACTATGAGAAATGATAGTGAAAGTGATAGTGATGAAAAAGAACTTGATGAAATTGAAGCACTAATGGCTAGAAGATTGCAAACAGGTAAAGGTAGATATAAAGGTAAATTACCATTGGTATGTTTTAATTACAAAGAAATTGGACATTTTGCTGCAAGATGCCCTAACAAGAGAAAGGATGAAAGAAAAAATGGTAGATCTTATGAAAATAATTTTGATAGAAATGATGACCGAGACTACAGAAGCAACTGACACTCTGAAAAAAGAGATAACTGAGACTACAAGGAAAAAGTCAAGAAGGCTTGTTACCTGGTTGAGAGCAAAGCTGAAAATACTGACACCGAGTCTGTTGAAGATGTTGAGGTAGTATTTGTTGCTATGAATGATGATTCAGACAAAGAAGAAAGGTATGTTGAAATTGTACTCATATCTAAAGTTAGAAAAAATGATGTCTAGATTATTGATAGTGGTTGTACTCACCACATGATTGGAGATAAAGAAAAGTTTGAAACTTTTGAATATTATAATGGTGGATCAGTTAGGATGGGTAATGAGTCACCTTTCCCGGTTGAAGGAAAAAGAACCATCATGTTGAATAATCTGATCAGATGTGAAAATGCATATTGGGTAAAAAGTAATTAACTATAATCTATTGAGTGCTTCATAGCTGAATAACATAGGACACTGAGTTGCATTTGAGAACAAAAAGGAAAAGATCTATAATGGAAATGGAAGGTTGATTGGTACTGGTGAACAAACAAAATGTAATCTTTTCTATCTTGATAATATTGAGACCACTTGTTTACTGGCTAGAAATGAAGACATTTGGTTGTGGCATAAAAGATTATGTCATGTGAATTTTGACAACATGGTTAGGATAAGAAAGAAAAGAAAATTAAGAGGCTTACGGAGCATGAAAAATATTGATCATGTCGTGCAATAATTGTCAAAAAGGAAAAATGACAAAGTCTATTTTCAAGAGAAAAACCTACACATCTAATGCTACTCTAGAGTTAGTCCATACTATCTTATGTGGACCAATGAGAACAAATAGATATTATGGTGATAGATACTTCATTGTATTTGGTGATGACTATTCCAGGATGATGACTATCATGTTCTTAAAAGAGAAATCAGAAGCATTTAAGATGCTTAAATGGTATAAGGTTATGGTTGAAAAAAAAAAGTGGAAAAGAATTGAAATTTTTAAGATCAGATAGAGGAGGAGAATTTATTTTTGATGAATTCACTAACTTTTGTAATGAGCATGGGATTACAAGACATGTTTTTGCACTGAGAACACCATAGAAAAATGGGATTGTTGAAAGGAGGAATAGATCAATTATTGATTGTGCCAGGACATTAATGATTGAAAAAGTCATCACACAAGCATTTTGGAGAGAATTTTTAAGTACTGTTGTCTATACATTAAACCGAGTTCAATTGAAGAAAGACACCAAAAAGACACCTTATGAGCTATGGTATGGATACACACCAAATGTGAGTTACTTTAGAATTTTTGGAAGTCAATGTTATATATTGAAAGATGATAGAAATGGGAAGCTTGAATCTAAAACTGATGAAGGAATATTTCTAGGATATTCTACCAAGAGCAAAGCTTATAATTGTGTGAACAAATATACTAACATAATCATTGAAAGTGCAAATGTTGAAGTGGATGAATTTGCTGAGAAAAAAGATGAGGAAAGCAGAAAGGAACCAGAAGATTACAACAGATTTGTCTACATTGAAGAACCTAACACTTTGCCTAATAAATAGTGTAACACTACTGAGCGACAGAACAATGCAACTGAGCAACAAGATGCACACACTAAGAATGAGGAAAATGATCACAATGTTGAACCGAGCGATGAAGATAAAAATGAAGGTCAAAATAAAGATTAGAATGATGAACATAGATCTGAACATGTACTTGCTAAATATGTTAGAAGAAAACATCCAGAGGACCAAATTATTAGAGACAAAGGAGATGGAATGAGAAGTAGAAGTAATTATCTTAACACTAGATGTTTGATTTGTGATTTTTAGCCTAAATCTGATAATACTGTACTTGAGAATCAAGAATGGGTTAGTGCAATGATTGAAGAGATTGAACAGATTGAGAAGAATAAAACATAGACATTGGTACCTAGACCGAGTGACAAAAATTTCATTGGTACCAAATGGATCTTCAGAAACAAACTGAATGAGAATGGAGAAGTCACAAGGAACAAAGAAAGACTGATATGCAAAGGGTATGCACAAGAAGAAGGTAACTTTGAACTACAATTTTATAACGATGTTGATTGGGATGGAAACATAGATAATAGAAAGAGAACAACAGGAGGATAATTCTTCATGGGTGACAGACTTGTCACATGAATAGGTAAAAAGCAAGGATACATATCTCAATCAATTGTAGAAGCAGAATATGTGGTTGCAAATTTCTCTAACATTGCATGGATCAAGCAATTGCTGAAAGGTATGAATATGAAAATTCTTGAACCAGTAATATCTATTGTGATAATACAAGTGCTATCAACATTTCCAAGAACCATGTGATGCATGCTAAGACAAAGCACATAGCTATTAATTATCATTACTTGAGGGAACAAGTACAAGAGAAAGAGGTAATACTAGAATATGTACAATAAAAAGAACAACTAGCAGACATATTCACCAAGCCATTACCCAAGGATACATTTGAGTACCCAAGGAATAGACTAGGGGTTCTTCCCTTGTCTATTGGTCACTAAGATTACTTGGAGGCTGAATCAACCTACACATTATCAGAAGATCAATCATGTTGATGCAAGCTGAGATATGGACTGCAATGATACATTAGTACAAGAAGGTACATATCTGAACCACATACAAAGAGATATTGTTGGCTACTACAAGAGTTGTATTGCTGATAGAGAGAGATATTCAATGATATATTTATGTTTGGCATTTTTGTCAAAGGGAGAGAAGTATTCAATGAAATATTTGTCATGATCATACAAAGGGAGAGAAGAAAAATATCCATTAGGGAGAAGAACATCAATCAAATGGAGAGAAAGATCCAATGATTATCCAAAGAAACAACCATCCATATATGGGAGAGAATTGTTAACACTACATATCTATCCAAAAAAGGGAGAATATATGCTACAACAAAAGGGAGAGAAAGAAGCAGAAGACATAATTGCACCTACCCATTGAAGGGAATGAAGAAAGGGAGAGCATTATGCAAGAACCAAATCTAAGCTAGAAGAGCTTATGGAGAGTCAGATATTTGAATTGGTTATAGAAAAATAAGTTTGGTATGTTATGGCATGTTTTACATTATATATTTCATAGTATGTTGCCATTAATGCCAAAGGGAGAAATTGATGAACTATAACTAATTGAATATTTGAAGATGATAAGTTGATGATCATCGAGCAGCAGGAAGTAAATGCAAGATAGTAAATTAGTTAATGTATTGTATTTTCATTGATGTCAACTTAATACGTTATGATTGATCATACACATATTGTCACAACACTTGAAGATCTAAAGAGATAAAGTTTTTTTCATCAGTAAAGGTATACATTAAGTGATAGGGTTACCCATGAATAATGAACCCCGAGAATTTCATAGTATTTCCTAGTGAAAAGTCAACACTGACAAACAATGTTACCTGAGAGCCATAGTGGTACCTAATAATAGTGTTACCCGAGATTAATAGTACACAAGAAAGTGGTACCCGAGAAAGTGTTGCTGAGAAAACTAAGAGTTGATGACCAAAATCAATTGGAGTTAGAAAATGAAAAAAACTACTTAGCTGGCAGAGCTATATTTAGAGTTAACTAATTGATTGGTTTATTTTCATCGACCAGTAGAACTAAGGATAAGAAGAAGATTTAAAGCTAGTTTTATTCACAGTTGTCAAGGAGAAATGTACAGAATAAAACTAAAGCAAAGCTTTAAAGATTAAAGAAATGCATGGCAGGATTTATGGATCAATAAGCAATCTACGTCAAGAACAAGAAAGACAAGGAGAATGAGCTGCTAATCATGTCTATATAAAGAGACAAGGAATTCATTATGAAGAGAGGAATGATAAGTATAATTCTCATGAAGATAGAAGTCTTCATGCAGATCTGATCATACAGGTTGAATAATAGAGTCAATAATTCTGCAGACACCGAGCAACAAAAGCAAGAGCATTAACTGAGAAGGAAGAAGAAACAAGGGGAGAAAAGTAATTGAAGAGCATATTGATCAGAGACATATTTTTGGACTAACAGTAGATCTGAAAATCTGCAAGAAAAAGTTGTATTATTGAATAGATCATTTACTATTTTAATTTAACCATTAATTCATAAAATCTCTTAACCGAGTCAGATTTAACCATCATTATTGTATTGAGATACTCAAGAGTATCGAAAGGTTTTCTTGTTGACAGCATAGTGAATGCTAGGTCAAAAGACAAAATTTTAGTTTTGAATCCTCTAACAAGGTCACACTTAACAGTGTGTTTGTAACCTTTAACAGGGTTGGCTCTTCACCGAGCTCACTTCAGAAGACTAAAAATTTTGGGTTACCGTCCCAAGTGGTTTTCCCTTGACAAGGTTTCCACACTAAAATCCATGTGTCAAATGTGTATTTCTTTCATTGCATTGATAGTTTACTTTACACATTACTAAAACTAGCTTGGTCAGTAAACACTAACTTTAATTGCTGCTACTCAGTAAAGTCTAATGAAAAGATAAAAAAGTATATTCATCGAGCTACTAGGGATATTATATATGTGATATAATTTTTGGTTGGATTATTGGAATTATTTTTAAAGCCACTGATTCACCCCCCAGTTATTGTAACAGTTCCCATGATATAATGTGGCTGTATTATAACACAAGTGTTTTTTTTCCTATGTAAATGATAGTGAATCATTAAAAAGGTTGAAACCTATGATTTTAGACACAATACTGTATTTTACCTTGTAAACTACACTTTCTTCAAAGTAAAAATGTGGTTTTTTATAATTTTAAAAAATTGTTTCACAAATGTGTGTGTGTGTGTGTGTCTATATATATATATATATTGGAAAAAATGGTAGAGCCATTATAATATTTATTATTAAAATATAAGATACACTACTTCAAAAAGGATTATGGAGGAAAGAAGCAGGGAAGAAAACCTGCAATCCTTGCCAAGAAATCAGATAAAAACCAAACATAAACATGGCATATGAGCTGAAATACAGTACGAAGGCACCAAGCATATAGAGTTCCCACATTGGAACCCAAGTCTAAAAAACCCAAAAAGAAAGCCCCTCGAACACAAGATAGAACAAAATAGTAGGAGGACCAAAATTGTGCCAGAAGACCATAGGGTTGGTAAGAGTCGACACTAGGGACACCAAAAATGATGACATTCACATAGAGCTAGATTCAAAAAATAAAAATCTAGGGCACTCTGACATAACTTTTCTCCATATTATCCCGACATGCACAATAGTTATAACCCTTAAATGGCGTAGTTGAAGCCTTTAAAGAGGAGCTCAGAGAATTTCCCTGTGAAGGCAGTGAGGGAGGAACCGAGGAATCCATCACACCCTGGTGCACCACACATGCCAGAATGAATGAAAGGTTGTCGCAAAGCATAAAAGAGTTCACAATAACATAGTTTGGGAGGAACTCCCTAAACTTGGTCAACTCACCTCTAAACTGGCACAAATTTATGTTTTTCAAGGCTATCTTGAACACATCATATAATCATATGAACTCCCACATTCTATCGAGGTGATCGATAGGGAATAAGCCATCAACCCACACCTTAGACCCACATAGGGAATATCCCCTCATTGCTGCATGGAGCTCAATCATCATCCGATAGAAAATCCTCCTTCAACAAATAGGAAGCGATACGCAAGAAAACTTTGTATTCTGGAAGCATATAATAGAGGTTAGATAGAAGAGCCAAGACTACCTGTGAGTGGAAAATGTGGCATAGGGCCTTCAGCATGAGGATTCCATAACCAATTACATTGTGCAATGCTTCAAGCACCTCTTTTGGGATTTGTTTAAATTGGACCTTCATATGTCTATAAAGGTAAGAGTCTGCTAGTGGGCATTCCCACTCCTTGATGTGTAGATTGATTCTATTATTAAGCCACTAGTAATCCAGTTTACCCTTGAATTAATCTGATAATCCCATAATCACCAGGAAAGATTGAAAATAGGATGTAAAAAGAAAAGAGATCGGATGCGTTATGTAGAGAAATAGGGGGTGCCATGTAATAACTAGGTAATATGAGGTGAAATGACTGCAATAAACTCCCTGTAAGTAAGGGATCTCACAAATCTGCCTCCAAAACAATTGTAGCCAAGTAATCTAAAGAGGTGATGCAAGGGACAACTGACAGAGGGTGTGTAATGTCACATAGATGCCATTTTGGAAGCCAAGTGTACTTCTCACTTGCTTGGGCCATGTGATATAGTACATAAAACCCGATCACCAAAAATTTAAAATTTATTTGGGATTCTCACACGTGCTTCCTTGGGAAGTCACAAGAAATTTCAAGCCAACTAAAACAAAAAATGTCTTACTGACATATTAAATCCTAGTGTCATGATGACATGATGGGACTTCCTCACTTAAAAATGTGGGCATTTCATAGGGTTTTATTGGTTTGAAGTTTGCATCCCAGCAACCTAACTCCAGCTCAACACCCAGATTAGATAACCAATCCGCTACCCTGTTGCTCTCATGATAACAATGGGATATTTTATATTGATTGAAGCATGGAAAAAATCTCCAGACTTTGTGTAGTATATAGTGAAGCTCCAAATTAACCACCTTTTTGAGAACAAAGAAGATGTAACCACTTGGGAGTCCCCTTCAATGTGAAGGTATTTGATGCCTAGTCGAGCTTCCACCTTGGTCCCACACAGAAGTGCCCTTGCCTCAACTATATTATTTGATCCATCTGGGAGTATGCAAAAAGATGCATTTAAAACAAACCCATCCACATTACTATAGACAAAACCTGTTCCAGATCTTCATGGATTACCCTTTGAAGCTTCCTCGAAGTTCATCTCGACATAATCTAAATCGAGGGGAAGCCATTTTGATTCTCTTCTAACTTGAGACTTGGGTTTCTTACCAATAAGAACTCCCTTAAATAAGATAGATATGAGCTTCCAATTATTCAATATCACATTATCAAAGGAAGTAAAGTTTGATGAGAGAGATTTGTGTTTGGCCACATGCTCATTAACCAATTCAAAAACATATCTTTCTATTAGGAGGTAGACCTGCTCCACTGAGGCCTTTTCATTTCTGAAAATCAATTTGTTATGTTCCTACCACAAGAACCACACAACCACAACTAGAATAACCTGCCAAATGAGTGATAAGAAATAATCTTTGGGCAGATAAAGCCATTGGAGGAGGAGGTGCTTCAATTCACCTGGAAAATCACCCATCCAATTTACCTTACCCTCAATCCATCTCCAAACTTCTTGAGAAAAATTGCAACAAAGAAAAAAATGGTTGGTATCTTTAATATCCTTAGAGCATAATAGACATGGAAAAGAATCTTCAATGCCAAGGTGTTTAAGGTGATTTCTAGTCACAATTATGTCCTAGATCGCCAGCCAGAGGAAAGTGCCAACTTTAGGAATTACTGCATCATGCCAGGAAAACTTGAACATAGGATTTAAGGGTCCATAATAGGGAACCATGAATCTATATCCTTCCTTCATCATGTACCTAATACTTTTCTTCTTTAACCAAATCAATTTGTCTTTCTCACCATTCAAAAAAAATTGTCTCTATTTGAATATCTCAGTCATCTCTTCCTGCTCCGACTGGGGGATAGGCAAACCTGAGCAGTCCTTCCAATTAACCACACTTCCCTCCAATGATAAATAGTCTGAGAATTTTTGACCCCAATGTTGTTCTAAGACTTCCTTATCTCTTTGAAACTTTCCACCATTAGCTAGCAGAGGGAAACCATTCCAAGAGTCAGACAAAAAGTTTTCTTTATCCCCAAAATTAATGACCCGGGACAAATTGGGGAGGATGATGACTCTACTCTTCATAATAAAATTCCACATAGCCGAGCCTAAAGGGGGATTGTGGATTTTGAAAATCCTCTCAGGGACTTCTGAGTTGAGATATTGACACCTGAGGATCTTGGCCCATAAACTATTCAAGGACTCACAGAACTTTCAAGATATCTTGGCCCCTAATCAGAGATTCATCTCCATGATTCTCTGTAGGACAGAACCCCCACAGTCCTTAGGTTTACATAATTTTTACCATGAAACTAGGGGAACCTTCTTAATATCCTTCATATTATCCTTCCAAATTAAATCCCTAATACATTTAGTGATACGTTGCATCATACTTTTGGGGGCCAATAGAATTGACAAGATGTAATTTGGGATAGAGCCTAAAACGTATTTAACTAATAGAATTATGCCTGCAAAGAAAGCCTCCTCACTTTCCATGATCCTATCCTATCCATTATAAATGAAAGGACCCCATCCTAGAATGAAATTTTTACCTTACCTTGAAATAAATGAATTCCTAGGTATTTGCATGGAACTTGAGCAACAAGATAGCCAAAGATAAATTGAATTATCTTGCACACTTTCAAAATAATGTTGAGAAAGAATAGTTTGGATTTAACAGTCTTAATCTTCTGACCCGATGCCTCACAATAATACACCAGCATGTCCTTAATCAATTTAGCAAACCAAAAAACCAAGATTCATCAACAAGACTGTCTAATACAAATACCTTCCCATAAACCCAACCTTCTTTTATGCTTAATTAGTCTGCTGAGGCCTTCTACCAAGATGATAAAAACAAAGGGTGATAAAGAATCTCCTTGTCTAATCCCTTGGGAGGAAGAAAAGTAACTACAAGGAGTGACATTGATCATGAATGAGATCCTATCCCCTGAAATACATGACATGATCTATTTTATCCATTACCTATAAAAACCCATTCTAGACAAGATCATACCTAGAAAATTCCAATTTAATCTGTCATATGCCTTCAACATATCTATTTTGAAGATCATCGCCAGCAAACCTTCTTCTTTAATAGAGTGTAGAACTTCATGCACAATTATTTCCCATTCCACTGTATCCTTTCCTGGTACAAAGTCACCTTGTTGTTCCAAAATGATTTTGGGGATGATTTTCCCCAAATGAGAAGCCATGGCTTTAGTGAGAATTTTGTAAATAGTGTTACACAATGAAATCGACCTGAAACCTGAGAATGCGGAAGGATTCTAATATTTTAGGATGAGGGTTATGACCATATTGTTGAACTATTTGAGCATACATGAATGTTTCTAAGATTCCTTTACTGCTTTTGTGATATCAGGACACATGAAATCCTATCATTTCTGAAAAAAATGGGGGTAAGACCATCTGGGAAAGGATATTTATCTTGATCCATTGCAAAGAGTGAATCCCTAGCTTATTTTTCTGAGAAAGGGGCCAAAAGGGCCAAATTGTCCAGGGCTGAAACCACCACTGGAATACAGTCAACATATTGTGGTGGCTGAACTAAATTGTGATCCTGAGGGGCTGAAAGGAGTTCACTAAAATAGTGGACTGCTTGCAACTGAATATCCTTTTCCTTCACGATTAGATTTCCAGCCCCATCTTTAATTTGGAAAATGGAAGTTTTGTGTCTCTTCACTTTAGCCGAGGCATGGAAAAACCTAGTATTCCTATCACCCTCTTTGAGCCATAACTCCCTGGACCTTTGCCTCCAATAGATTTCTTCCCTAAGTAATACTTCCTCCAATTGTAAGGACAAGTCCTATTTTTTATTGACTCCTGGATTTAAACCATTATGAAAGATATATTCTCCAATCTCATCTAGCTGAAGTTGAAGATCTGATTTTGTCTTGAAAATATTTCCAAAGGAGAATTTGTTCCATACTTTAATCTGAGATTTCAAAAAGGATAGTTTCTTAAACAAATTGAACATCCAAGACACCCTATAAAATGGGCATTGAGTCCACCAAATTTGTAACAGAGCTAAGAACTTGGGATCCCTAAACCACATCTTTTCAATTTTGAAGTACGATTTAGGCCTAAAGGTTGCAGGCTCTAACTGAATGTCTACCGCTACCACAAAAAGATCTAAAATTGTAATGGAAAGAATATAATATGGGCAGCATCCATGCCCTGTCAGCCAATGAGAATTGACTAAAAAATGATCTAGCCGGACACCCATAAATTGCAAACCTTTCATTCTTTTCAACCATGTGATACTGTCATTGATATGGACACAATCGAATAGTTTATTTACATCTAAATAACTTTGAAAAGCTTGAGTAACATTAGGAGAAGGGTATGATCCACATACTTTGTCTGACATGCTCAAGGTTGCATTAAAATCCCCACCTAATATAACCTCGAGGTCTCCCAGACCCTGTAAAACTTGAGACAGAGAATGTCAGAGGCATTCTTTGTCCAGAACTGAGATCGGGTCGTATACGTTGATCAATACAAAAGCAAGGGAAAAGATAGAGAATTGAACTGCTATCCAATGTGTTAATTGAAATTGTTGAAATATTTCACTTCTTCTGATTCCAAAGAATGACTAGCCCCCAAAGGCACCTATCAAAGGGGAGTGAATGAACTCCCATTTCCTCCATGCTTTGAAGAGTTTATTTCCATTTTCTTCTAATAATTTGGTCTCTTGAATTAACAATATGCAAGCTCCACTCAGTAGGGCTTGATCCCTAATGAGGCAAGCCTTGTTAGGGGCATTTAAGCCCCTAAAATTCCAAGAAACTATCCTCATTCTTTCTTCAGAGGGATAATTTCCATCCTACCTCCTAAGAGTTGATTAGAGATTAGAATTGTTACCTCCTCCTTGCACTTTCTAGACGTTCTCTAGAAATTCAAAGTTCGTTAGACCTCTGAAGAAATTTCTTCCTTAAGCTTAGCTTTTTAGATGGACGCCCTCGTGGTTTCTTAGGGGAAATGATGTGAATTATCTTGGAAGGATCCAAATTTGACCAAGATATTGAACAAGAAGTGAAGGCTAGATCCTCCTCTGGCTAACCCACATCTTCCTCCATCCCTTCCACTTCTAGCTCCTCCTCAACATAGGAACCCTGGGAAACCATGTAATCCTCCATATTAAAGGCATCATGGTGTCTTTCAATATGTAAAATATCATCCCTCACCCCCACGATCAAAGATTGGACCAAAAAATTAGCCTGTGGTGCATGGAGATCTGGGCCGTGAAGAAAATTTTATTCTCCAGATCGATAAGAGATCGAGCTGGAGCCCTGTGATGTTGACCTGAGACTCCTATAAAATTTAGGCAGTCACCCTTAGACTAAGATTGATTTTGATTTATATACATCTTATCAAAGGGGCTTGAAGACCCAAGCTAGGCATCTTACCACTTCCCAGAAGGTGGGAAACATCTTCCACCCATATTACACCCTCGTCCACTAAAATTTCATAAAACATATTTGTGGATAACTATGAGCACAACTAGTCAACTACCTCCCTGGCCCTACATTCAAACTCAATTTGTTTCTAGGGATCCCTCTACAATTATTCTTGTTGGGAGGCCTGATGAGCCTGTTGGTCAAGGAGGGGGTAGGGAAGTGACTGAAAGGATGAAATTTGGTCCCTGTTCAGATACTCGTGATCCCTAACTAGCCAGTGGAAAAAATGTAGCACATTCTTTAGGAGGAAAAGAAGTTAGCAAACATGCTCTAGAATAGAAATAAAATATCATAATCCCTGAGGGCACTGAGAGAGTCCAATGTAGGAGTGATTAGTATTGGCGACTGCATTTTGTGAGATGAAGGAATATCCTCCCTCACCTAAGGATTCACAGAGCATGACAAAGGGTCTGATCGATGATCCCTGCAAACCTTGACTTGTGCATTGGGTGGTACAGTGGCCAAGATTGTTCTAGAATTGATTAATAATAGAGGCTTCCTGAAAGACAAATCTTTGAACCCAGGAACCTCATTTAATTTTAATGATACACTCCTGTGGAAATTCCTCAGTCGAGTTGATGAGTACACAAACTTTAATTTCCCTATGGAGTTGTTCAAAGGGGATGAGATCGTGTCTAAGGAAAATTCTAACCCTATTTGCAATGATCTCAATAATATTTGTTTCTCTATACTCCAAAGGAAGTAAAGGGAGTGAAATCCAATAGGGGAAAAACGGATACATACCCTTATCTGGAGGAAAATTTGGAGTCCATGCCATAAAAAACATTCCTAATCCTTGACAGAACCATCCTTTCTGCTTATGGACTAAGTATCTATCCCATTGGGTTGAGAATAAGGAAATAAAAAATCTCACCGCTAGCTCTAAAATAAAAATATCTTTCAACCCCTTCCAGACTGAAAAGCCAAATCCTTAATATCTAAAAAGAGTAAAGAGGAGTTTCCGAACTTATCGACAAACACCGTTTGGTGAAGCAACTAGATATGGGGCTATAGCATGTGTTCCAAGAGAGTATTTGACACACCTAACATTTCTAATTGTGGCCCTTGGAGTTAGGTATCCACATTACCTCCCCCAGGGTGGCTCTATTTTGGTCTCAATATTTGTGTTGGACCTTTTGGATTGAAGTGGGCTATGTTTAAAGATCTAAAGGGTCTAGGAATTGTAGGTTGGTTATCTTGGAATTTCTTAACTAGAGAGCCTGGGGGAGTCCCATAAATAATGTTAAACACAAGATGCCTCTTTTGAAGGAGATTTATCCCTCCTTAGAAGGTATACGGGTACCAAAGAGAACCCCCATTGCCTTGTTGTTGGCCATGCAAATTTTCTGGCTCAAAACCAAATTCAAAATTATTTTATGGGATAACCTCCTTTTCAGATGTTGGAAAGGTATGGTGTAGTCCTTTTAATGGTGTGTCAAAGGCTCCCCAGTTTCGTATGATGAACTATAACTATTTATATGTTTGAGGTCATTTGTTGATATTCAAACAAGTTGCAAAAGTGATGATAAACATTATTAGTTAATGTATTGTCATTGATGTCAACTTATTGGAGTGTTATTATGGTGGAAAAAATTTGTTATGTATTGAAGGTCTACAACAAACAATGTTTTTGTGGTCGGTAAATGAAGAGTTCTATGTATACCGAGTGACAAAGAACACTGAGTAAAATCCAGTATATATCGACTGAAAGTATTAACCGAGCAAGGGTTTGCTGACAAAACTATTGATTAAAGAAATTTAATTATAACCGAGGCCGACTTGGACGCTTAGTTGGCAATTGATTATTTTGAGATAACAAATAAAGTTTGTTATTTGATCAAATGGTTATTAGAATTCAATGAAGATTGAATGACAGAGATTGAAACATGTTTTTAACACAACTGTCGAAGATGGATCAAGCGGGAAAATGAACGATGGAGATTAAGTGACAAGATTTGAAGGATGAAAATTAAATGATACATGATGTCCATTTAACAAACAAGAGATCCATTTGAGAACAATGATGTACACATATACAAAATAATACATATAAATTTATGCATGATTGATCAAACTGGTTAAAGACAGAACCGAGTGTATTTCTGCAGACATCGCCGAGTAGAACAAAGATGAAGAATGAGATGAATTGAAGTGGAAAAAATTTATTAGAGGTATTATGCACTTAGAATAGATCAGATTATCTACAAATGAGAGTTGTATTTGAATCAAATCATTACTGTATTAGTTTAACCATTGTTACAGATAAAATCTCTTGATCGAGTGGGACAATGAGTCCTTATTATAACATTCAAAGAATGTTGATTGTTTTCTTGTTGACCCCATAGTGAACACATGGTCAAGAGAGAAATATTAGTTTTAAATCCTCTAACAAGGTCACATTCAATAGTGTGCATTGTAACCTTTAACAGTGTTGGCTCTTCACCGAGCTCACTTCAGAAGAGTGAAAATATTTTGGGGTTACCAGTCCCAGGTGGTTTTTCCCTTAGCAAGGTTTCCATATTAAAAATCTATGTGTCAATGTGCATAAATATTGTGGATTGTTATTTTACCTTATACTTTACTTTATTGACCTAGATCGGTAATCACAGTATTAATTTACTGATACTCGACCTAAACACTATTGATGAAAGTTTAAGTTCACAAAATACATTTTCACCGAGTTGAATTATATGATTGAATTTTTTTTGTTATACATCTGGAGAAATTTGGGACTATAGGATAATTTTGTGAGGGAACTGAGTCTAACTAATTCACCCCCCCCTCTCAGTTATTCTAAAAATTGGTATTAGAGAAACAACGCTTATTAGTGCAGGACTGCTTATCAAAATGTTTTATAGGACTTGAGCTAAAGGTCACAAGATGTATAAGAGAGATGCACCTAAGATGAATAGGGAGAAATTCCCAACATGGAAAAGTAGAATGAGATTATACCTATCTGGAATTGTAAGCAACATTGAAGATTTTTTGGACAATGAATTCATCTTACCTACTGGAGCTTTGATAGTAAATCAGTTGAAAGAGAAACATGAACATAACCTTATCATGGTGGAGATTGCTTCTTCTCTTATAGATTTAGAATTTGAAGACATCAAGTATTGTACAACTACCAAGAAGAGGTGGGATCAACTTAAAATAGTTTATGGAGGAGATGTAAATGTACTTAGACCCAAAGCTGAGAGCCTTCGTAGAAATTTTGATGACATGAGAATGAAGGAAGGAGAAAACATCAAACAGTACAATAAGTGACTTAAATAATTTGTGGGAGCTATTGGAGGATATGGTGGAACCATTGATGTAGACACAATTATGAGTAATATTCTTAGAACTCTATTGCCTATATATTCTATAAGAGTCTATGTAATTAATGAAATGAGAGCTGAACCTGGAAACAACATTACTTGTTGGAGATTGATTTATTTTCAGATGAATAACTTTGAAAATAGTATTGTACCATCTATGGAATCTACATTTATGTCTACTTTGAAAATTGGTAAATCTAGTAGCAAACACATAATAAAAAATAACAGCGATAGTGATAGTGATGACAAGGAACTAGATGAACTTGAAGCTTTAATGGTTAGAAGATTGCATAGAGGAAAAGGAAGATATAAAGGTAAACTACCTTTGATATATTTTAACTATAAAGAGATTGGCCATTTTGCTGCAAGATTCCCTAACAAGAAGAATGATGATAGAAATGATACATCTAATGATAGAAAGGATGACTAAGAATTTAGAAGCAACCAATAGTATGACCACAGAGATAACTGAGATTACAAATATAAAGGTAAGAAAGCTTGTTACATTGATTAAGATAATAATAACAGTGGTTCTGACATTGATGAAGATATTGGGACATTGTTAGTAGCACTTAAAGATGATTTAGATGAAGATGAAAGGTATGTAGAGACAACACTTATCTCTAAAGTTAGTAAACATGATATTTGGGTTATTGATAGTGATTGTACACATCATATGACTAGTTTATTAGAAAAGAATGAAGATATATGGCTATGTCATAAAAGACTTTGTCATGTAAATTTTGACAACATGGTTAAGATTAGTAGAAAAATAAAAGTAAGAGGCTTACCCATCTTATCTAAACCAGACGATGTAATGTGCAAAAATTGTCAAATAGGTAAGATGTCAAAATCTAGTTTCAAGAGCAAGAATTTGTCATATAATGACATTTTGGAGTTAGTTCATACAGGCTTATGTCGACCAATGAGAACACAAAGCTATTTTGGGGACATATATTTTATTCTATTTGTTGATGACTACTTTAGGATGATGACTGTTATGTTTCTAAAAGAGAAATCAGAAGTATTCAAGATGTTTAAATGGTATAAGGAAAAAGTTGAAAAAGAAACTAGTAGAGATCTGAAGTGTTTGAGATCTGATAGAGGAGGTGAATTTATTTTTGATGATCTCACTAAGTTTTGTAATGAGAATGGAATCAAAAGACAAGTTTCTGCACTGAGGACACCACAATAGAATGGTATTGCTGAAAGAAGGAACATATCAATTTTTGATTGTGCTAGGACATTGATGATTGAAAAGCAAGTTGCGCAAACATACTGGAGAGAAGCAGTCAGTAAAACAGTCTACACACTGAACTGAGTAAAACTAAAGAAATATTCAAACAAAACACCTTATGAGCTATGTGAAAATGTGAAAGTTGATGAATTTGCTGAGTTAAATGATGAAGACAACATGAAAGAACCGGAGGACTACAAGATATTTGTTTACTGGGAAGAGTCTGATACTTTATCGACACCAATGCCTAGCATTACCATGCAACAAGGTAATGTTACCGGGAAACAAACTAATAACACCGGGAAACAGACAGTACAAACCAAGAATCAACAAAATGCTGAAACAAAATATCATGAACCAGAAGATAATGAAGATACAAAAGAAGATAATGAAGATTAGAGATCTGAACCTATACTTTCTAGATATGTTAGAAGACACCATCCACGGGATCAAATCATTGGAGATAAAAAGAAAGCATTTTGACAAGAAGTAAGTTCAAAGATGATACTTATTTAATTTGTGAATTTGAGCCTAAGAATGTTAGAGATGCATTAGAAAATGAAGAATGGTTTAGTTCTATGTCTGAGGAAATTGAGTAGATACAAAAAAATAAGACATGGAAATTAGTACATAGACCGAGTGAAAAAAATGTCATTGGCACCAAATGGATTTTCATAAACAAATTAAATGAAGATGGGAATTTAATCAAGAATAAAGCAAGATTAGTTTACAAAGGGTATGCACAAGAAGAAGGAATTGACTATGGAGAAAATTTTGCACCTATTGCTAGACTTGAAGGAGTAAGGATACTACTTGCATACGGTGCATAAAAAGGATTCAAGGTATATCAGATGGATGTGAAATCTGCATGTTCGAATGGAATACAAGAAGAGGAGGTATACATTGAACAACCTGAAGGGTTTGTTGATCCTGATCAGACACACAAGGTATGTATTTACACAAAGCTTTATATGGGCTAAAGCAAGCACCAAGAGAATGGTATGAAAGACTGCATTCTTATCTCATAAGTATTGGATTTATTAGAACCAGTGACAACACTAATTTGTATTTAAAAACTAGAAATGAAGATAAGACACTTATTTCTAAGATATTTGTTGATATAATATTTGGAGGTAATGATAACTTATACACTTCATTTGCTGATGAAATAAGGAAATAATTTGAGATGTCGATGTTTGGTCAGATTATTTTTTCTAGGATTGTAAATTTTATAACAAAATGCAGGAATCTACATCACACAATCAAAATACATCAAGGAAGTATTAAAAACATTCAGAATGGAGGAATAAAAACCACTCGAAACACATATGGTGATAGGATCCAAACTGACAAAAGAGGAAAAGACACCTGAGGTAAACCAAACCTTGTACAAATCTATGATTGGTAAATTGATGTATGTTGTTCACACAAGACTTGACATTGCACACATAGTTGAAATAGTTGCAAGGTTTTCTGCTAACCCCAGAGAGTCACATATGACAAGAGTTAAAATAATTGTTAGATATCTGAAGAATACTAAAGATTATGGACTTTGGTATAAAAGAGAAGGAAAATTTAAATAGAAATTCTTTACAGATGCTGATTGGGCTGGAAATATTGATGACCAAAAAAGCACTACTAAGGGAGCATTCTTTATTGGAGGAAGACTAGTTACTTGGATTAGCAAGAAGCAAGGTTGCATATCATAGTCTACTGTAGAAGCAGAGTATGTTGCCGCTACTACAAATTGTTCTAACATAGCATGGATAAGAAATTGTTGAAAGGAATGAATGAGGAGATCACTAACCCAGTGATGATTTATTGTGACAATACAAGTGCTATAAATATCTCAAAGCACCATGTGATGCATGCAAAGACAAAGCATATTTCTATAAAATATCACTACTTGAGGGAACAAGTACACAAAAAAAAGTAATACTGGAATATGTACAATCAAAAGAACAACTTGCAGACATATTGACAAGACCCTTACCGAAGGATACATTTAAGTAACTGAGAGGTAGACTAGGGGTTCGTCCCTTGTCTATTGGTAACTAAACAGATTAGGAGGTTGCATCAACCTACATGAAATCAGAATATCAAATCATGTTGATGAAAAAGTTGATCTAGACCGAAACAGAGATATCAGTACACAACAAGGTACTTACTACATAAAAAATTAGAGATATTTCAGTTGGTTGTTAAAGAGATACATATTTCTTTTTGGTATTATTGTCAAAGGGAGATAGTTTCATGAAATATAAAAGGGAGATATCTATCCACTAAAGGGAGAAAAGAGAAAGGGAGAGACATATCTAATCTACAGAGAGATTCAAGAGTTGAAAATTTAAATCTGCAGGGAGAGTCTACATATCTCCATATTTTGTTTATACTGACACAGATTATATTCAAGCTAGGGAGAGCTACTGAATTGTTATAGTTGTAGAACAAAATTTTGGTATTTTTTGTATGACATTTTATATTTCATATTTCAAATTGTGTTACCATCAATGCCAAAGGGAAATATTGATGAACTATAACTATTTATATGTTTAAATTCATTTATTGATATTCAACCGAGTTACAGAAGTGATGATAAACATTATCGGTTAATGTATTGTCACTGATGTCAACTTATTTGAGTGTTATTATGGTGGAAAACATTTATTATGTATTGAAGATCTGGATCAAACAATGTTTTTTTGGTCGGTAAATGAAGAGTTCTGTGTATACCGAGTGACAGAGAACATCGAGTAAAATCTAGTGTCTACCGAGTGATAGTATTAACTAAGCAAGGGTTTGCCGACACAAATATTGATTAAAATAATTTAATTGTAATTGAGGCCGACTTGGATGCTTAGCTAGATATTGATGATTTTGAGGTAACAGATAAAGTTTGTTATTTGATCAAATGGTTATTAAAATTCAATGAAGATCGGACGACAAAGATTGAAATGTGTTTTTAACACAACTGCCAAAGATGGATCAAGCGGGAAAATGAATGATGGAGATTAAGCGACAAGATTTGAAGGATGAAAATTAAATGAAATATGATGTCTATTTAAGAGACAAGAGATTCATTTGAGAATGATGATGTACACAGATGCAAAAGAATACATGTGAATTTATGCGATCAAACTAGTTAAAGATAGAACTGAGTGTATTTCTGCAGATATCGCCGAGCAGACAGAGCATAATCGAACATAACAAAGATGAAGAATGAGATGAATGAAAGAGGATTACCAAGCAGACAGAGGAAAGAGGATTACCGAGCAAACAGAGGAAAGAGGAAAGAGGATTACCGAAAAGAACAAGTATGAAGTATAAGATGGACTGAAGAAGTACAAATTAATCAGAGGTATTATGTACTTAGAATAGATATGAATATCTACAAATCAAAGTTGTATTTGAATTAGATCATTACTATATCAGTTTATCCATTGTTACAGATAAAATCTCTTAACCGAGTGGGACAGTGAGTCCTTATTATAACATTCAGAGAATGTTGATTGTTTTTTTGTTGACCCCATAGTGAATGCATGGTCAAGAGAGAACTCATAGTTTTAAATCCTCTAACAAGGTCAAATTTAACAGTGTGCATTGTAACCTTTAACAGGGTTGGCTCTTCACCGAGCTCACTTCATAAGAGTGTAAATATTTTGGGTTATTGGTCCCAGGTGGGTTTTTCCCTTAGTAGGGTTTCCACGTTAAAAATCTATGTGTCAATGTGCATAAATGTTGTGGATTTTTATTTTAATTTACACTTAACTTTATAGACCTAGATCAACATTATTAATTTACTGATACTTGGTAAACACTATTGATGAAAGTTTAAGTTTACAGAATACATTTTCACCGAGTTAAATTATATGATTGAATTTGTTTTGTTATACATATGGAGAAATTTGGGACTATAGGATAATTTTGTGAGGGCACTGAGTCTAACTGAATCACCCCCCCTCTTAGTTATTCTAACATCATAGGTGCTAAAGCCTTGAAATTGCAAATGATGGGCTCCAATCATATGGTCTGAAGGACATACCTCGGGGATGTTTTGCAGAGGATATTCTAGAGGATTTTTCTGCTTATTTTAAAGATTACGGATTTTTCCTAAAGTTTGTATATGAAAATGTGGATTAACAAAAAAAGGTTTTTCTGGTTGAATAATCACTTTCATCCTAAAAATATTCGTACATCCCTCTACTTCCAGATTGACTGATCCAACAAATATGACATTCTTTTTTGAAAAGGGTATCGGTGAAAACCTGTGGCCAAGGGTTGAGCACAGTGTCACTTAACCTGTTGCACTATCGGGGGACCCCTATAAATTCTTAGACTAACCTTGTTAAAAACCATATTAGGGTTTTGTCTGATGAAAGTTTTTGACCCTTCTTATCATTCCTAAAAAGAGTTTCATACTGTTGATATTTCGGCCCTTGAAACCTGACATTTTGCTGAGATTTCTTCCCTTGAAGATCTGTGCAGGCACCTACTCAACTCCTCCATTGCTCACGCTCAATCTTTCTTTAACTTCAAAACAATATGATGACCTGCTAACCTATTCTTATGAAAACCTATATTCTGAAAAATCTTTGTGTATCCATGTGTGTCTGTCATTGTTACACAAATTTATCACATAGGTTCTATTCATTTATTTAAATAGAATATTTAAATTATATGTTTTAAATTAAATTTAAGGATAAATTTTACATTTATGTAAAAATGAATAAAATAGATGAAATACCTTTTCATATTCTTTTATTACAATGAAGTGTTTTTTTTGTGAAAATTCATCCACATTATTTCAAGAATTATAACACTTATATTATGAAAAATCTCAACATGTGATATTGATGAATTAAAAAATTAAAAAATGCAAGTTTGAAATATTTTATAGAAGAAATGATTGAAATGTAGATGTATCATTAATTATTTTATTATCAAGAAATATAAATATCTCATGATATTTTACATATTTCTTATTTCTTATTTTTTATTTTTTTTCATTGACAAGAAAGATAATGATGTATATAAACTATATAATTTATTTTTTATTATATTATAAGTCTATAGACAAGTTAAGTTTAATTTCTAAAAGAGAGATACATATGAATATTTGTTCTTCAACTCCTAAAAGTGACTTTAAAAGATATAAATAATCATGTAAAAGTAGTTGGTATTATGTTGGGACATGACTATAGCTATTTTTCTAATTAAAAAATTATAAATAATTTAATACTGTAAATCTTCTTTCATCTATAATTTATATTATTTGAATATTGCTAAATAACATAGAATTTAAAATAAAGAAAGAGAAGAAAATAAAGAAGGACAAGAGCATCCATGATAAAAACAACAAGGTCTCCCAGTCTTTGGAGGGGGCCAAGAAGAGCCACGATTCGTCTCAGATTTATGCTAGCTTCAAATTACCCACCATTCATCTATCTAAAAAGAAACTTTTTGAGGGTAAGAAATTAGAGTCGCCGCTCATGGCTACCTCTCTGCCCAGCCACCAGGAGGAGCTAGATACTAAGAAGGATACTGATGGTAACAAGGAGGAGGTCCCGAAGGAAAGAAAGGTGGAGGCTAAGAGTAAGATTGAAGCTGTGGGTGACATTGTTTAAATGCAAAGGGATGTTAAGTGGCTGCAGACCTCCTTCCTCAATTCTATCTCCAAGAAGGATCTTCGGGAGGTTAAGGAGGAAATCAAGTATTTTGGGGAAAGTTTCAACAGAATCGCTGGGTTTGCAGTCAAAGTCATGCATTTAGCGGCAACAACCCTCTAGCTGTTGCACATGGAAAAAGTGATTACCCTAGGGGAGGATCAGAACGATGGGAAACTCTTCCAATTCCTTGCAGAAGATTGGCTCAAGCTGCTGTTTAGTAGGAGGGGGTAATAACCCGAAGTAGTTTTATGTTCCTTTTTGATGCTTGACTTTTTTGGCTGGTTTCATTGGTTGGCCACTCTAGGCCTTTTTTTCTTTGTTTAACTCTTCTGACTATATTACCAATGTTTACTACTCTACTTTTGGTTTAAACTCTACTGGTACTAACTTGCACAGACTGGTTACCAACTTCATGTTAGTAATAATTGAGAGGGGGGGGGGGTGAATCAGTGGCTTCAATTTTTTTTCCTTATTCTAACCACCAATCAAATAAACCTCAGATTATTATGTCCCTTACAAGATGCATGCCATGAAATACTTTATAATAATTAGTTGTCTGTCAGTTTCCTTTTCTGACCTTATTCTCCTTGATTACCGATAAGCAGTAAAAATTATATACCGACACTCAGTAAATATGTAAAGTATACCGATAAATCTAGAAATGCATATGTGAAATGTAAAATAGTAAAGTAATAAACCATACACACATAACACAAGGTTTTTAACGTAGAAACCCTGTTAAGGGAAAAACCACTGGGACCGATACCCCAAATTTTCACTCTTCTAAAGTGAGCCCTGTTAGGAGCCAGCCCTGTTAAATGTTACAAACAAACTGTTAGGTGTGACCTTGTTAGAGGATTTTATACATAGAGGTTTTCACTTAGTATCGGGAAACTCAGTTTGCTACCATCCTTGAATCAGCCTCCTTCATAGACTGTCAATAGGCTTTAGGAAAATCTAGTGCTACTTTCATGAATCAACCTTTTTGGCACTCCTTGGGATGTACCTCAATATGTAGAAGACTATTAAGTCCTACTCTATTAAGAGACCTGATGCTTAAATGGTTAAACTGAAACATAATGACATGTTTCTAATGCAACTTGAATTGCAGAATTTCAGATCTATTTAAGTACATTACCTCTCTAATCAATGTATCAATTCAATTCTTTGTGCTCCACACTTTCTACTATGTGATGTTGTATTTCACTATTTTTCGGTGTCTGCAAAATTATTTAGCTCTCCCTTGGCTTGATTGATCAGGACTGTATGAAGTTATCCTTCATCAGTTTCTCTTTAACATCCTTTTTCTATTCACCCCCATGATTTTCATGGAAATGAATTAAGCTTGTCTCTTATATAGACATGATATTCACTGTTTCTTGATTCTTGATTCTTGGTGTGAAAAACAATCCAGTCAATCTGATTTAAAGCATAACTCCTAATTTATCTTGTAGTTATCTTTAATGCCAACTGCACAAATCTTCTTTAAATCAATCACTTAACTCTGGTCGAATAAAACAATGAAAACAACTAGTTAAGTCTATCTTTAGCTCTTGCCAGCTAGATATTTTGTCATTTTTTGAACTCTTTGTTCTGTCGGTCAACTCTGTAGTTAGTCGTTAGTGACAACTGCCAGTTCCATCGATGTGACTCCAGTCAGCTTCGAGATCTCTGTCTATCAGGAATCATTGGATTTTACTTGTCAGACAACTATGTTCTCAGCTCGTCGGGCATCTTGTGATTTTGCTTCATTGGGCAATACTATCTTCTGCTCATCGGGTATCACTATGACTTTGGTTCTTTTCCTTTATTGATGGTGTGCACTCCGTCGGTGTTATTTTTCACTTAGTGAATACTTGAATTTTATGCATTATTGAAAGCATAATCTTTGTTCCATTGATTCTCTAAAGTCTTTGGCATTATATACATGACCATATAGATGATATCAAGTTGACATCAATGACAATACAAACCATTAACTGATTTAATGTCTTGCATTATCTTCAACTTAATATTATCAAACATTTAATCAGTTACATGTCATCAATCTCTCCCTTTGGCATCGATGGCAACATACAATATTATCACACTATACTATTTCTAATACAATATGAAATACAATTGTTGAGATTCATCAAACTACCAAACAGTTTGTTTTTTGATAACCGATAAAAATGTTTGGCCGCCGGTAAGCTCTATATTAGCTTAGATTTGATTCTTATAGTTCTTTGTGTTTTTCTTATTCTGATGTGTTGCATCCTTTCCTTGTTTTAATATCTCTCTTTTGACTGTTCTCCTTCTTTTATGTCTCTGTCTCTTGTCAACAACTCTCCCTTTGGATATAATCTTTCCCTATTGGAGTAATTTGATAATGGATAATATTTCTTCTTTTTCTGAAGAATGTGATAATATGGATACTTTTTCTCCCTTTGAAAACAATGCCAAAAAAATATCTCACAAATATCTGACATTAATTTCAAGTAATCATTTTATTCCATCCATAATATATTCCTTGAATTTCCCTTATACATCAACAATAAAACAATATGCTCTGGTGCTTGATTCTGATATATACCTTTCTGTATATAGATGTAGCTTTGAAGTTCATCCTTTTGCTTGCATCAACATGAATGATATTCTGATAATATATAGGCTGATGCAGCCTTTAGTCTTTACTGACTGGTAGACAAGGGTTTGACCCCTAATTTCTCTCTCAAGTACTCAAATGTATCCTTGGGTAGTGGCTTGGTGAAGATATCAGCTAATTGTTCTTTTCATTGCACATACTCAAGTATTACCTCTTTTTCTTGAAATTGCTCACTTAAGTAATGATACTTGAAGGCAATGTGTTTAGTCTTGGAATGCCTGACTGGATTCTTGGAAATGTTTATTGCACTGGTGTTATCACAATAGATAATCACTGGTTCTGAGATTTTCATATGCATACCTTCCAGTAACTGTTTGATCCATGCAATATTTGAGCAATTTGCAGCAGTAGCAACATATTCTTCTTCTGTATTTTACTGAGAGATGCATCCCTGCTTCTTGCTAATCCATGTGACAAGTCTATCACCCATAAATAATGTTCCTCCAGTTGTGCTCTTCCGGTCATCAAGATTTCTAGCCCAATCAGCGTCGGTAAACACTTTTAGTTCAAATTTGCCTTCTCTTTTATACCATAAGCCAAATTCCTCAGTATTCTTTAGATATCTTAGGATTCTTCTCATAGAAATCATATTTGATTCTCTGGGGTTAGCAGAAAATCTAACAACAATTCCTACTACATGTGCAATATCTAATCTAGTGTGTACAACATACATGAGTTTTCCAATCATTGATGTCTACAAAGTCTGATTTACCTCTGTTGTCTTGTCTTCCTTTGTTAACTTACATCCAGTACCTATAGGTGTTCCAAGTGGTTTGGAATCTTCCATCTTGAATATTTTTAGGACCTCTTTGATGTATTTGGACTGTGTAATGAAAATACCTTCACTTTGTTGAATGATCTGTAGACCAAGAAAGAATTTGATTTCTCCAAACATAGACATCTCAAACTCTTTGCTCACCTCATCAGCAAATGATTTGCATAGCATATCATTTCCTCTAAATATGATGTCATCAACAAATATTTCAGCAATCAAAGTGTTAGCATCAGTATCTTCTTTTGAATAAAGATTACTGTTTTTGCTAGTCCTTATGAATCCAATACTTATTAGATAGGAATGAAGTAGTTCATACCAGGCTCTTGGAGCTTTTTTTAATCCATACAAGGCTTTGTGAAGTCTACATACCATGTCCTTCTTATCTGGATCAACAAATCATTTTGGTTATTCAATGTATACCTCTTCTTCAAGTATTCTATTTAGGAATACTGACTTGACATCCATCTGGTATACTTTGAATCCTTTGAATGTAGCATAAGCAAGTAGTATTGTTACTCCTTCTAGCCTAGAAACAGGTGCAAAGGTTTCTCCATAGTCTATACCTTCTTCTTGTGCATACCCCTTGCATACTAGTCTTGCTTTGTTCCTTGTGACTTCTCCATTCTTGTTCAGCTTATTCCTGAATATCCATTTTGGACCAATGAAATTCTTGTCATCTGGTCTTGGCACAAGTGACTATGTTTTGTTTTTCTCAATCTCATCATTCATATCACTTATCCATTCTTCATTATCTAGTACAACATTGACAGATTTTGGCTCAAACTCACAAAAATAGTAATTTGAGTTTAAAGACTTACTTCTTGTTCTTGTACCAGCTTTATTATCTCCTATGATTTGGATCTCTGGATGGTTCCTTCTTACATATCTTGCAAGTACAGGTACAATTCTTTATCTATCAGCTTGATCATTTTCCTGATATTCATTTTGTTCTTCATTACCTTTCACATTTTATTGATCATTATCCTGACTGTCGGTAACAACATTCTAACCGTCGGTTGCAACATTATGTTGTTCTGGGATTAAGCACTGTTTCTTAGGTAGAGTGTTGGGTTCTTCACAATATACAAACTTGTTGTATTCCTCTGGTTCCTTTGTGCTTTCCAGCTCATTCTTCTCTGCAAACTCATCAATCTTTACATTTTCACTTTCAACTATTTTGTTAGAGGCCTTGATAAGATATTTAAAAGCTTTTCTTTTGGTATAATACCCTAGAAAAATACCTTCTTCACTTTTGGCGTAAAGATTTCCATTTCTGTCATCCTTTAAGACATAACATTGACTATCAAAGATCTTGAAGTAACTTACATTGGGTGTTTTACCATACCATAGCTCATAAGGTGTCTTCTTTGTGTCCTTCTTCAATTGTACTCTATTTAGTGTATAAACAGCAGTGCTGACAACTTCCCTCCAGAAGATTTGGGTGATGCCTTTCTCTATCATCAGTGTTCTTGCACAATCAACTATTGATCTATTCCTTCTCTCAGCAATCCCATTTTGTTGTGGTGTTCTTGGTGCA
>MU223559.1:561147-571509 GCA_018584345.1 Thuja plicata | reverse complement strand
ATTTCTAAGCACACAAGCTTTGATACCAATTGTTAGTAATAACTGAGGGGGGGGGCGGGGGCTGAATCAGTGGCCTCAAAAATTAATCCTTAAATCAACCCTTTAAACTTGATAACCAAAAATTATATCTCAAGTTATCTTTTGTCCTACAAGATGAATGCCATGAAATACTTTAATCAATTTTCTACTTGTCGGATTGCTTTCTTAAACCTTCTTCTGTATGTTTAGTAATAAGTAGTCATTTATTTACCGAAACACAGTAAATATGCAGAGTATATTGATAAATCTAGAAATGCTTATATGAAATGTAAAATAGTAAAGTGATAAACCATAAACACATAACACAAGTATTTTAATGTGGAAACCCTATTAAGGGAAAAACCACTGGGATAGATACCCCAAATTTTCACTCTTCTGAAGTGAGCCCTATTAAGAGCCAACCTTGTTAAAGGTTACAAATGCACTATTAGGTGTGACCTTGTTAAAGGATTTAGAAATAGTTTGTCAACTAGTATCTAGTATATAATGCTACCATCCTTGATCAAATGCCCACTTGGCTTGTCAATAGGTATCGGGCATATCCAATGCTACTTTTGTGATCAAAATTTTTGATACTCCTTGGGATGTATCTCAATTGAAAAAGACTTTTAAGTCCTGCTCAGTTAAGAGGCTTATATGCTTCAATGGTTAAACTAAAACACTAATGATCTGTTCATACATACAACTCAATTTCAGATTTTCAGATCTATCGTAGGTCCATTACTTCACTGATCAATATAACCAAATATATACCTTTTCTCCACATTTGTTCTTCTCTGTGATGCTTGTCTCACTATTTGTTGGTGTGTGTAGAATCTAGCTCTTCCTTTAGCTTGTTGATTAGGACTGAAATGAAGACTTTCTTCTCCTTTAGAGTTCCTTTAGCATCTTTCCTCTTTCTTGTTCACCCCACACACACAATTCATAATGAATTCAATTTGTCTCTTATAGACACGATTTCCTCTTTTCATGGCTTTCTTGATGTTGGCATGTTTAACAATCTTTGCCAACAGATTTAAAGAAAATATTCAGTTTGATCTCGTAGAGATCTTCTTTCCAACTGGAAAAAGCATCTTTAAATCAATTACTTATCTCTGTCTTTATTTGGATGATTAAAACAATGATAAGTATCTGTTAACTCTATCTTTAGCTTCTTGACAGCTAAGTATTTTGTCATATTCTGAACTCTTTGTTCTGTCGGTCAACACTTTAGTTAGTCATTGGTGACAACTGACTGTTCCATCTATGTGACTTCTATTTTCATTGGGATCTCTGTCCTTGTCTTTTCTGTCTGGCAACACTGAAATTCTATCCGTCGGGTTACTCTGTATTTGCTCGTCGGGCAACACTGTAACTCTGCTTGTTGGTGATGTTGTGCATTTCCTCGTTAGGAAACACTATGACTTTGTTCTTTTACTCTGACTGTCAGGTGCACTCTGTTAGTGTATACAATCACTTAGTGAATACTTGACTTGTATGCATTACTGAAGGCATAGCCTTGATTCATGATTTCTTTGAAGTCTTTTGGTAGTATTATAATGACCATACTGATTATATAAGGTTGACATCAATGACAATACAATACATTAACTTATTTATTGCCTTGCATGAACATCAACTTAACATCTTCAAACATTTAATCAGTTACATGTCATCATTGGCTGAGGGTCTATTGACTTAGGTAGTGTGCTGGTAGTCTGCACTTCTCATGCTGCCTATGTTTTCTTTATTCAACCCCCTTAGTTTGGCTTCCTTTTAAATAAAAAACATAGAATTTAAAATATTAAGTAAATTACTTTGCATCAATTAAGATGAGATGATTGGGATGAGTATATTGAATACAACTTTAAAGTTTTTTGTCTTCATGAAGAAATCAAGATAAAATACATTTTTATTTTTCTCCAGTACATAGTGTAGTGGTAGAGAGGAAAAATAAGAATCTAGTTAAGGGGTAAGTGCACCAAGATGGTGTGCAAAAAAGTGGTCACCCTCTCAAAAAATAGCAAAACTCCCCTAACACAATTGCATTACATTAAATTCAAATAACTTAATTAGGCTTACATTTGGTAAATTTCAAAGCTAAGAATAATGCTAGTTAATAGGCTTGGATAACAAAGTTGGGTCTTGGGAGCTTCATTTGCCTCCATTTCCCTCCCTTTTCACGTGTTTTGTTCTTTAGAACTGATTTCTCAACTTCCTTGTCATCATGTTTACATCATCAAGTGGGTATTTATAAAATTGTCATCATAATTTCATGTCTTTTGATCTTTCTAATGATATAAAGTTTTCAATTTTTGGACAATATTAGCATAGTAAAGTTTAATTTTCTTTATGAGTGTCTCCATAGTTCTAAGAGACACATGTCTACCATTTTATTAATTAATTTTGATCTACTCGACCAAATTTAAATTAAATCACATATTTTTGTTCTATAATTGATTCTATACAGTTTTGAAAATAAGTTTTCATTTTCGATTATTTTGATGCAAGTTATGTCCAACACACGAACATACACCTTCTTTTTAGGATGTGTCCACTTTAAAAAATCATAAAAAAAATAATGTTGAACATAAAATAAAAATAAATACAAAAATCATAGCTCTCACTCTTACCTATCATTCTACCAAAGGGGTGTTCAAAATACTAAATCTAACTATATATTTTTTGATGTGCAAGACAGACACTATGTTATATTTTTAAAAAATTAGAAACAATTTTTTGTGCGCAACGGATTTGACCCTCTTAATATTATCCATTTTTAAAAACCTTTAGTAGTTTAGAAACTAGATTGAGAGTAATACAATTCTTGTTATTCGTACATATTTTAATTTTGAGTGAACAACTCTCAAATTCCTCTTTGAAGTTCAGGTTTACCTGATTTTTGAAAAAAGTGGCCACTTATACCCCACTTTTTTCACATAATCTTGGTGTACTTATCCTAAGATTGTAGTATACCTTCTTAAGATATCTTAATTAAAATTAATTTAAAGAAATAAAATATTTTTTTGGGATTAATTAATATTAGTATATAATAGATTTCGTAAAAGATCTATTTTTTCATACTGGTGAAAATCATAATTATTTATAAATTTAAAATATATTTTTACATATACTCAAAATTCAACATTTATACACAAATACAATGTTAACTTTTAATATATACAAAATTTAACACTACCTTTAAAATACATATAAAGTCATATCTTAAAATTGGTTATTATTAAAGGAGAAACAAAAGCATGATACCTTAAAAAATACATCGATCTTATAATATAGGAATTAAATTCTTTAGAAGACTTCAACATAACTCATGTGAAAAGAGCAGGAAATAAGGAAGAAGATTATAGAGCCTCCCCCATTTCCCTTTCATTTGGACACCTCGATGGTTGTGAGATTGGTTTTTGTGCTTGTTTTTTTATCATGTTAGATCCTTGTGAGGTCGTACCTTTAGGATAGATTTAGTAGGTGAGTCCAGTATGTTGGTGTTTTATGGAGTTTATTGTATTGGACAAGATGAGACCACAAGGTTCCATGATGCGCTCAATTCCATGTTGTTTCTATACTCATGTGGATGAGCCAAGGATGCTCTACATTTGTATTAAGGTTAATTAATCCAACATGATAGTATGAGAATGCAAGAGAGTGAATGTGTTATGTAGATTTATATGGTGTTCAGAGAATGGAGATTATATAATAAGGTTAGATGTTCTTATGCTAGGTACTTAAAGGATTTTGGATGTGAATGTAAACTGATTGATTGAGTTGAGTCGAGATGAAGTATGTAGTGATGTTCTTTAAAAAGTTAAATGGATAATGCAAGTAAGTTTTGGATTGATTAAAATGTTTTATTATTTTATGCAGTAAGGCTAGTAGAATTAGACTTGTTTGACATGTACTTCCTATCGATGATTGATGGATCCGATCCTATGAATGATTCAGTATTTTGTTAAGATATATATACTAATGATTCCTATGATGAAGATTTTAGGATGTATTTTTAATGATGCTTAATGACTGACTAGATTATAAGACTATTATAATGTGGTTAATAAAGGATTTCGTAAAATTTCAGAATTATGATTAGAGGAAGCCCTGAAATGGATTTGATAAGTTATTACATGATGTTACACTATTTTGATACATTAGACTTCTTCGGACAAAGACTTCATATCATTAGACCTTATATGATGATTTCTTCTATATTATGATGACGATGTTAGGATATACTTTATATGCTTAGAATAACTGATCTTGATGTTATGATTAGGAGAGTAGATTTGAATTTTTCTTATTTCATTTAATTTAAAATGGAATTCATGGAATGAGATTTGAAGTGAATATGATGTCGATTCAAAATTATTTATTATGTCTTGACTATACAAATACTTAAAGATGCTTATGATAGATGAATTTTAGGAAGTTATATAATGATATATTCAATGATAGTTGATGAGTTAAATACTTTTTCTTGTGGAAATCTAATAGTAATGAATGTTGTAAAATGCAAAGTACTAATAGAGGTGTTTTATGTTATTTGGCATGACCAAGTGAGTTGGAGTTGGTTAGATGCTTACCTTAGAGTCATCTTGTAGAGTCCCTATATTAGGTATCTTGGTTGTTGTGTCAATGGAGGGAATTCCATTTTGTATTTTCGTAAGTCAATTCTTAGTGGACTTTTGAGGGGTTCAATGGAGCCCTAGGGGTGTTAGGGTTGAATTTAGATATCCCAATAGGTGTACTATGGGTTGGGGGTTAAATTTTTACCAATAGAATGCCCAAACCTCAATTTTGACCTCTTAAAAAGTTATTTATTTGAGAGTGACGGATTTTTAAAAAAAAAAGAAAAAAAGAAAAAAAAAGTGTGCCCAATCATCTTCGGGTCAGATAGAGAGTTAGGTAGGATTTTCCTTTTAGTGGAATTTTGGAGGAGTTTGGAGGTTGATTGCCCACTCTCCAAACTTGGAGACTTCTAGATCAACTTGGTTATTTTGGTGAAGGAAGGAAAAAAGCCAAGGGAGGGAAAAAATCTCAACTCAACTTTCATTTTTTCATTTGCTTGTAGCAAGGTTGGTGATCCTTAGTGGAAGATACTTGTTCTTGTTTTGTGTATTCTGTGTATGCAAATGTAGTAATGTTATTTTTGTGAAGCTTTAAGCTTGTTCATGGCTTTCTATTTGTTTTCCTCTTTGTTTTTTATGATTTATTTTCTTATGGGTGTGCAAGGCCATACTCACCCTTGGGAGGGAAGAGAGCCTTGAGGGTGAAGGATTTTGGGAATGCCCAAATAGTGTAGAGTCTCTCCTCATGGAGTAGAGGGATATGGCATGGAGTATGGGCTCCATGTTTCCATTTGATGTACTAAACATTTGGGGATGATAAGGGAAGAATTTTTATGTAAAATGGGAGAATGTTATTACGATATTGCCCATGTGAGCCATTTATCTTGGAGCTATTGAGCCTTGTTGAAGGCATTGTTATTATGTATTGGCATTCTTCTATTTGGGTTCATGTTCCACCTTCACCCCTCTTCATGGGTCCAAGGTGATCCATTGTGAAAACCATGGGAATTGAGATTTTTATGTAAATGTTATATTGTGGTTTGTTTTTGTGTTTGAAGTGGTTGTTTCCATCCATTCTTGGTTCCCCAAGCTCGGGGTGGCCTTGAAAAGGCCTAGGTTGGGAGGTGAGCCTCCATGGTCAACCTTTGTAAATTTGCAGGTTATGCTTGAACTCTTGAGGAAAAATGTGAAATCTTAGAAAAAAGAGGAGATATAAGTGTTGAGAGAACCATGTGAATATGTCGATGACTCAAATATTTGTATCAAAACAAAAAAAAAATTATATGTATAATCATCTTTGTATAGGAAAGCTTCTACTTGATCATTTTGATGCCTTTTGTAAGTAGTGGTGGGTCGAGAGTTTGAGCTTTTGTCTTGAATACACTAATGAATTTTTTCTTTTTTAAATGTTTCTGGAAACTAGATTCACATAGCTTTTTTATGCATTTGGTCTCATTTCAAATGGTTGGGTGTAATGAAATAAATGTGTTTCCCTAGATGACTGTTTCTCTTATTTTTCAGCTATTTTAAGACAGTACAAATGGGTCTCTGTAAAGGGGTTGTATCCATCAATTTCACCATTGGATTTAGTTAGAATTTGGATAGGCTTTAAGAAGTCTAGTTTTCTACATTCCCACTGAAGCAATTTCCAAAATATGATTTTATGAAAGAGTTATGAATAACAGAGTTAAGTACTATCAAAACTGGGACAGTACAACTGGGACTCTGTATAGGGATTGTATCTCTCAAGTGCATCACTAGATTTAGCTAAATTGCGGATATGATTTAATAAATCTAGTTTTATGAATTTCCACCAAAGTGATTTCCAAAATATGATTTTATGAAAAATTTATGAATAAAAAAGTGAAGTACTATCAAAATTGGACAGTAAAATTGGGTCTCTATATAGGGGTTGTATCTCTCAAGTGCACCTTTGGATTTAGCTAATTTTTGGATATGTGTTAAGAGTTATAGTTTTCTACATTTTCACTGACGAGACTTCTAAAATATGATTTTATGAAAAATTTATGAATAAAAAAGTGAAGTAGTATCAAAACTATCATAACTAGGAAAGTCATGAAGAGTGGAAACTCTTATTTTTGTTGGGTTTGGATTTTAGACTCATGAATCATCTAGGAAGTTGGTAAACAATCTTAATTGATGTTTCTAATACTTAGGTTGTTATGATGTTTTATGTTTCTTGAAATCATTGATTGGTAAAACTTTATGGATGTTTAGAAGGTTTGGATCCTAGTGATGGATTTGTGACTAGGAAGGTGACTTGATAAGGGTGACGAGAAGTGGATTGTTAGGTTAAACAATGTTAAGTGGGAAGTTTTATTTAATGGAATGTTAATCAGAATTGATAGATGATGTAAATTTCTTTTATTGAAATTAAATTTGGGTTGGAAATTTAATAAGATAAACATTCAAACAGTGATTTTTATATTTGAACAAATCTAGGATTTTACAATTAATGAAAAAATTTACTATGGTCCTATGTGGTAATTGTAATTTAGGAAATAATTAAGTGACCATATTAAATTTAAGCTTATGGTAACTTTATTAGTTTTTGAAGATTAAAAATATGGTAATAAAATAAAAATTAAATGCAATTTGTATTATGAGCTCATTAATATTAATATTTGGTATTTACGCAACAAGATAATTCATAGTAAGTTGTATGAGAATTAATCTAGGGGTGGATGTTATAGATAATTCAAGTTGGAACCTTATGTACCCCTCAGGTCCTATATTAACGAATTCTTATTTTAATTGAATTAGAGGGTAAAATGAAGATTTTATTATTAATTAAATTAATGGAGGAAATTTTGACTTATAGTACATGAAATTTATTAAATTAAACTATTAATAACATTAGTAACCAAGAAGGGTTAGACCTTGTATTAGTTAAGGTTTATTTAATCGATTTTTATTATGCAACATTAATTATAGATTAAAGGGAAGCCTTATGTACCCTCGTGAACATTAATTAACAATGCAACCTAGTGGATTCCTTAGGGGTTGATGTGAATTGAGTTTTATTAAAACTAATTATTTAAATTTATAGATCTTATTGATTAAATACTCTTGATTTCTCTCAACCCTTATTATTAAAGCTAATTTTTTAACTCAACCTCACAAAGTTATGCTAAGTTTAGATTTAAAACCTAGTGAACAGACTAGTAAACCTTATCAGATTTAATCTATCAATGAATATTGTCAAGCCATCACTTGTGATGATTCCCCTTAAAGATCATCTCATTTTAACATTTGGAAAGTTAACCAAGTAAACATTGATATATATCACCACAACAAATTGCAACTGTAGTAAACTTTTATTTTCAAAAATAAAATGCATTGGTGTGTTTTGCCCTTAAATTTTGGGCATGATAAAGTGTCAAATTGGGTTTTATCATTTGAAAGGATAGAGGAAATTAGTAGTGAAGACTTTCATTTAATCTCAAATGATGATTTAGTTATTTAGACATTGGAAACTGCATTAAATGAGTTGATGAGTCTCTTGGTGATGACGTATGGATTGGTTATTTTAAAAGATGAAGGTGGCAGATAGGTTGGCGGAATGAATGAAAAGACATAACATTTAATTCAGGCATGTTATAAAAGATTTATTAAACCTCCTTGAGTGGGGTTCTAATTCATTATAGTAGACAAGGATGAGTGTGAGAAACGTTCTTGGAAGTTGTAGTGGAGGCTATTTTCTCAATAGAGAAATCATGGAAACTTCATTCACTATGAAGGCAATGAAGAAACAAAATCTGTTTTATAGCCCTTTGACTAAGAAATGGTTAGAAGACATGTTTCTTTATAGAGATGAAAGATTGGTGAAATGCGTACAATTGATTTTTGGTGTGGTTTTTGATCAACTGAGGAACTGACATCACATAAACATAGATGTTTATTCTATGATTCTGACATGGGGATTGGAGTTAGGGGATTCACAAGCATCTGCGAGATGAGTCATGGAGGTGATTGTGCCTATGGAATTATTGGTGGGATTGGACTCAATTCTTGAGTTTGGGGATCCCTGGAAAAGGGATGGATGTTAGAGAGGGCATAGAGAATTTAGAAGATGAGGGTGGCAGTGGTTACATATCATTAATTTGGTGATTAAAGTGAAGATTTAAAGAGCAATGAACAAAGGAGGCAAGCTGCAATTGGGAGTCCTTGAATCTATTTATGGAATTGATGGAAGTGGAAGTGCAATTGGAGGAGAAGAAAGCTAGAGAAAGGATGGTGGAACCAAAGGTGTCGAGGAGGAGGTGATCACTGAGGAAGAGATGCTTGGAGGAAAGAACATGAGGATCTTAGCTCATGAAGTGGAGTGGACGAAGGGGCATTTATTTGCAACTCAATAAGACCTTCCAAAAGCAGGAACTAGGTGTCATTAATTTACTGCTACTTTTTGTAAAGTTATTAAATGAATGTTAAACTTAGTCAAGTTTTTGGTTAATGGTTAGTAGGAAGGTTAAATTATTGAGATAGTGTATTTATATTTTTGTAAAGTTTAAAAGCTCCATCAAGCATGGACTAATGTAATGCATACTTTAGTGGTGGTTTTGGGATGATGTAATGACAAGTGAGGGTTTAGGTCTATATTTTTATGGAGGTTGGGCTTGAACAAATCTATTACTACAGAATGCTTTTGTACTCTTTTTTATTATCAACAAAATAAACTATTATTGCCAACCACTAAAAAATATTATATCTTAAAATTCATAAACACATATTTTTATTAAACAAATGTGCTCACAATAAAATACTACATAAGTTGTTAATCAATCATTTCATTTGGAAAAAAAAAATCTTTACAAAAAGTTATATAATAGATTTTATAAAAGATCTTTTTAGGGGGGATTAAGAAATATTAGGATATAATAGATTTCATAAAAGATCTCATTTTTCATATTGTCTAAAATTATATTAATTTATTAATTTAAAATATTAATCTTAAAAGTTACTCAAAATTCAACCTTTATACACAAAATTCAACATTAACTTTTAATATATACAAAATTTATAAACACATATTTTTATTAAAAAATATGCTCACAATAAAATACTACATAAGTTGTCAATCAATCATTTCATTTGGAAAAATAGAATCTTAAAAAAAATTATATAATAGATTTCACATAATATCTTTTTTTAGGGGATTAAGAAATATTAGGATATTATAGATTTCATAAAAGATCTTATTTTTCATATGGTCTAGAACTATAACTATTTATTAATTTTAAATATTAATTTTAAAAGTTACTCAAAATTCAATATTTATACACAAAATTTAACATTAACTTTTAATATATACAAAATTTAAGACTAACATTTAAACGTGTATATAATCATATCTTATAATTAGAATACAAGTAATTAAAACTCATAATGACGTATTTTTATTACAGAAGCGTGCTTACAGTAAAATACTATCTAATGTTAAGGAATCATTTCAAAAAAAACTTTTGAAAAATTATATAAAAGATCTTATAAAATAATTTTTTTCATATTATTAAAATTACAATTATTTAAATAACGTCTTTTAAATTAAATTTAAAGATAAATTTCACATTTAAGTAAAAATGAATAAAATAGATGAAATATGTTTTTCATATTCCTCTATTATAATGAATTTTTAATTTTTTGTGAAAATTTATCCACATTATTTCAAGAACTATAGCACCTAAATTTGTTTATTTTATATTTTTTTGGTAAAAGTGGTAACTTGTACCACTAAATTATATAT